>BGZK01000404.1:0-432195 GCA_005406025.1 Eumeta japonica
TTAACTTCTCATGCATAACTTAAAGTTAAGTAACTCTCAAGTTACGCCGTAAGATATCTTACGTTCGCGCGGCCAAGTCTTTGTTTAGCTTAAAAAGGCGTGCGTCTATTGGTTATTATGCAATTTCTGCTGTGAAAAGTGAAGTTGGACTCCATTATACGCTGCTTTTTGACAACGCCGACTAACAAGGTTGTGGCCTACTTAGGGTATCTGAAAAAAAAAACGTTTTATTAAGCATTTCTAAGTGTTTTTCTTTTGTGCCGACAAAGAAGAAATCATATTGGGTAACATGCACCGACGTTATCTGGTCAAGCACGTGGCGGATCACGCGCAACGTGGAGTTCCGTAGGTGATACCGATATTTATGCGGTCTCTACTTTTGGTCGCGACCAGAAACGTGATGTAGATGTACGACGACCGGTTTTCGTCTCCAGCTCCGTCCGCGTGGATATAAATCTTTTATATTGACCAAAACACTCTTAACCACGATCATGATATCAGTTTCGTTCTCGATTACAATCGTGGTCTCACTTGTGATCCCGATTCGAATCTCGATCTAGATCTCGGTTCTGCCTCTAATTCGATTCCGATGAGATTATCTCAGAGGAACGCATACTCTTATACCGAGAATGCGCATACTGCCGCTATTTTTTATTCTGAAACAAACATGGTTACGTTATTGATCCCGACTTCGGTCCTTCTTGCTATTAGGATTCCAGATCGATGTTAAATTTAAAACACTCTGAAACATTGCAAGTAAAGAATTCGTTCTACGTTCACGCGAGCGACACCGCGAGCAAATGGTAGTATCTTTGTGAATTGTAGCCTGTATTTTATTCTAATATACAGTCTATGTTACAGTAAAATTTCAGCTAATTTCATTTAGCCGTTAAAGCGCGAGTGGGTAATAAACATCCAAACATAAAAATTTTCACATTAATAATATTACTGAAATTGAGGAAGCAGGGGCACTATAGCTTTACGAGAGTTACTACATAATCATTTTATTCTTACGTTTTCTTATAAACGTATACTTTTAAGCACTGGTTCAGGAATTAAGGGTATAAGTTAAATCAACTTCTATAAACATGACTAGTTTATAAATTCATACTTCGGAATTGGAAAGATATATCAAGGAAAAGTTTAAACACAATTTAAAATATTAAAAACTAATCAAATCGTATATTCTACCGGTTGGAGTACATAAATAAATACATTAATTCCGTTTCGAATTTAAGCAAGACAACCACATTTATTTTTAGATATTAACCATCCATTTTACATGAATTGATAATATTTAGAATTATAGAAAATTCTAACGCTTCCGCGTTAATGGTTTGTACGTGAAAGAGATGTGAAATATCAACAGCTAGTTAGACATACAGACACGGTTACATTACAGAAACTCCTCATACCCAATCATTAGCCAAACACACAAATGACATTCACCGAACCTGTAGAGGTCATCGTCACTGATGTGATATCTCCATTACCCTGGTACCTTATACATACAAATATAAGACATGTGTATTATTTATATCAATTACCTTAATGTATTAGGTAATTTCTTCATTGCCTTAGGTAAATATTTGCGTTGGAGCTCAACCTTGAATAAAATGTCTAGACAATATAATTTAATACACATACGTATCTTTGTGGTGTGAGTGTTTTCCTGTTTAAATCCTATTTCATAAGCTGTTATTGTTAATTTGTATTAAATACATATTTAAAAACTGATATAATTAAAAGCTGTCGCAAATCAATTTTCTAATTAATGTTTAAACCGACTATTGGTATTTTGAATTGAAAAATTGATCATAAATAGTTCGAAACGTTGTAATAATAATGATATAAACTCACGCCTATTTCTCAGAAGGGTAGACAGAGACTAGAGATTCCACGTGACACGATCATTGAATATCTCTCTTGCCTCACTGACATCCATCAGTCTTTTAATGCAAGCTTGTCGGTTTCGGACGCCTAAAATTTAGCCCTTTTTTTAATATGTTACCAACTTGGTTTGCATAGAATTTTCTAGGGGGACCCTTGCCGACTTTCCATCACAAATATTTGCTCTATAGATTTGTTTTGTTAGTCTACTTTCATTCATCCTTTCTAGATGGCCAAACCACCGCAATATGCCTATTTCAACTCTAGTCTCTACACGAACGATATAATTACATTTTAAGTTATTAATTATTTCAAATGTATATAAGATAATTATAGATTCAAAGGCATAATAGATGAAGGCGTATAAAACAGACTTGGATGACAAAATGTAAAGGTTTGCCAACAAAAAAATCTACCGGTCCACATATTTCGCTTTGGTGAGTTACCGCTTCCGGCAGTCTGCATTTTAATTGTTCAGCAATAGCGTATGCAATTAGTTATGCAATTTTTATGCATTTATTACATTTGTTTATTATGCAAACTAATAACTGAAATATACACAATCAAAATAACTCATGCTAATAAGTTCTTCTTAAGAACTTTTTCATGTTTTATTTTTGTTTTGTACCGTTTGCTAAGTGCTGACATAAAAATATAATTTTATTCTATTAACAATTATTATATTAAATAGATTAAATTAAAAACAACCCAACACCCATATTTAATTTTTATTAGATATACACTTTAAGCAATCGTTGGGCTTGCATGAAAAAATTAATGGATGTCAGCGAGGCGAGAGAGATATGCAAAGGTCCTAACCATGTAGAAATCTAGTCTCTACCTACCCTTTTTGGAAACAGGCGTGAGTCTGTATTATTATTATTATTATGTCAAGTATACATTGGAAGTTCTTTGATATTTTGAGTCTCAATGTATATCATTTGCTTAGGTTATAGAATGAAAGTTAAAATCTTGAATTTTGAAACGATTTTAATGGACTTTCTATAATAAAATGCTAAGTAGCGAAAACCGCTAAGTTCGTATTCAGTCTGCTCGCTACTATAAAAAGATGTTTTACTCTTTTAAAATAATAATAGATATTAAGAAAAATACACTTTAAAACTTGTAACTCCTAGTTAAGAATTAAAGCAATGACACTCAATTGTATTTTTCTCTTAAGCCTTCGTAAGAATTTCTCACCATCCGTCAACAATAAGCAGCATTATGCGACATAATCGGTAAGTTTTTGTTCTAAGACGTGACCTTAGCAAGTTGTATGCATAGCTCAAGCCACAAGTTGAACCGTTGAATTATGTAATTCGGCAACTTGTCAAGCTAAAAACAGAAGGCCGTTCTTATTTTTAAACAAAAGCATAAATCTAAATAATTCAATAAGGTATAATATCTACTTTGACCATTGAATACAATTTAAAGAAACTGCACAGATATAAATTTTGACTAAACTTTAAACATCTAGACGTAATAATTGTGTTTCATTATTTGTATATGAGATTCTCATTTTGAAATTAAATTTACTTTATAATTTATTTCGTACTAATTAAATTACAATTTGTCGGTGGTTCTGTATCAATTTTATGTAGAGATAGACAACTTAGAACTTCGTTTGTTTCATTTAAAAGTTAAGAAAAGAGACCTTCATCAATATGCTCAACCTATCAAAAATTACCATAAAAAATATGCAAAATAATATACCAATTGCCTGTTACCTTCCCTATATGAACAGATCAATAAGGAAGTAAGTCACAAATAGGTAGTGCCCGGGTTACGATTGCAAATTTTCCAAAAGGTCTATCAAAGATTTAATTGCACTTATCGCAGTGACCGGTTAGCCTTTGGAGTGCCGGGGGACCGAAAAAAGAAATGTCACTTACCGCAATGTTAATTAAGGCCGTGTACACAGACGCGGAACTAAAAGTTGCCTCGCGCGATCGTCAGATGGCGTGTCTGAAGCTTTAACCGATGCCAAGATATTTAGTGTCTAGTTACCCACTTTCGGCTTTTCCTTTCGGTCTAGGTCGTCTGTGTGACTGTCGGATGGGTAAGGTTTTTAGACATTTATGTTGTCTTAATCGATATCTCATTAAGCTTATAAACTTTTTGATGAAAAGTCAATTAAGACGATACTCACTTTTAAATGAAGATTTTAGAGTGTTATATCTAATATATTTTTGGATAACTTTATTCAAAAACTGTTTTTTATACAATTTCCTAGTCTTGTCGAATATTCTTTGTTCATGAATAAGAACCACGGTCAGCTACAGACAGAATATCAACGCGAAAAGCTCGCCCGACGAATTATGCGTTATTTCTTCTGCTACAATGATTATCCGCTCACCGAAATTGACACAGTTATAGTCCCACAAAATTATTTTTTCATTCTGTATTCAATCGGTTGATTAATTCTAAAAAAGTATGAGACTGCTTCGAAAGAGGTCGTTGATGTCCCGCGCTGCCTTATGTCTTATTGTTATATTAGGTCGGGGAAAAGTTGCACTGAAAGCTCTTTGGTTGTGCTGTTTGTATCTAGCTAGTTTTGATAGTATTAAATAGATGATGTTTAAAAAAAAGATAAATATAAAGTAAAAATGATGTCTCCGCCATTTTCCTATTGCTTCTCTGTCCACCGAAATGAGTGAATCTAACACAGAAATTCTATACATTTTGAAGTTTTATTACAAAAAAAGGAAAAATACGACACAAGCCTCGAAAAAAATTTGAGACGTTTATGGACCTAATGCGGTGTGGTAAGGGTGACACAAAACTGGCTCAAGCGTTTTCAGTTCGATATTTTTGATGTCAAAGATGAAACTAGTCGACCTCGCTCTATCGACAGATAAACTCGATGCCATTTCGGAAAAAGTAGAGCAAGATCGGCATATTAGTTCTTACAACATAGCTAAAGAGTTGGGGATAGATCACAAAACAGTTTTGAGCCATTTGAAAAAAACTGAATATACAAGAAAGCTCGGTACATGGGTCCCACACGAGCTCACTGAAAGAAATATAATGTGTAAATCGTATACTCATTTGCGATTTCCTACTGAAATGTAATGAACTCGAACCGTTTTGGAGAGAATCGTCACTGGTGATCAAAAACAGATTACCTATGACAAGAAATTGCGAAAAAGATCATGGTTAAGAGGCAACAAAGCTCCACGGATTATAGCGAATCCGGATTAACTCACAATATGGTGATGCTAAGTGTATGGTGGGATGGGAAGGGCATTATTCATTATGAGCTTTTACTGTCGGGCGAAATCACCAATTCGGTTCTTTACTGTAAACAGCTGATAAGACTCAAGAAAGAAGTAAAGAAAAAACTGCCGTAACTGATCAACAGAAAGGGTGTGATTTTCCCCATGACGACGCCAGACCACACACATCTTTAGCCACTCAGAAAATGTTGAGAGAGTTTGATTGGAAAATGTTAATGAATTCATCATATGGTTCTGACCTTGCATCGTCAGATTTTGACCTGTTTCGTTCTTTTTAGAATTTTTTAGGTAGTGTTAGGTTAAAATCAAGAGAGGACTGTCAAAACTACTTGTCTCAGTTTTTCGGTCAGAAGTTCCAAAATCTCTACAGCACTGGAATTATGCCACTATCTACAAAATAGCAACTAGAAAATGGTATAATATTTACTACAACTAAATTTAAATAAAATATGATGAAAAGTCATCTAATATGATGAATTTGTATATAAAATACGAAAATATTTTTCCCCGACCTAATATTTCGCAAGCACTTTCAATTAGTCTTTAGTATTTGGTTTACAGTTAAATAAATATAATGGTACTAGATTAGTGGTTAGCATCTACGTCTGCGACTGCGAAGTTCGAGCACTGACGACCTTGAGGACTCGTGCTCGAACAAAGCAAGACCGAGACTATGTCTGAGATAGTCTTGATATCGATCTTAGTCTTGGTCTTGCGCATTCAGTTTTGGTCTTGCTCTTTTATCTTGTTATTTACATTTGTTATTAATCTTTTTAAACAGATACCATCATCAACGTTTCTCAAACCTATAAATTGCAAAATTACATACCATTAATATTTCACTAATAAAACATTTTATTTGACTATACTAATAAAACTAGGAATAGTACCAAGAATACTAGACCAAGACGAATAATTTTGGCCGCTGTCAGTCATCAACGTACCATACGAGATGGAGTGCTAAAGCGAACTCGAGAAGGAAGCACCACTGTCGCTTTTACTTCAGCGATGAAAATTTTGAAGGAAAATTCGTATGGCAGTCAACTGGTCGTTGATGTAGGCTTTACATTAATCATGTATGCACCCGTCTTTATTCATAGAAGTATTGCAATGCTCTTCGCTCGTTTTAGGTTCACATAGCGCGTGGCCCGCTCGGCCTACAAGCCCGGTGTGGGATGTTATAAAGAAGAAGACATTTCTGTTTTGGAAATCGCATCATTTGACGCAACTTGGGAATATCCCCGACTTCGTGTTATCATAATCAAATATCAATAATACATGAACGGTGACCTCGAGAATGGACCAGTGTCGCAAAACTAGCCGGCGCCGGTTGCCCAACCGAAAAGTTGCCTTTTCGGTGAATGTGAACGGATCTGGTTATCGATGCTTGTATGTATATCGAGTATACTAGCAATATTTGCTGTATGAGCCATATACGTATGCAGCTTTGCCTTTTACAAATGAACCATTGTTCGAGCTGTTACATTAGAGACTTCTATGCACCTTTTTTGTCGTATATCGTAATCTGAAAACGAAACTGAAATAATAGCTTTTCTAAAAAAAAAAAACTCTTTTACTATATAATGTTTAGTACAGTTGTTTTCCTAAGAACTTCTTTGATATAAAGTTCAGTAAATTTGGTACAGGATTCACAAACATATTTTTCAAACCATTTGAGGGTCATTTTAAGAAGTCAACTAAACTTTTAAAAATAATTGAATAGATTTTAAAATGTGATATAATAATGGATAAGAAGTATCCAGTACAACGAAACACAAATAACGTTTTTTTTTTTGTCGTAATAAGTATTTCTACTTTTTAGTCGTTTGCATAAAAATACATAATTTCGTTCGAAATTTTTGATCAGACATTCCAACGAATGTCTGATCAAAAACACCGCAAATATTTATGTGATATATTTAGCGACTTCATATGTCTGTAAATGATATAAAAGGAACGTTCAAAGTCGATTCTGGCAACACTTTATCAATAACAAATACTGTTTTTCTGGATTTCTACGGTAATGTACCGGGCAGAAAGGCAAAAATTTTCGCATGTTGACCCTCGAGAGTGAATTTATTATGAAGAATGTTTTGCTCTAGCTGATAAATAATTATTTGAACATAGACAAATTTTACAACATAGAGAGAACTTCTCAAAATAGCGAAAGAAAAATCTGTTGTTTCTTTTAGTTTTCTCTATTTCCAAAGAGAAGAAAAGTATTTGGAACTTATTTGGTGAGTTTTGATGAAGATTAATACTCACCAAATAAGATACCATACACTTGTAAGGTCGCGTTCTTAAACAAACTTTTACTTAACTTTACGTACTTTACTTAACTATTCGTACTTATAACATTATAGCGCCTGAACAACAGAGCTTGCTCCGGCGTCTTTCAAGTGTGCCGTGAGAATATAAATAACTCCGCCCAGGAAAAGTTGCATATGTTCATATTTAATTGCAAGATTTATTTATGCATTTTATTTATCTACTACCATCTGTAGTTTATTTCAAGTACTGCTATTTTTTGTTAAAAACTAAAAGACACTGCATTTACCTCAAAATCATACGAGATGGTGCTATAAAGCAACCTTTAGAACAATATTTATTTTTTATGCAAAATCGATTTTTTGCACGTTAGAGATCTACATAGACAAACTTGAAACGTAAACCTATATCAAAATAATTATTCTCACATTTACATATATTTTGCACTTTCGGGCGTATCTCATAATATTTGTGAGGGTCAATTATAAATATAATGTACAAATTAAGAGATATAAGTACATACATTTTAATATTATTTTCTATATATACATAAGTCTTTAATAGTGGATAGTTAATTATAATTTTATTTTATTTTTGTATTTGATGAACATTCAATTTGTTTTCTTTGGAAAAATTAGAATAAAAGTTGATATCGAATTTTATTTCGTATATTTACGAGTAGGATGCAGAGAAAAGTAAGATCTTTAACTAACGTAACCTAAAGTTTAGTTAATCATCCATTCTATAGATACTATAAGAAACAAACTCGATTAATACAATTCTATTTTGTCTGGTTAGTGTGTAGTATACGTTTTTGTACTATTGCCATCACTAATATCCTAGGTTATCTATCTTAACAATTGTAGAGCATTATATTCGAACAAAAATCACGTCAATTTTTTTGTGCTACTAGTACATAACTTTTATACTATTAAAACTGCAAAATAATTGAGTAAAATAAAATTTTATTAAAGAGTCAATCAAGGATCCTTAATCACGCGGACAAAGCCGCGGACAGAAGCTAGTATAATAATGTAACACAAATCCTGTGCTCACTAAAGCAATCTCAATTCGATAAATCTACAGCGAGCGGGAGGGCGCGGCGAGCGCTATGAAAGGTGAAAGTGAAATTCTTTGCACCTGCCGCGATGCGCTGTGGGAAGAGAAATCTCGATGATGCCCTTCGCGGCGGTTGTCCATCGACTTTTTGCCCATCGTCAGTTTACATAAGCCCAGCGGACTGTCCACGGCCGTTGCTTGCGTTCTGTTGATGGTGGGAATACAAAATCTCGTTACTTTAAGCAATTCTTGTATATATGTATATAGATATACACTGATATTTCGGAAACGGTTCTAACGATTTCCAAGAATGTTTGTAATTTGATGTTATTTAGCTTCTCAAATGTTATAATGTTTTTCTTGAAAAAGCGCAATTAATAAATGTTTATGTAGACGTTGTTTTATAGCCATCAAGTTTGAGGCAATGGCGTCGTTATTATGCTGTTGAATATAGTGATGAGGTACCACTAAGCTCGATGTAATGTTTTCAATGAATATGTGACAATGCATAGTAAAAGTTCACATTCTCACAGCAAACCTAAAAGATGCCGAGAAAAGCTCGGTTGACCAGGTACTGGTTTGTAATACGTCGATCCAGAAATTGGGTTATTTCTCGTGTGCTGCTCTAATGAAAACAATTTGATGAATGCATGCACACTGTTCTTGATGATTTGTTCAATCGTGTACAGTACAATGCATGAAACTTGCGTTCTGAATTGTCTGCGAATGACGTAGTGTGCAAATTCAGTGTTCCCCAATCCTACCTTTCACTCCCCCGCGTTCCTATTTTAAGCCATTGCGACGATGTCTTGACAAAGTGACAAATCAAATTAAATCAAAATCAAAATAAAACTATCTTTATTCAGTAGGTAATAGAAGATACACTTGAAATGCGTCATAAACAACTGCTTTCGATATTAACATTACCACCCATTCCAAATGCTGATTCACCATGTGAAGAATGGGCAAAAAACTTAAGTTTTGCTCTTTTTTACTCATTGATACAAAATAATGAATAAATAACATGAAGCAACCTGATAGGCGACCAGTTTAATCCCATGGGTTTTTTTTTATTAACTTATTCAGACACAGTCCTTGCCATATATCTTTTTTTTAACGAAAGGTTTAAATTAATAAAATGGCAAATTTTGAACGTCAGCTGGGATCTTATTATAAAAGTGCACACATTGCCCCTGAAACGATTTATTAACTTTGCTTAAAGCGGCAGTTTAGTGCGTTGTACTGTAAATGCAATAAATTTATTACTTCAATCGTAAAATATTTTAGAGTTTTTTAAATAAACTTATATAATGATCTATTGTTAAATAAAATATATTTATCTGTTTCGAATATTTTTTCGAGTTTATTTTTCGTATTCATGTGTAATGACAATGGATTAAATATAAATTCTATAGACTAAATCGCCTAAAAAAGTATGTTCATTTTAATTTCTGGAATACGAATACAATGAATACATCTCAATTTTCGGTCTTATTAAGTCAGTCTTTCGAATTTAAAGTGCGCGATTTGTCGCCTCCTGTCAATTCGCTATTACAACGCTAGCGACATCCTTTTGATAGCGACTGTTTTGTAAAACTTTCCATATATTAGCATAGACTAGATTGTTATATTATCACCTATACCAACTTACACTAGCTCCAAGCGTGCTCTTGGGAGTTCAATGTTCCATGAGATCGTTCTCAAGCTCGTCGGGCGATCGAAAATTTTCTGTTCGTCTCCCAGACGTAGCAATTGATAAATTGCTAGTTTGTCAATTGACAAATGTTATATTTGTTAATAAGACATGTTACGGATTACCATTTTTTGTTTATCCTAAATTTTTTTATTTACCGTCCATCTGATATAAATGCCAAATATTCGCTTGATAATTATTATTAAAAAAAAAACAGCGGCTCAGTTATTCTTCGAATCAGAATATATCGTGATCCATCCAGTTGATACGTATTGACCCTTCAGTTTTTAATTTAGGTTAAATTAAACCATTTGCTCTGTGTCTTGGAGAATACGTTAAGCCGTCGGTCCCGAACGTTGTTATCGTATTGGTGATATCCGGTGATATCATTCATATTGGTGATGTCCAATGATATCATATTGGTCATGTCCGGTGTTATCATATTAGTGATATCCGATGATATCATATTGGCAGTGTCCGGTGATATCATATTGATGGTGTCCGGTGATCGTATTGGTGGTGTCCGGTGATATCATATTGGTCATGTCCGGTGATCCGGACCAGGTCAGCATTGAAAGCTCAACTTCCAGATTCCTCAGTCCGAAATAAAAAAGATTGTCGACGAGCATGCCTCTGCAATGGGGACGATTAAATCCAACAAGAATAACTATTAAATAACTTAAACAGGTGACTCAATAATAATTATTAAGTTAAGTAAGTAACTCAGTAACTGTCATTGCGTAAGTTAAATAAGTGCTTATCAATCAGGCGCTTACATCGTAGATTGCTCATTTTAGCTCTTGCGACTTAGCTGCGCGGACGCACCGAGCTGTTCAAGGTTAGCGGATTCCTACACGAAGTTCCGGAACCTCCTACGAACAATATCGAACAGAACAACTTCTCGTATTTCATTACTAGGCATAAGAAAGATAACACACGAATTGTTAATAAGATTGTGAACTGTGAAACTTTGATGAATTTAATTAAAGCACGATTTAAATCAACTATAATCGATAGTGTCCTGATTTGATAGCGACCCGTTTAATATTCAAAAAATGTGAAAGTTGCTATAACTTTAAGAACAAACTTATAATAATCATTACGCCTCACAAGTAACGATAATTATTTTGGCCCACAACTCGTGTCGAATATTCGACACCTTACGTCGGCACTTCGTCTTATGTAAGTGAATCGCTATCGTTAAATATTTATATATGTATATATATATATATATATATATATATATATATATATATACATAAAAAAACCTTCTCTCCCCCCGCCCGCGGCCCCCCGCTGTCGTCGCTTTCACCCGGTGAAAGCATTCGGCACTCGTTAGCTGTGTCGTTACAACATTTCGACTGGTGGCCGTTCTTTGATGAGGCGTCTCGCCCGTCGTTTCGTCGATCAATAATTTGTTTTGTTAATCTATTTATTGAAAAATGTAAAATTATTACTTTTATGTCGTCGCACGATAAACGGAGCTTAAAGCTGTCGTATTAGGATCGTGGATAAATAATGTAACGCCTGTTAAGCAGTATGAAATTGATATACATAGTGAGATGAAATTGCATAAAGGTGTTGATTGAAAAACGACAGTGGGTTTTTTCAGTTTATTTTTTTTAAATATTAATTTTTGTCGAATTTCATCATTTCGATATTTATGTAATGAAAATTATTTAACAAGGTAAAATGTTCATTCCGAATTGATTATATAAGAAAAATGTTACATTCAGAATTTTTCATGATAACACGTTAAGGCAAAACGACTAAACGGTTTATTTTTCAAGACTAATGTATAATATATATTTATATTTAAATAAATAATTAAAAAGATTATATACATGTGTCATCAACAGTTTTTGCATATTTTCAATGTAAAAATTGTACCACATTAAGCTCAATAAGAAATTGATTGGTTAGGATTTCAACTACGGACAAAATAAACTTTACATATCTTGAGCGTTGTCCCATTAAATATTACTGGTTGCAACTTAAATCTCGCTAAGAGTACTGGCAGTACGGCCGCAAAACAGCCGTAAAACTGCACAATGCAATCTAGGTCTCCGTGGCAGGCGCTTTCCCGTAAATCTAGACTTTCTAGGCCTCCTAGAACCGTATTACGGGTCAAGTACTGATCGCTTGAAGTTGTACTTATATAGGCGCGTCGATAACAAAAACAATATCATATCGCGCATATTCGATAGGATACAATACTCAGGCTTGAAAGTGCGATCAGGTAAGTTCACTCGTAATACTGTATACAAAGCTTCTGAAGTTGAGTACCTCGACGGCACACGAAGGTGGGAGATGTTAAGTTTTTTACTTCATATACAAAGTAGCTAATATAATACGGCGGGTCGTGAAAAAAAAACCTTCTATAGCCGGCTTACGTTTCAATGTAAACCGGGGCAACGACGCAGTGTCACAAAAACATCATCACGGTATCATATTAATTATTTTAACAGTAATTAGGTTGATACGGTCAGTTCTTACGGCTAAGGAATACAAGTTCCAGCGCTTGTTATAGTTCGTTTTTATTATATTTATGTTACACTTTATACCGATTTCTTTTTCGTACACCAAAATAGTACCACGGAGTTCAAAAATATGTCTGAGCTGACCAGATACTCAGAAATACACAGAGTCTAGATGTGCTGGTTGAGAGGTTAAGAACGCTGCCTTCGAAGCTCGATCAGAGGAGAATTGCCCGATGGGTTTTTGACTTAAGTCTAATTAAACTATTCGCATCGTGCCACGGAAACCACGTTAAGCCATTGCTTCTGGACGTTATTATATTTGTGATAATGGTCGATTATGGTCACCGATTTCACTGGGCTAATGCGAAGGGCCTAAGGTCCCTCAATCAGGAATACGATACTGGAAGGGCAATGGCTGGCAGTGGCGCACTGAAGAAAAACGTTGGTCATTCCAACCAAAAATTTGAATAACAGCAACGAATTCGCATCGGAGATTATGAGCGGACCAATATTTTGATGGTCTTGACCAAATTAAATAATGATTCGATTAATCCGATTGGTTAAATTGAGCACATTATTTGTTAATATGACGAATTATTAGGTTATTGCAACGAAATGTATTTATTCAGAACTTAGTTAGAAAGATTTTTTTTTAGTGTAGCAAGAGAGAAATACATGGCGATAACTTGTTTAAGTGTAAAATATTGTAGGATTATATTTCTAATCAATTTCTCGAGAAACGAACACGTCGAAGCTCGCAGTAATGTAAGCTATTAATATAACGTTAGCTTGACACGACGACCGTGAGTAGAAAGTGGGCCCTATCGTTTGACTGTATAATTAAACCTTTGCCCGAATGACGCGTGCGCATAATTAATTGCCCGCCGGGTCCTTCAATAGTTGTTCGGTAGGTGGTTACACACGTGTATATAATTATATACTTTTTAGGACAAAGTTCATTATTCAAGGGATGACCATACAATTTATAAAGACCTTATGTATATATACTATATATTATTACATTGTAAATCTTAACTGTAAAATCCCTGTGTAGCGGATACGATGGTGTCTGGTTTGACAATTAATGCATCTATAGACATATTTAATTTTATTTGTTATAGAGTACCTACAGATGTCGCTTCTTTTATTTCGTTGTACTGACGTGATTATGTAAGATGATAATCGTTTACTTCGTTAAATGTCATGGACACTATTAGTTGCTATTCCAAACGAGAATAAAATGTTCCGATGCTGTTAAAAATCTTTGTTTTATTTCATGTAGAAGAATATGTTTTGATTCTTGCCTTTGGTTAACGGTTCAAAGGTTTACTGGGGATGTTTCTTAAACTGTTTCGCACTTGTGTCGTAGGTCTGGTTTCTAGTTAATCTATAGTACTATTTCTTATATATAGTGTTCGATGCTTGGCTCTTAAACAAATAAAAAAAAATATGTATGAGTTTGTTTGCATTTATATTACTATTTTTATCGCCAATACCTTTTTATGAATTTTAAGCTAGAAAGAATGACATGAGAAAGAAAGACATTAAAAAAGTCAGGGTATATACTTATAGCAAACAATTTACGAAGAATTATGTAAAGACGCTAGGTTGCATTCCATTTAACTTTGTCTTTCGAGTACTCACAGAGAGAAATCTCAAACAAAGCTTTTAATTTAGGTAGAAAAAGACGTCTACAATCAAGGACTCTCCACTTGAATCGGGCTCAAAGCTCGGCTCAAAAATCGGCTCAAATCGGCTCAAAGCTCGCCTAAGCAACAGGATCTTGGACGATCTACATACAACTTTCTTTAATTTTGTCACGAGAAAGTGTAGCACACATTACTTTTTTGTCGCTTTTAATAAATGCCAGAACAAGTTGTTCTATGATGGATATCTACTGGTAATATGAAATCGTCTTTACTCTTCAAGAATAGCGGTTTAGTTGACTAAGTCGTTTTCAGCTTTTATTCGTAACTCATACAAATCATTCGCTTAAGCATTTAAAATGAAAGTTAGCATAGACTTAGAACAGATACAGAGGTAATTAACCTGTTGACTGAACCAACGCAAAGGGTCTAATATTACAGCCCTTTTGTGTTAGTTGTGTCAACAACGTACTTTAGGGATATCCTAAAGAAAGAAGATAAAACATCTACTTAGAGAGATAAGATTTTGCACGAGTGGACAACCAAAGTCACGGTAAAATGTAACTCTCAAAACTATGCTCAGATACATGTTCACAACATAAATTAATATTCAAAAGCAAACTGAAGCGGCGATGGACTGGCCACATTGGTGGCCACAGCGGTACCAACCGCTGAAGAAGAAAGATTTTCGTGTAGGACCTTGTAATGGATGACTGAGCGTGGGAAAGACACCCTCCCACTAGGCGGGGTAAGGGCTTCATAGAGATCGGGGACCATCGTTGGTTGCAAGCGAGTTAGTAGGATATTTCGTCGTTAAGAATATATTTTCTTTACTATGGAAGTCTTAAAATAACGAAAATTATAGAAATTACAATCTTGGACCTTATACCGACAAATTTTATTTATTTAGAAATGACATTTTATTATGAATAAATGATCGATTTCGAAATCAACACTTTGGCAAATTATTGACATATGCAGACTTTTATGTGAAATCCGGTTTCTAAGAGAATGTCAAGAGACAGGTTAGATATTACAAATTTACATTTATATTAGACGTTTTCAAATAAAGTCTTATAAGTCCTTTGCTTGTATTTATAATTGACAAGATTGTAGATTTCTCCTCTTTTCAATTTGTCAAATAATAGTTTTTTAATTTACGCCCGAATGATATTTTTTAAGTACACTCCAAATTGAGGCTCATTAAAGTAATAACAAGAACTTCTATTACACTCGCATATTTCGGAACTAGTCGCCCAACCTCGGCCACTATTGTCGCAATTCGTTACGCAACTAAATGTATCGGTGTCCATTGTGCAAACGACTCACGTATCGACTTAACATTAATATTTAATTTCACAACTCTAGATGGGTCCGATAAGTCCAATCTCGCCTATTTCTCTTTGTGCTTAGGCTTAAATTCGTAAACTTATATATTTCAATTAGGTATTTTCATTACTTATATATTTCAACTTATATATTTCAATTAGGTAATTTCGCCCACGGTTCTGCCTGCGTGGACATCGAATGAATTCTTTCATCTTATATTCAATTCCAATTCATACAATTCCAATTCATAAAATTCCAATCCTGGCTCGCTTTTGATTTCCATTCTGGTCTCGATCTTATTATGGTTATGTTCTAAAGCGGAATAGAACTAATACTGTTATTCTGGATATGAACCATAAAAAAATCATTAAAATTCCTTTAGCGAAATTCGCGAACAAATGCACAGACAGCCGGACAAAAATTTAAAAAAAATTTATACTGCGATCGTAATAAAAATCCCTAAAATATTTTTTTTGAATATCTATAAAGTAATGATTTTTCTCTTCCTATGTTTTATTGTACGTGTAAGTTAATGAATACAATTTGTGTTGACTGTACTCAAAATGGACATTCAACGTCAGGTTTCTTTGACACCCTAGAGAAGGTATGCATTCTCTTAATTCCTTTCACAATCATATTTTAAACACAAGAACTTAATTTAACCCTAAGCTTGGTCTTCTTACAATCTTATTTTAAATTGTAGGACTTAATTTAACTTTAAGCTTGGTTTAACCCTTGGGTTTGGCGGCTGTTAACGGTCGTTATCACCGAAGCGGCGACAACCTCCGCGACCGGCAGCTTAATGTGTCCTCGTAGACACGGAGCGGGCGGTGATCTCACTCGAGTTAAAAGTATGAAAAATAGAGTAAAGTTATTGAAGCACTACTCATCCGTTATATTCGAACGAGTTGTTCTGCCCACTCCAAGAAAGTTATTGCTCGAAAGTAAGGTAAGTTACGGCAGATTTCATTCCGCTAATAAGGCAGTCGGCCAATAAGCCGGGCGGGTCATCGGGCCTTGCTTTCTACGCGAAATGGTGCGTGCGCTGTCGTGGGCAAATACGATTGGCAAGTCGCAGAATATGGTGTGATATAACCATGTGGCCACATGTAGCCTTAGGGACGGAGAATGCAGGAGTGCGCAACGCACGGATAATTTTAAATTTACATAAATTTACGAATTTTATTCGATTACATAATATGCAAAATTTACTCTCATATCAAGAACGCTACGCGGCGCCATCTGTCGAATTTATGTCACGTAGTTTTGTAGTTCCGTCTGTTGTTGAAAATGTTACGTTAAGCCTACTGCCTGACTGACACCTCGTCACTACATGACGCAGCATAACAGAAGCGGCAGTGATGGTGCTACAAAGCAACATTTAGAAATATTTTCCTTTGAGTCGCATGTCCTTCAGAACAGACACCCATGTAGATAAACTCGAAGAGAAAAACTTTATCAAAGCACAAATTTTCATCAAAATCGTTAGAACTGTTTCTGAGAGTAATTTTGGATGTTATCTATCCCTTTTATAGAAAAGAATACCACATCAATTGCTTCTCTTTAATCACACGCTTAGTCTTCAATATACAGCCGTTGTCGGCGTCGCGAGCGTTTGAGCGATCACATCGGCGCGTGGGCGTCACAACTTCTATCAGTTGACCTTGTTGAAGAAACGAAAGTGTGCCCACCGGCCGGATGCGGACGTGGGCCGCGCGCGCACCATCGCGACCGAGTTCGGCAGGTGTGACCAGGATATGCTAATGTGAAATAACAGGCGTCCGTTTCATTTAAACCCATATCCCTATTTGTCCGTATCGCGCACATGCACATACGTCGGGCTGTACGCGCGAAACTTGCTACCTAATTGGCCGTCCGGCGTTAATGGACGTTCAAAAGTGCGAACGTGAAAGCCGCGTTAATAGTTCATTAGGCGAATCGCAAGTATTCTCTATCTACCCGCATATAAAATGTTATGTGGTTTTAATAACGCAACAGAAATAACATTAACGCATATCTAGCTGGCTATAATGGAATTCAATAGGCATTATTAACTATAACGGTACAAGCATTTTCTTTATTTGTAACCCTTAGAAAGCAACCAAGTTCGTTACACAATTATTGAAAAAAATGTTCATTTTTACGGGACCACAGCTATTTAGAAAAGTGACGCACTCGGCTAGCCTCATTTTCGAATTTACGCAACCGCGTCAATCAACGGACCAATGGTATCGCGGTAACAACATAATAATATGGTTTTTCAACAACATTCGCTTTCCACGGCCCGACAATGCCTTCCTTTCTTTCGCCGACGACCCGCAGCTTGCTGAAGCGAGACAGAAGACATTCTTTTTAACACCTATCGATTTCACTGTTGTAGAAGTTCATTCACGCCCAATTTACAAGTAGTCAGCACTCCCACTTTGTTTGTCTTGAAGTCCTTGTTTGCGTCATTTGTTTTTCAATAAAAAACGAAATGCTATTTTTTAAATTAAACAAAAAAGTCATTGTTATGCGTATATAGAGTGCAATTTTATTATAATTTGGTTTTCTACAGTTAAAAAAAAAAAAACAAATTAATTAAATAATTAACCGAATACCCTAGCGCTTGTGTAGATTGTATACTAGAGCAGTATTACAGCAGTAGTAAGGTTATTGATGTATTTTGTGAAGATTCCATTTAATAATCTTTGAATAAGTTTTATTCAAAAAGTAATTCTTTAAAATAAGTTGCAAAACAAAAGAAATTTGGAAAATAAAAAAATGCACGACTCAATGCTCAGTTCATTCTAAAACGCAATAAATGAATACGAAGCGTTTTCACAAATTTTTATGCAGCGCTATCTAGAAAATAAATGCGAAACTTTTTCGTTTATTGCAACCAAAGCAGGAAATATACCAAGACCTTATATGACTTCATATCGAGATAATAAATAATATGTACTAGAAAAGTTTTACAGAATACTGATTAGTTTCGAATTAATATAATATTGTGAAATAAATATTCCAATTTAAAAGCAGTTTCAAGAATGCAAACCAATGTATTAAAAAAGATAATTTCACAAAACTTCTGTCCCAATTTCACAGGAATTATTCCACAAAACATCACTATTTCCTTAACGGACCTCTGTCAGAGCCTTTAACAGCTCTTAGTTGTGTGGTGACATTTTTTCACGTCGTGCAATGTCAGAACCGGATAAGTATTCGGTTTTTTACGGAGGGTTCAGTACACTTTGAAAATATTTAGAAAAAAATAGTTATAACGAAAAAAAACCAATGTTTTTTTTTGTACAAGTCGGTTTGAGATTTCTAGTAATAACTTTTTATAGGGTTTTTTTTTGAGGTTTGACGTGTTGCGGGTTATTGATAATTTTATTGTTGTTTCTTTAATTAATTTTTTTTAAGCGAATAACAGGGAACCATTATAATATAATTACCTTTAAAACATTCAAATATTTTTAAATTATTTAAACTGCTGTTCACATAAAGCTATGATCTCAAAATTTACTATAGTCTTTAGAATGCTTAAAATTTTGGCTTTGTGTACTATAACTAAAAGATACTATTTAAGATGCTACAGTTTGGTTGTTTCTTAATTGATTTCCATTTTTTTTTCAGTTTTAATGGAGGGTAAATTTATATTTTATAAAGAAATATAGTGAATATTTTCAATAAAAGCTCTAGACCTGTTTGTTTAATAATAAAACCTTGGTCCTAACATCTAGACTAGATCTAGAATAAATTAGTATAAACTAAACCGAGAATAACGTCTGACCAGAGAGAGAAAACATCTAACTATAATAAGAATTTAGAATTCCCCAGCTCTTGTTTGTGTGAGCGACATAAACTTTGTTATAATAAGCGAGTGTTAAGGTAAAGATACCTTTTATTTAATAACTTGCCGTTACTAAGGCGATACTTCATTAAAATACTTATAATTACTATATTTGCTGTTATAATTACATTACTGGGATAAAGTAAATATCGATAATAATAACATATGTTACTTTGCGATACTGTAAGCATCTAAAGTTACATTATAGATAATAGGTCTGTGACTAAATAATAAGTTGCAACTAAACGATCCAGTAAATATTATGTGTTCGGTCAATATTTAAATAAACTAATAGTACCAATAAATTTTAGCTTTTATGTTTCTCTTACTCTTTGTCTGCTTAATCACGCATCACATAAAAACGGTTAAACAGATTTTAATGAAGTTTTGCATTAAGCTTATAACGGTAATATTTTAATGTTGTGAATAAACTCATAAAATATACTTCATATTCTTAATTAAGTTTTCAAAGTTTTCTATTAACGCTCATAGATGTCGTCGCTAGCAAGTGTATTTATTTTCTATAATGAAAAAATAAATTAAACTGGTAATTGGAATATTGACTACGTGGTTGGAGTCGCCGATAAATATTTGTGTTGTGTGACGTTATGTCACAAATCCCGCACTCATTGTAGTAGAGAAGGGAATGTATTTTGAATATCGGCATCCTACAAATATATAATAGCAAATAAATGGCAATTTAAATGTACACATATTTCAATTGATATTTATTGAATGAAAATCGCACAGAGAACTTAACATGGGAATTCTTCCTCATCGTTGGAACTGTAAAATAAATGGTTTTGTCGCTATCATTTTCAGCAGTTCAATTAGGCCAATCTAATATCATCTAAACACAACTTTTGCTCAGTTTCAAATGCATTTTCTTTTTTATTATACTGTACAGATGAAGCGAAATAGAAACGACATAATTTTTTTTGTATAAAACCGTAATAAACCACTAGTTTTACCAAAGTATATCAAGTATACCAAATGAATATGACATTTTACATATTGCGACAAGAAGGACTTCACTAAACCACTAAAGACACTGCGTGACCTTCGAGAATTAAAATAAAATAAAAAGAATTCAAGTGAAGCCCTTTCCGATGATATCGAATTAAACAAAAAAAAAAATCCATATTATCTATTATCATATAAATATGCTGGAAATAAAATATTCTTTATTCTCTTAATCATACAGATAAGTAGTTACAGTGGCTCTATTTGGTATTTTAAGGATGTCGTTGTGGTAAATTCAGATAAACTATCAAATATGACACAATTGCGCTAACGTTCAAATTTCATTTTAATATTAACACTAAAAACTTTATCAGCGAAAAGCAATGTTATTAAAGCCTACAAACTATTGTATCAAAATCTGTAAATTTCCTTCTGGTTGATTTGTTAGAGCAACAGGGCAGCCGAAGGTTTGTCTCCACTCAATGCGGAACGCTAAAATCCTTGGATGTCTTTATGTCAAAGTAAATAAACTTTCTTCGCCACCGGGCCTCACGTATCGCGCTTTCTAAATGCTTTTTAGCGATTCGACCGGCGGAACCGGACGACAGTTTTCTCGGACGAACGGATAGATAAATATTAGAAATGTTAATATACGAGACCTGAAGCTGGACGTGTTTGTTTAATACAATTATAATACTAGACATTGCGCATGCGCATGGAGATAGCGCGTGTGTGTGAAGTTATTTTTATCGTTCCACTGCTGAAACTTGAGTACATAACATTGATAAAACATTTACAACGTAGAGTACGAAATTATTTTAAAAAGCTTTTTAATTAAAAATGTTTTCAACCCTCTCATTTATTTTACTATATACGAGTGGTAGTTATAAAATTGTAGAGGTTTCGTCTCTACTTTCGAACTTTGATCAACGCGTTTGCAAATGTAATTTATATTTCTAAGCGAGTGAGTGCACCTCATCGACTAATATTGCGCAAGCGAGCTTTAGCATCTCCGATTTTGACCAAACTTAGTAAAAAGATTTTTAAAAATAAGTTACGGTATTTTGTGTTAGGTATTCTTAAATATGTTTTATCGCTTTTTCACAATTCGCGCTTCGAAAAGAAATTGTATTTGCGTGTTGGCAAACATTGAATATCTCATTATACAACGATGCGAATGAATATTTTCTCATCAAACAATTTGGTAATATAGAGAAGCTGTATTGGAGCCAAAGCTCTAGTGAGCGTGTTGTACTTGCCAAAGAGAAAATCTCTTAATACAGACGAATCTTCACGACATTCTTCCCTGTAAGGTGTGGCCAGAGACGGAACATTTTTTGTTGAATCATGTTTTGCATGTATTTTAACCTAATATTTTTTGTTCACATGTTTCAAACGCGACACTAGAAATGTTGCTTTCCCACTTCCGTCTTCGTTCACCTTTTACATATAGTATTACCGAATTAACAAATAAACTTAAACAAACGCATCGATCCAGATTTGAATCTAACTCAAGACCTTCGGATCGCAGGTCAAGTGGTCCACCGATGATCCACCAATATAGAGAAAAGTTTATCAAGAGATAATATTGTAAGCGGAATATGATACCTAAGGTACATTTAATTTGGAATTCTTTAAAATGCATTGGTATAATTTTTATGCAAATTAAAAAAATATACGATACAGTGGTAATTATATACGGCAGGCCGACCCACATAGGGTTGTCAACAGAGAATCTCATAAAGTCGCTGGCTCACTCATCGGCAACGGTGAACGGCTTAAAAACTCTGTATAAATTCACTTGTAAGTGCTTCGGTAGTGTTGTTTTTGGTATGATTTGAGTTTTTTTTTTATCGATAAAAGAATTCTGTATACGCACTTGACGAGATTTAAAGATTCTTTAAAACATTCGATGATTTAATATAATCTGAAATTACACAGAGAATATGAAATTATATTTGTGATAATCGTATATATCAGTCACAATAAGCGTGTAACATATGGTCCTTAAATTCATAGATGCCGCAGGGTTCCGAAACGGATTGGCTGATTGTTGTATATTACTATAAATTATTGAGAAGGTAATCAAATTAAAACTAAAATATACTATGTATAGACTGTCAGTGTCACAAATACCAAAATGGCGGATTTGAAAGTTAAATTAGCATTTGGAGGTGACCTCACGCACCTCCAACATTAACTCTAAGATTAACTGTCAATTGTGTAGTTGAAATAACATATTTTTACGTGTTCAGCTTTTAACTTTAACACTTAGCAGTTAACTATTGCAGATGTGAGTTTGAATAACACCGCTGCATGTGACGGAGGCCTTCCCAAGCCGTGACGTCTAATTCCGAGTTCATCATTACCGACTTAAAAATAGATAACTTCCATTAAAAGGCTTTAAGATTCCGGTGTAAGTTTATTCGAAAAATTTTATCATCTTTACCGTCACAAAGTCGATGAAGCTCTGCTCATCACTAGCCAGCCGTAAGAACAATAGATAGCATCGCGGCCGCCGTAGCGTGGCGCCGCGGGAGGAACTGAACTTGAAATTGTACGGTGACCATGATCAATCACCTCGCACGCCAAATCGCACTGCGCCGGCGCGGCGAGCGTGAAGTCTTAGCGCCTCAATACGAATTAATAAAATATGGGACGGTGTGCCTCAGCTGTGCGACGATGAGATATTAACACAACATCATAACCTAGTGCTTATGGATTAGGTCCTCAATCTATCGGCTGTTTTCTATATAAAGTCATAGGAACGATGTAAGTAGAAGGTCCTAAGCGCACAATGATTCGAATTTAAAAAAGGACAGTACGTCGTCTTTTATTTATTTTTTATTCCATTCCGTCTTTTATGGGTCACTTTAGACTCATTTCTTCAGTTTCCATTGATCCCTTTCAATTGCAATAAGAATCATTACATTATATAAAAAGTTTGTGAAATACTCAGTCATTCCAATAACGTTATATATGCGAAAGTTTGGAACATATAGACTATAATATATAAAGATACTAACTTTTACTCGCGAATTTACATGCCCGATTGTAGAACAAATTCTTTACTTTATTTTGAACAACGTTCAAGAAAGATTTAAATTCAATATCGGTTTGCGATCGGAATCAAGAGCAGGAACGGAATCAACATCAAGAGCGTAAGTGAAATCGTTTTACAACAAAAGCGTTTGCGGTTCTACTTCGGTTTAAATTTGTTAATTTTTCTAGTATGAAATCGAGAACGAGACAGAAATTGGAATCATGGTTGATGACGTCATCGATAGATGTAAAAGAATAAAGAATTCGTTGTATATCTACACGTAATTACGTATATTTTAAAAAGAAACAGAATCTATATGGGACCAGAGTTAGAATCAAAAAAAGAAACAACATCAGGATCAGTGGATGGTGGACAGAGCGATCGGTCGTTATAAATGATGAAAGGATTCATTTGATGTCCGACGAAAACGAATGGAGTGGCGGGCGAAAACTAGTTTAATAATTAATTACTTCTATATAATGATATTATAAGACTTTAAGTAAATTTGGAGATTACGAGTCCGTTAAGCTTATAAAGGGAGCCTACTAGGAAAAGCTTATGAGCACAAATAAATTATGGCCGAATCTGAAGCTATAGGAATTGCAATTCATACATGTAATACTTGAATTGTTTTAAATATTAAATAACTTTTTTTTGAAACAAATGAAATAGGCCACATTAGCGTAGAGCAATGTAGAAAGTAAAAGATTGCGGATGAACCACATCAACTTCCAGAAAGGAACACCGAGAGCTCTGCATCTATCGAAGAAAACGGAAGAAACTTGCCCTTTCCTACTATGTTTATTGATATAGTATCTATTACTTATCCTCACTCCAGTTTCTCGCTAAGGGTTGTACGAATACCGGCTGGCTCTACACTCCAGTCATTTCTAATCCAGACTAGAATCTGCACTCCACTCCCTATAATTACGCACCCTTCGCGGTATGGGGACTCGTCCCTTTCAGTCATTGCGACTGGCTGAAGGTTGAGCTATGATGATGATGAGAAAATAGTTGCCTTCAGTCTACTGAAACACAACTAATTTGAAAAATAATGTGAGATAAAACATATTTTTAGTATCGGCGTTGTTGTGATAACAAAAAAACATTTTTGCACAATGTACGATAATATTTTTTAATTTCAAACCTCGTTAACTGAATTTGTATTCTAATTTACGTAATTGTCTGATTAATTATAGAAAATATGTAAGGGAGATTATAGTATAGCCAATATAAATTATAAGAATTACAGAAGATGGTGTTTCCCATATTTCGGAAGTGGTCACCCTACAGTTGCAGATGTATAACGCGCGCGCTCCCATGACCTAATGCGGAACGAACAAAAACCACTTATTTGTTAAAACGCGGACAGTACCGGGCCGTACCGTACCGCACTGATTGCAATATAACTAATTAACAAAAAACAAGGTAAATCAATAAAAAATATTTTTGAATATAATCTTTTCCTTTATAATCAGTTTTTTGTTAGCCCTCAACAAGTTATAGGGTGTACGAAAAGCTTATGCTTTTACGACTTCGACAAGCACGTCAGAGTATATCATAAAAAAAATTCTTTGAATTTTTATATAGAATTAAGAAGCATTTGTCCGCTGATGCGTCGGCAAGAACAAAAAATATATATTTTTTGAATCCATCCCATTTCGCTTCAAGATAGCTTCCTGTCTCAATCCTCACCACAGTCACTCTCCTGATTCCTATACTAGTGGCGATTCCGACCTCGGTCTATACGGTAAACAAAAAATTCACTTATTTGTTATCATACAAGTTATAATACATCCGTGCGAAACACTTCGAACGCAATTAATGGGCGTACTGACAAATTCATGCCATAAACATTTGCTTATTATATTAAACAATAATTTGATATTATTCAATGTGCAATACAATATCTTTATATATATAAACATATTATACATATATATTTAATTTAATTTCCGTATCTTTGTCGTCACAAAATCGAAAAGAAGTCATCCGATTGAAATGAAATTCCGCATACAACATTGCATTAGAATACTAGAGTATTTTTTTTATATCTACAAGCATTTATCTTCGATTTCGTCTGCGTGTTTGTAATATTGAACCGAACTACTACTTCGATTTTCAAAGCTCTTTCACTCGTAGAAAGTTACAAACATATATTGTATCTTAATATTTACATTTGCGTTGGCTTCGTTAAAATTGAAATTGCGAGCAGTAGCGATATCGAAATTAAAAGCGGTGCGGGTGCAGAATCGAGAGCTGGGATTAGAATCTAGAGCGTGACCGGGGCCGAAATCAAGACCAGAATTAGAATCGTGAATGAGTTTGGAATTGACAGCAGGATCAATCAACATAAAAGATGAAGCAATACATTCTATATCCACGCGGGCGAAGCCTCAGGCGGAAAGCTAGTGACGTATGGGCATTCAACTAGTTTTTTATAGTATCTGTACATAATAGGATGCAAGTTCTGTTATTGGCAAGCATAAGTTTTAATCTTAATGGATCTCGTTTTAAACTATACACTTCACTGTGTAATGTTATTATGCAAAGCTCAAGAAAGGTGTTTCATGTGGTATTATCAGATTAACCTTTTTGTATTAGAAAAATATCTTGCATCATTTTCTCTTCGACATCTTAATTCATCTTTTGTGTTCTAACAAGAGATACGTCAAATTACATTATTATTTTATATTTTTCATTCGATTTATCAACCTTGTAAATTAAATTAACAATCGTGAAGTCTGTCTACGAATGAAATAATAGAGTTTGATTATTTCTTTGTAATTAAAGCTCGTATATTTGAAAAAGAGTGAGCCGCGATTCAATTATTTAAATTACATAATACTAACTGATGTCTGTTTGTAAATTAGTAGAAGTTACCTAAGGGATATACAGAAAAAGCTGACGTCAGATTTTAACATTATCTCATACAATTCGTGTGAAACTCGATCTTTCACAATTTACAAAAAAGGGATAGCTTAGATTTTATAATGGCTTACATTTTCGTAATTTCTTAATTTATTCATTTATATTTTGTTTTCAGTTTCTGTTTCCACAGTCGTTTAATATTTAATAAAATAAAAACAATATTTTAGTACTTATCAGTTAATTAGTATAATTATCATTATACTAATATTATATTATGTCTTTTCAATTTTATTTATTTTATTTTATTATTAGGTTTAGACGAGGACAATAGTTTAAAAACTCATTATATTTTGGCGGCAATCAAGTGCAGTTCATAAAGTTTTGAGGCAATGTTGTGTTTTCAGCTGGTTCTCGGTAGAAAACTAAAAATACAAAGTTGTACCACGAAAAATTTAATGGTACTTACAACGATAAGTTCTGCTTTACATAACAATAAATATGCTTGTCTGTTTGAGCGAAAACTCAATATGGAACTAATATGGATCAATATGGTCGATATGAAACTTCAGTTACATCAAAACATTGTAATGCCTATAAATATTTCAATATTAAAATATTTTAATGTAAATGAAGTCACATGTCAAAACATGTTTGTCGTTTTCGTATAAAAATTAGCATCGCCACTAAACACTGAAAGATAGTAAGTAGGTGATTAGGTACCACTGCGGAGTTTATAGTGATTATTTTTTTATTTTATATAATACATTTTAAAGAATACTACATCTAAATGTATAAAAGTGTCCAGAAGTATTGATGGGATCCAGGATGGCTTTGTTAGAACAAACAGTGAAATGTTAGAGAAACAATTCGCATCATAAAAAAAAACAATATTATAGTATAAGCATAATAAGAGAACAAAGAAATAACTGTTAGATACTAATTAATCACTACGTAACAAACGAACAGCGAATACATGACGATATAACAAAACTGTAATACATCAAGCGGGCCCGCGAGCGCCCTCTAGGTCATTGCCGGCGAAACATAGAATGGGTTCCGCAAGGACGCCGCCTGTGTCCCACGCTTTTCTCATTAGATTCGAACGAATAAACCCGCCTACTGGCACACTAACGACTGTTATTTGGATCGTAACTAAACGTGATTTTGTGCCGTTCTTGTAATTCGTTTCGTGTGACAAGGTCTAGAAAGGGTTCTTGATTTAGGTGAAGTGACTAACGAATTTATGAAATTTCAGGGCAATCAGAAAGTACGTAGATGTTCTCATTAATTTAGGCAGAGGATTAGAAGTATTACATTTAAAATATAACATACACGCATGTCTTATCAATTGCAAACTTTCTTCATATGTACAAAGTTTTATACGTCTAATAAACATTATTTGACTAGGTTATTGCTGAAATCTTTACTTAAATTACATAATAATTACATAAAATTGTTATCAAATGATTCTTCTGATATATTTAATAATTTATTACATACGTATAAACTTCATATAGTGTAAAATTTAACACCATCAAGAAATATAAATGTTTTTTGTCTAGTTTTCATGTATTTTTTATTGCCTATTATATTTTGATTGTCGAAAGAAATAATCCGACAAGAATATTTGTAAAATTGCATCTACGTGATGCATCCACGTATGAAGAATAATTGATAGAATCGTGACTTCAAACAAAATAAAATTAAGGCTTTATATGTGGGTGTAATACAGGAAGTGTGATTTGTCGAATCTTTTGACGCAGACGTAAACAAACTAGTATCTCCGTTAGAAGTGATGTCATCATCAACAGACGACTTTACATATATACAATAAAATAGTTTCTATATAAAGAAACTATATTGTTTTAATTTGTACGATGCACTACTGTTGGTAAAACAGTGAACATTTACTGATGTAATCCCAAGATGGCGTAGACTAATAACGGTGGCCATCAAAGGTTAATGCGATTTGTTGTCATTGGACAGGACTCACCGTGATTATGTATATTATTATAAAATATTGTAAATAGGAATTGGCAATTTGAATAATTGACTTTAAATGTCGTTTAAATGATTGTTGTTAAATATTGTAATTATTAATGGACGTAAATATTAAAATAAAACCTTTGATTTACAGAGCAACGCCATTGTTTATTTGTGATTTACATGTCTTAATAACTCTGAAGAAACGATCTTATAATGATCTTAAACGGTCTTGAATCACTTATGTTTATGCAGACTATTATTGTGCCACAATAACAGAATGTAAATGGATTTAAAATTTTTCCAATGGATGATCTTAATCGGACCAATAAGCGGGCAACTACGAACGAGGTAGGTATAGGCAAACAGCAATAACATTATCTATGCTCCAATTGTTTCATTGACACTTAGACTGGTTACCATTTGCCTACTAGAAATCAGGTTACAAATTATCATGGACGGCTATCAATTACGGGGCGATAATTCTGCATCGAGACCTAGAAAAATATAGAAGACGGATTTTGCAGATTGTAATAATGACAGTAGGTCGATGGAGGCAGTTAGTCAGAGCGGGTAGTTAACTTTGAGAACGTAAAACGATGCTATGGAACGAAAATTGACTGCTCAATGTTGTGTGATAAACTTTTATTATAGGTAGCTCATACAGATGGATTTGTTCATATCTTAACAATAAGAGCCAACTAGTTACTGTTGAGGATTACACTTCAGCGCTAATATTTATAAATTTAAGAGTTCTTTACGGTTCACATTTGGGAGATCTGCTTTATATTATATTTATTATTGACCTTGTTGATCATTTTTCACGCCTGTCTCTCTAATCATTTATATTTGCGCTTACCATTTACAATTACAACCAGAATGACCCGTCTGTGCCGTAGTAGAAGACGCTGATGGGAGACACCGACATCCACAACGACGTGTTTGATTGTAGACTTGCTGCTTTGAAACGCAGTATCAATAATCTCTTGTTTCGTTAGAGTTAATTATTAGAGTTAAAAATTAAAGCAACAATTTTTGTCTACCGGTTCTCTTTTTTATTTTTATTCTCAAACTGGTTTAATTTTTACATGAAATGTAATTACGTCGTTAATGTAGATAAAAACCATGTTTGAAATCGAAAGATTTCACGCCAAATTTTATTATTATTTTAGGCTTGTCGATACGATGTGACTCCGAGATAATATTTAGATTATTATTATACTAAATAATAATGAAAAAAAAAATCCGATGTAGGTCTAATTTATGTCCAAAATTTAATCGTTTTTTTCATGTAATCTAAATTTCACTTACAACATGTTTCAACCCTTATTGATTATTTCGAATGTGTTACAATTTCAGGCTCATGAGGCTAACTTTATCTTTACGCTCAATGTAGTTTAGTTATCGATATTATTTTGTTGCTTGTTACAGTCAAACGTAAACTTCAGACTGTATATAATTTTATCTAATATAATTCTTATTTAATAACAAATATTAAATTTGTAAAAAATTCTTACTGTATCACTCGCTAACATTTTTATTCGGAGCTCATTAATAATTTTATCAATTTGACCCACTTTGTCCTTCCTATTCGCTGTCTTTAACATTTCTTTAGGAATTTCACTACAAAGAAATATTTTATTAGATTTATATAAAGGTTTCCGGATTATTTATAACCAATGAGATTAGGATATAATTTTATTAGTTTCATAAATTTATATAAACAGAAAAAAGCAATATCATGGTTTCAAATGATCGTGGCTCGTCAAAAATATATAAAAACCTATATTAATAGAGTGTTAAATAATAGGTGTCAAAATTATAATAGTTCTTTGACGACCATTCTCTTACGTATTCTAAACCAAACGCATAACTTGTCCGAAAAAAAAATGTGTTACACCACGGAGAGGCATTATGATGCATTACGATACATTATGCAATTTTTTCGCAACGCCGGCGAATGCAACGCCGGGTCAGCGGGTCAAAATGTGGTATTTGATAGCTGTTTCGTCATAGCGATCAGGGGAACTGGAATGATTTGCCGTTTTGTATATCCGATCCACTTTCGTTATAAGAGAACGTATCGACTAGGGCAAGAACGGAGACGCGCATGATGGTGATCGTGCAAAACGTATAATTTCGCGTCTATGATGCCCGGCAATCGTAAATGATGTCCAGCGGGCTTAGCATGATGCCCTAGACAAGAGTCTCTCTATAGGACTTTCCCGTTCATTCATTACGTTGCGTGAGAAGGACACTCCTATAGAGAGACCGTAGTCTAGGGCATTGTGCTAGACCCACACATTAGTGTGGTTTAATGTGTGAGTCTCTCTATAGGAGAGACCCACATTGTGTGATATTAACAATACCAATGCCATGTTATTAGTATCGTTAATACCATGCAAAATTGCAGGTATTAACCTGCAATACTGAGTTCCGAACGAAAAGGCTTTCGGAGAAGACAAATAACCAGGACATAACCGGCTCGTCACTTTACCGGGTCGATTCATTTAGTAATTGTTTTGTATTTATTGTACTTACGCGTGATGAGATTAGGGAGCAGCTATTCCCAAGCTTCTTATTCATTTTAGGGTTCCGTATCAGCTAAAACAGAAACGGAACCCATTTAGGATTATCCTAATAGCTGTCTATCTGTCCGTCTCTTACGGCTATTTTTTATTGAATCTACTTTGACATTGACATTTGGTATATATAGTACTGTGACCCAAACACGGACGTGTAACGTAACTAAACGAATTTGAAAAATGAGGGTCACTTTTAGATGAAAATTAGAAAATTAAAAAAAAATGTAAACTATACCATATAACATATCAAAACCGCTTAGTGTGAAGGTCTCAAAAATATATTTTTTTATAATTTTAAGGTAAATAGTTTTAAAGTTAAAACTGACGAAAACTGACCATTCTCCCCCCTCATCTGCGAAAGTACTGCGCCTTAAATAAAAAAAAAATACGGGAAATAATTCTTTTTACTTGCGGATCACAGGAAAATCCATAAGAAGGTCTCTTTGTCTCGGTTCGTTTCAATGTACAGTACAAACTGACACTCGCTAAGTACGCGAGTGCATACTTAGAGCGTATCCGTCTATTTTTCATTTTTTTTTCTCTATCCTATAAAAGCAGTAACACATACAAGCCTCAAACTCGCCGTGATCATAGTGCGAACATAAGGAAAACAATAAATAAAAAAACGGCCAAGTGTGAGCGGGGCTCGTGTTGAGAATCCCTAAATGAAGGAATGCAAATGATTTCTTTTAAGTATTCAATAAAAATATATTGTGTTGTAGTCACGGAACCCTCGGTGCGCAAATACGAGGTACGACTTTCTTCCTAACGAGTGGTAAGAAACGCGGGTGAATGATTGCCCCAGAAGTATTTCGTTGTCGTAACAAAGAGCTAGAAGCAAACACAAGACGAGTTAAATCTAGACTAGTGCAATGATTAATTTGGTGCATTGCATTTATGTATAGTCACTCATAGCAAAGACGCAAAAACAAAATTTATCCTTCTTATTGGATTTGTATCCTGTTATGAGGAATATTAAAAGCATTCATTTATAATTAATTTACAATATTCTTTAAAAAAATATTTCTTAGTCTGATTCAAATTTTTTTATTGTATTATTAATTTTTTGAATATCCATTTCGCTATTTATATTTTATCGTAACGTACGTTTTGGTCACATTCAGAATCATTATATATATATATACGTGTAATTATTGCTTAAACTATTCAAGCGAAGATAATTGAATAAAACAGATGTGATGTACAAAGAGACAGTGACTTTGTTTGGCCATAATAAAAGCCATGAAAGCAACGAGTCAATGAACTTAAGAATACGGATTTTGTATGTGCGGGCGTCAACCTCACATGGTTCTGTATTGAAGTGAGTCACCGTCAGACCTCTATTTTTATGGTCGACCGTGGGCAGAGGTGCTGGGTATCACAAATTTATTATGATTTCGTTTTATAGCGGCCATTAAGCTTCAAGGGCAAAAGGATTTGAATTTTTATTGATACAGTACAATGAAATAAGCTAAATATTAGTCATTTAATCATGTATTAAAAAGGGCATAATATTTTATTTCTATATTATTCTATTATTACTTTTGATTCGTTTTGATTGGCGACGGTGGTTACCGTTGCAATGACAAAGTCCGTCATCGTTGGCTGTGCCCTCGGAGGCACGTAGCGAGTAATTCGATTCGACTTGAAGACCGATCAGTCGATCTTTTCGTGATAAGTGCTTAAATTGGACCCGATACATTCTGATTTGAATATTTCAAAGTACGCTACCGATCCAAAAAAATTGACCACCACTACTAGTGGGATATTTGACAGCGATAAATAAGCGCTAAATTCACATTATTATTTTCATTTTCTTGAATGTCCTTATATAAATAAATTAAAGTCGTGATTTTTAAAATAATGTGTAATGCAACATAATTAAGTGATTACGCGTTACGTACATGTGCACAATTGGTAACAAACTAATTTGCCGTTTAAAAGGGACCCAATAGTTGTCAAACTCAACAGCGTTGCAGCTGCTATCTGAAGTTAGCTGCGAGTCTATGTATAGCGACAGAAATGCAAAAAAAAAAATACGAGTGCGTGTAACCTTTACGCGCGATCTAAATAAAACCTTTTTTAGCGTAGTGACATACGTCACGACTACATTGAAAATCTTGGTTATGCTATACTTAAACACTATAGCTCGTGATCGCGATTGTAATAGAGATCGCTCGACGCAAAAAAGTCAAGAAATTCCTTCTATGCCCCTCGGGGCGGAGCCGGCGGACACGACTAGTTATTAAAAAAAAAAATAGTAATTGAAAAATATATGTGGAACTAATTGGGGTTAACCAGATCAAATTTTTTTTTCAAATACTGAACCACCTTTGGTTTGAATGTTTCTGGTTTGGCGACACGATTCGAAATGAAAATTTTAAACGCAGGAATTACCCAAATAAACTAAAGATTGGATTCAACGTTACTCCAGTCCAATAAAAGAAGATTTCATTTACTCTCGTGTCGGGCTCGAAGAAGTCTCCCTTCAAAAACCATTTATCTACAAACGGTACGTATTACTGCGCGCGCGAATACGCGACATTCATAAACGTCGTAAGTCCCGCGTGAACTGTGACCTATTCTCGTCCTCGGTCTTGGCAAAGACCTGATTTACTACATTCACTATCGCAGAACACTGTATTTACATACGAAAGATGGCATCGTGATTACATATTGGTTGGTGAATGTTTTGGCGTGGAATCAGAAAAAAAAATCACTATTAATTTGTCATAAATAGATGTTATTGTAACGTTTGCGACTAGATACAAACTTATAATCTTCACACTTTACGTAACGTTTGGATTTTCATATTTTTTTATAAGCTCACGGCGTCTTTCGCAATACGGGGTGACCAGAGACGGCACACTCAGTGCGTGTACGTTTCGCAGTTTGAGCACAATCCGACAGGTTGTAAGTCCATCGCTGCGTGCAGGTTTCACACGCGGCTGGTTAAGTGTTCATCTGCCCTCGAAAAGTTTAGAATACTCATCGGTTCACGCCCTGGATAGAACCCACGATCTTTGTGTGGAGGTCGAGTGTCCTACCACAGTAATACGACTGCTTTTTTTTGTCAATAATCTCATTGTCATAAAAAGGAATTGTTTTAATAATAATCAATAAATAATTGGGTAACTCTTGGACGAAATGTATTTTCATATATTATCGGCCTATTTTGATACGATAACCGACAGAAAGACGTCCTCTTAAGGCTTTAAAAAAGTTCTCAATGACTAAATGTATGTACTGATACAAATTTTGATTTTAGTCATTAAAATTATTAATGATTTAATTACTATGAAAAACAATTTTATTATTCTATTTGAGGAAAAATGATATTGGCAGGTATTTTTCCTTAAAAACAGGGTGGTCGTTGAGTATTTACTTATTAGGTGTACACACACTTCCTTTCCATACAATAATATGTTGTGGGAAGGATTTACTATCCTTTACTGTTAATAATTAGTTATTAAATAAGCAACATTTTATTAAAACGAGTACTTAACAATAGATATCCCTGGCCATAGAGCATGACATAAAAACGCAAAATCCTATCGACTCACATTCGTCGTTTTGAACGCCCACCGCTGACCGCCAATCGAGGCTTCGATAACGATAGACGCACAATACCACCGGTCGGCGGCGTCAGATGTGATTGTGCAATTGAAACTACATCTTTTGTCTGGCTTTCACCCTGCGGGCTATCGTAATGATATTACTGCATATTTTATATTGAGTTTTTGGTCAATACCAGTCTCGTTTAAAACTATCATCCCGGTTTGAATCGATATAACAGGTGAGTTCTGTGGTACGAATACGCGGACAAAGTAAAGACACATGCTGGTAGATATGATAGAAATAGGCGCGTATTTTAATGCGTCGTTGTGTCAAAATTTCAAATCCAATGACCTATTGTTTTTTAAGTTGTGCGACTGCAAACATATGGAAGCTAAACTTTTAAATAGATAGGGTACCCAATTCTAATACTTATTTCCATTATAATACACTATGTTCATGGATATGGCTAAACATATTAATCCTAATTCGAACCTGTATTATAAATTAGTATGTTACTATCTGTTTGTTTGATGGGCTGTTCGCGACCAATTTACTCTATACATGAAGATGAAAATTAATAGAAGATGAATTTGACATTTAACAATGAAATTTGAATAAAAAAACATATATTTTTGAAATCAAAATATAAGTTTAATTATATCAAAACATCTAAGGCGGATGACCTTGCTAAGCTTGTCTTGGTCAAAATTTTATTTGTGTGAAGTCATTCTTATTTTTAGTATAAAAAAACGCTAAAAACATTAGAGTTCACGAGTTCGGCACGAAACAATTTTTTTGCGTCCTTTAATACAATATTAAAATAATTTGTCTTTACATTACGTCATTAATATGAATAGGTGTTATGTAAACTTTATGTTGATTATGCTGATATATAATAAATGTATTGCGTAATATGTACCAACGTCTATCTGTACGTCAATAGATAAATTAGTCAATCTTTACGTTGCAGAATCTCTATTTTAATCGTTTAAATTAATGAATGTCTTGTATTCAAGCAATTATTTATTTCGTGCAAAAATGATTATGTACGTAGTAGAATTTATTTGACAAATTATATATTAGATTTATACGTTTTCCAGAAAAGTGTTTGAAAATACCTATACAAAAGACATAATAAGTTTGTACTGTTAATCACTAAGAACATATGTATATGAAAGTGGTAGTCTGGTAGGATCGTAGGAAGTGGAAAGATGTATTCTCTGTCCACCGCTGCGGGAGAGAGGCGTGAAGTTATTGACGTACGTATGTTTAAATTTCAATGTCATAGGTATTCTAATTTAAAACGTACCGCGCCCTTTGACACTCAAAACCCTTCCTATTTCATCATCGCATGTCAAAAAAAAATCAGTTAAGTGCGAGGCGATATCATATCGTTCACCGGTCCCTACTTACATATCTAAAGAATATGAAATTGAATTTTGATAGCATTTGTATTGCAAAAGTTTGCAAATACCATTTAATATCTATATGTAATTTTACTCTGTGACAATCTGTAGTTCAACCTGTCTAATCGTTCCATTTTATTGCGTTGCTTTTAAGTATTAATTTTGTACGCGGCTACGTCTGTAGAATAAATTCCTAAACCTTTTATATGTATTTTGTCTCAAACCTGATCCCAGTTTCCTAATCGATTTCGATTTTCATGTCGATCCCGATGCTTGTTCCGATCGCGATCGTAGATCAATGACCCGCGAGTGGAATGACGAAAATACCCACATTCTTTCATTGTTGGTTAGGATTTCCTTAATCCTTTCCAGCGCACTGGAACGAAGCGTCAAGAACGAGAAATTTCATGTAAGTCAGCAGAAGATAAATATGGTAATAATTTTTAATGGTTGGTTTCTCTATTTTTCGATATGGACTTGTAGAAGTTACTGACGGATCCCTAATTCAGTTTCGCCTTGACGTGATGATGCTCGGATGATCACACACACACAAATACACACAATAAAAAAAAAAACACGTGATCGGGAAAACAAAACGAGAATCGTCGCAGAAATAAATAATCCCGCGCATGACGTAATTCTAGATTTTTTTTCCACGAAGGAATGTCTTATGTATATAAATACCCTTTTTGTTGCGTGTTTTGAAGGCAAATCGTATTCTTATTTCGGTTCCTTATCGAATGTCGTGACGGTGATGTATCATCATCTGTTAAAAAAATATCATACACGTTTATATATATATTATTTTTGGATTATATATGTAAATACCTATAACAGCATTTGTGTTATTGCCTCGTCCAGCATCTTTGTGTTTGTAACGCAGGAAAGCTATAGCTAAATGTTTCACGAAAATTTTAATTACAGTTTTCCTGCGTAACTTCACCATGTTCTATCATCGGTACAGTAATGCCATAACGAAATGTGACTCATCACAGTGGAATCCAGCGCCCCCATCCACCGCTAGATTGAAGAAAACATCTGTAAAAAGCTATGGATTATGAAGGGGTGTAATAATAATAAATAAATACTACGAAAAGCAAAATATCACAATCAAGCCTTTTAACTTAGTTATTAACATAATATTTTTGAAATAAAAATTCATCTAAAAAAAAATTTTTCGAATTCAAGTTTTTTTTGATTTTTTGCATTTTCTGAAAAGATTTACTGTAGTAACATATATTTTTTTTTTCACCATAGGAAAGTAGAGATTTCAACGAACAGAAACCATACCAACTTTTTGAAAAAAGCTGATATTTTGACGGGTGTATTTTCGATTGAAAATTAGGGTGTTTTTTCGATATTAATTCAAAATAAGGTGAAAAAATAAATATTTTTAATCAAATAAATTACAGCGTATTTGGGACATAAAAAGGTAAGTTTTCACCGAATTTCGTTAAAAAAAAATTTGTAAAAGATAAAAATAAAAAACCAAAAACTTGGTTTTTTGAATTTTTCACATAAATTTTGAGGTTATGTGAAAAAAGTGTAAATACAAAAGTTTTAGATCTTTTTATTACCTACAACTTTGCCATTTGACTTTTTTCGATAGGACTTTTAGTTTTGCCGGAAATCGAGAAAAACCGTTTTTTACCCTTAAAAACTCACCCCCATCCCCTTCCCGACCTCAGATCGCCCGTAAATTATTTTTCCTTTCATTTTTCATCCTACTATTATTTTTTTTCAATTTTTATTATTTTTAAAGGCTTCTACCCTGGTCTAATAAGGAGTCAGATTTTCTTAGATTAAAATAAAAAGACAGAAATTAATATGCTGACATGTGAATGTTTTTCAAGTTACCTCGTTAGTTACCATTAGCCGAACGTATAAAAGTCGGCACTATCGTAACGGGATACAGTTTCGATTACTTGTATTATGTAGGCTGACTGCATTAGACGTATAGTAATATATATAATACATAAGACGTATTATGTATGTATAATACATTAGACGTATTATGTAATTATAATACATAATATGTCATATAGCGCCTAGATTCATTCTGATATGTCCTAATATAATGCGACGTAGAACACGATATTTATTGTCCGACGTGTATTTTATTTGTTTTTGCGTGTTATTTCTTAGTTTTTCAATCACGTGTAAGAAATATTCCTTTTTTTTTGTCCAATAATATAAATTTATAATTTAACTTATAATGCGAATATTCAATTTATATTTCTACTTTAAGTTTCATTTAGCTAAATCCAGATTTCGGTCTTTCGTGGTAGCTGCCGGGTGCGGTCCACAATCACAAGGCACATGTTCAAGGTTGCCACAGATTGGAAAAACAAAACTAATATTGCATGATTTTGGACAACCGACACGAAATCGCAAACAATGGAGTACTTTTAAAATCATCCCCTTTTGTCATAGGCTTTTTTTAAAGCGACTTCTTCAGGCAAATGTTAAAGTATGGAGTAGTAGCAAATAGTAGCTCAAAAGTAGATTTGATCTTGAAAAGATGAATTTTTTGGATTAAGGAAGTCGGTATTGGTGGATTAAATATTGCGCTAAGAACATTTTGGTCATCAAATACGGTGTACAGTGCAAATTTTTGTAGAGCTACTTGAAGAAATCTATGTGTTATGTACTATTGAATTATCTGTACAATATTTTTGATGTAATTGTTGCTGAGGGATAAACAGACGGACTTTAATGTAGTCGGGTAGACACTCTGTCAATTAGATTACGAAATAATCCAGTGCGTACTTTAATCAAATCAAATCAAAAATGTCTTTATTTCGTAGATAATTACACTTGAAATACGTCATTAATAAATTCCTTTCGTCTTTACTACCCATTACAAATGCTGATTCACCTAGAGAAGAATGGGCAAAAAACTCCAGGGTTGCTCTTTTTTATTGATCAATACAAAGTATTGAATAATTAGTAATTTAGACGATATTTAAAAATAATATGGAATAATCTAATAACTGAGTAGTTCAATCGCAAAATCTTTTTTCATTAAGACACGGTATAATAGCCCTTGCCATATAACTTTTTAACTGACTTCAAAATTAAAAAGGAGGAGGTTCTCAATTCGACTGCATTTTTTTTATATTTTTTATCTCAGAACTTTCGACTGGGTAAACCGATTGTGATATTTCTTTTTTTATTTAAAAGCGGTTGCTTCCCGTGTGGTCCCATTTCAATTTGGTTTAATTCTGACAATGGTATCCACGAAAAAATCATATAAAACTTAAATTTGCATCGAGTATGCGACAAATGGACGAATAACTCAATATCACGCCAACCGATTTCGATAATTCTTTTTTTATTGGAAAGAATGTACTTTAAGGATAATTTGATGAGAGTTTGGTTAGGTTCTGATTATGGGATCCATGACAAAGTAACGGAACACTTCAATTCTTAGGAGCAAATTAACAATACTCGGCCGAATCTTTTATAGGCTATCCGGATATTTGAGTCACCTACCGTAAGGTCGTTATGGTCAAGTAATTGTCGTAGTCGAATATGATCATCACTGGAACTCCTTAACGGCTTACAGTAAGGGTGCGATTTATGAGCAGCACGTTTAGTAGGTCTACCCATATCCAGACAAATTAGTTAGTGTACTTCAGATTCACTAAAAATCAAAAAATAAACAAAAAATTTAATAAAACAAAAACTATTCCAAAACAAATAAATATGCATTAAAAAGTAAAAAAATAATTGCGTATTCTTCTACAACTTAATAATTAACTTACATTTTCTACTCATCAATATGTCGGTACGATCTATGTGTTTACCACGCAAGGAGGTAGGTAGGTACCTATCCAATTCAAATTTAACTCAACACATACCTATGAATAACAAACAATGATCAAAATATTTTTTAGAGTTCTTCTAAGTAAAATTCTCTTAAGTAAAAGTCAATCAAATTTTTACAATAATATAATGTAGTTAAAAATAATGTTATTTTTGGAGTCGGTGTCAGCTAAAGAAAGACTACAATATATCTAGCAATAGACACCGACATCCGCAATAATAATACGTACTTCTTGAAAAATTAAGTGACTATCTATTACGGTTTAAGCGATACAGCACTAAAAGGATATGACAAACAGACATACAGATGGTTGCATTCGGAAGAAACGGCGTAGGGTTAGTATAGGATCCGTAGGTAACCTTGTATGGAACCCTAAAAATTCGAAAAGGAAAGGGTGAATGACCCGATAACAAAATATATATTGTTGTTATGTCTTAAATAATAGCATTATTACAACGTGTTCAAACACAAATCGGGAGCTTGTACCCCGGCTGTGGCGAGGTGTCGATCACGAGCGGCGTCACGAATGACCGATCGTAATCTTTAGAATCGGCCCCCGTTTTCGTTCGTCGCCCGCCGCACCGAGACCGCCGACACACTTTCACTGCCCGGCGGAGAGGTAGGTCGCGACACTTGCGCGTGCGTCGGATTCGCTACGAATCCATTGAAGTTCAACCGCAGACGTTTACGCGGACGTTATTTGTTTGCTGACCGTATCGCAATTCATTTTTAATGTCGAGCTCGGCCGGCATAAATAAATTACGGTTTATGGAATACTCCGTAACCGATCACTTTACGGATAAGTTAATGTTTGTATTATACATAGATAAAAAAAAATACAGATATATTGAACTCATTATTATATTATTTAGGATCTCGCTAAAAGTTACTTTTTGTCAAATTTCAGTTTAAAACGAGCTGAAGGAAGAGGGTTTAATGTATTATTTTTTTTTATTGGTATACAATATTATTTTCTTGTAGTAAGAATGAGAAGAAAATGGGGTGATAAGATACAAGTTATCAGCCTATTTGCTCCAATGACTGTTTTTTAACTTCTTATACGACGTCCGTTCAGAATGAACACATAAATACAAACAGACAAATGTTTGTGCGTCGCATAATCACATATATGTTTAAAAAATGCTTTTTACGATCGATAACGCAAACCAAAACCTGTATACCTAAGTAAAAAAGAAGATTTAATTCAATAAAACATAAAATATTTGGAGTTTTCTATTTTACAAAAAGCGTTATTACATTATATTTTTTCTATGGACTGCTATTCGTTTTCATATTGAAATTCTTACAGAATTAATAGAAATCAACAATGTATAACAAATTTAATGTACGAAATTTATATATAACAAATAAATATAAACTCACGCCTATTTCCCAGAAGGGTAGACAGATCTATAGATTTCCACATGAACTTTGCATATCTCTTTTGATTTACGTCCATCAATATTTTTATGCAAGATTAGAGCCAAATATTGAGAGGGTGCTCAATATTTGGCTCTATTTTAATATGCTACCGATTTGGTCTGAATAGGTTTTAATATTATGAAATTTAATATAACGAAAAAACCGACTGCGACTCATCAAAAAAGATTTTATTGGTTTAATTAATATAATCTTTGGACGTAGTTATAAAAGGTTAAAGTATGACAAAAATAATCAGTGCTAAAAAACTTCTTGCCGGATATCCTCCTTGTATTTACGAAATCATAGGTTATTCAATTTTAAGTTTTAACGAGAGCCAAAACACCAAAAATGATTAAAACGTATTTTATTTCTATATCTTTTCTTTGATTATTCACCTAGTTTTAGTACAGGTACTTTGATAAATATATCGTTTTATAAGTCATAAATTCATTAACAGAATAAATATTATGCATATTTATGCCGGTTGCGTGCGCGGTCGCTGGCCGCATACGTGCGCGTTGCACGCGTTCACGTGCACCATCGAGCGTGAAATCGATCCTCGTGTATGTCTGTCTATCACTGCATCAGTTGCATTTTAAAATATGACCCTGTTTTGATACTATCATAGAATGTTATGTTAATGACGCTTAATTTTAAAGTTGGATTAAATACGAGTTAAACGAATGTTATATATTTTTTTTAATTTTCCATACGTTCGAGATCTCTTTAAAGTCTCGCTCGTCTCCTAGAGATTGACCCTGGTGTGATCTGATGGTAGCCATGATATATTATAGAAACCCAATTGATTGGCTAAGTTGTTAATGCTCGGCAAGTTCATTAAATGAAAAAAAAATTGAGTATGAGTTCACACACGGTAGAAGTAAAACTTAGTATTTTGGTATTTTCTTGCCCGATGCTGTCGAGCACATTCAGCATTAGTTTTCAGCATTATTTTTTATTATTTTGATATATATCGAGCGACTATTGCTCATTTTAAATATTATTCTGGGTGAAAAAAAAATTAAAAGTGCCCAACAGACACTACGATCCAACAGAAAATCATGTGCTATGGATTTTAATGTTTCTCTCTCTCCCTCTCTTTGTATATATTTCGAGTAGATTAAAGAGGATAAGAAATATAGAGAAACTATATAGAAACGCATTCTACCCCCTTCTCTCATAGCCTGAAAACTATACCTTCATTTATTGCTACCTCGGTTTCGTTACACGTTTTCGTATCGTAAAATTCGATTCACACCGTCCCAAAAGAAGTTTCACTTCAAAACGAACAAACGCGTAGTTGGATAAAAATTGCGATGATGGTCTCTGATGGCGGTTTCACGAAGTATCACCGTACTCTAGACGTGATACAAAAATAGTAAACTTGGTCGGTCAAAATAAAAATATATATAAGCTATCAAAATTTTTGAGCTCGTAATTTATGGTTAAACAGAAGCAATAGAAAACAAGCCAATGCATGTTGAGCCACGTACAGTGTAGGGTTTCATAGTTGCCCGTCACCGTGCACGTACTTAGGAGGGGAGAACGTACTTGTTTTGTTTGATATTACGAAAATATTAATTGTTTTACTGTTCATACGTTAATAACTTCCAAAAACGGATCCATGTGGGACGGTTGTTAAGGATGTTAACTTTTTATATTCCCATAATTGTACATGGTCCATAAATTTATATTTACAACGTCATGTAAATAATTTTCAAAGGTTTTTTTTTTAATTATGCTTTTACTTCTCCAAGCACATCTTACAACTAGGTGGCCTATTACACGTTAACTTGTAAAATCAACTAAGTAGCGATAGCTTCCCTTTTGACTTCGGTACCTATATATAATTTTTCATATCCAAGAATAATCATTTACTTGGTCAGGGGCGGGCGAACCCTTGACCCTAACAAAATTAACACTTTAAAGCTCAATATTTCGCAAACGAATCCCTAAATCACAAAACAGTTTTCGCGTACTCTTTTTCTTTATAAGACTTAGCCCTATAATTTCGTATTCACCTTACTGATAGCGCCCTCTGCATACATTTTACGAAAACTAATGCAACGGCCGCCATTTTTTGTTCGAGAATCGAGAATGGTTGTTCTTGCAACATTTGTTTTAATACTGCGATTTTATTTGTTTCAGGTAAGGAGTTGAGGTTAAACGCCGCCGGCCTCGTTTCGATCAAAAGGCCGAACCGGCGGCCGCGATAAACAGTACGTGCGTATGCCATATTGACGTGAGATAATTGGGAACAGAATAAAAAAAAAAGGTTAAGTACGAGTCGGACTCGTATGGAGGGAGTTCCGTACGTACTACAAGTCATAGCATAGACGGAATAAATGTATATGTATGGTTAGCCGTATTGTAAAGGAAAACTGCTAAATATATTTTTTGTTTTTCAATTATCATTTTCATATATTGTTGAATACGTGGACTAAGAGCGAATGATAGACAGTATTCTAATGGTCCATGAGATTTAAATGCTTCAAGTGGATTCTATACTTTAAATAATTACAGGCTCATTAATTTTAGAAACAATGGAAAAATGGAAAATGCTCGTTTTATAAGTGTTTTAACGATACAATTTAAAATTTATAAAAATATATGATATACAAAGTATCTATTTATTTTTTTCTATTTTGTCTGTCAAAATCTAAGTTATTTATGTTATATGTTCGTCACTGTATCACATGACAGTGTATAATTAGATTTTCTCGAAATTGCAATTTTTTCACCCATAGATTCGAAAAAAATACTGCGACAGACGTACTGACAGGCAGACAGTAGAGTGATTCTATAAAGGTTCCGTTTTTTCATCGGACGTGTGGAACTCTAATAAACAAAAACGTAGAAGCCGATTGGTAGTCTAAAAGGCAAATGTTGTTTATTGCTGTCGTCTGGATTTATGTCTGCCTAGGTACTTTGAAATTAATAAAATCACGAACCGCTTAGGGTCGTCCATTAATTACACGAGGCGCTGTTTCTCGTAAAATACTTATCATGAATTTTTTTTTTCACAAGAAAATGCAAAATTGCGAGAAAACAGGATAAAATTTATCGTCTTTTTCCACTAAAATGAGACTAAATACTACACAATAATATTTATTGTGTTAGCGAGTTTCTGTACGCAAGCGACAATGGCTTAAAATGGCTATATCAGCGAGGATGAAAGAGTAGATGATTCTACTAAAAATCAGATAGACGCGTTGGTTCCAGTAGTCACTCACAAATAAAATTAAGCCAATTATTATTTTTTCTTAAGTAAACCCAACGCAATCAAGCCCAGATTAATGTATTTACATTAAATGAAAGTAAAAGGAGGGGGAGGGACTTAAGCCAAATCTCACGAGGGGGGAGCAGGGAGTTAAAATCGCCAAAATTACCTCACGTAATTAATGGATGCCCCATTAACTGTGGTCGAGATGTCTGGTAGTAATGCCACACGGGAACGATACCAATACATGTGTATACATTCAAAAATATTTGAAACTCAAGTTCATGACATAACTTACCGTATTAACCATAAAGAGCATCACGTACGTCGAAGATAATAAATATAATATTAATTTGAAGTATACTAAAGGTCATTTCACTGTGAACTTTTCCTTATGTGTTGCCCTTTAGCCATTAACTTTGAAATTTTGCATTTACCTACAGGCGCTCATTCATGTTAACTTAACGATCGAGTCTGTGTCGTTGTGACGTTACAATTACGTCAGCAGTGCGCGCGCGGCGTCAAAGTTTTCGCCCTGACATCATTTTTACATCACAACGATGCAAACTCGATCGTTTGTTTTAACATAATCGACCTTCAGTTTTAATGTCACTGTAATATAATTTTTATGCCGGTCGACCTCGTCAAGGCTTCATAAGGACATATACCGATTTTCATAAGTCGTTTAGTGGAGTGATGCCTTAACATAAAGGTTATTTGACATGAAATGATACGTAAATACATCCGATAGACAGCTAAGCATCCTTTATTTTCTATTCGCAAGTGATATCGCGCGTACAAAAAAAAAAAATCATACAAAAATGCCACATCATATCCGAAATAAGCTAATAATGTAATAAAATTATGGGAAGATATGGAGGCTCGTATGTTTGTTACTCAATGGCGTATAAACGGGTGAACTGATTTCAATAAAGTTTCTAAAGCGAATAAACATGACTCAGAATGACACAGCATAGTTTTGACGTGCTAACGTCTTACAAATCGATGAACGCCGGCTGCACGCACGAAAAAGCATGACTCATTGTCGCGTTCCGCCTGAGCCGAGCGTGCGAGCGAGAGCGCTGTCCAGAACGAGTGTCGGAACGATGCGTCCGAGTAGAAGAGAAACAGCGGCCGCACACAACCTACACGTGAACTGTTTTGTCAACTGTTTATAAAGTGAAGTGAAAAGTAAATGTAGTTTTCATTGTTTATTACAATAACAATTGCTACAAGTGATAATAATTCAATTCAATTCATAAAAGTATGCAATTTTTCATCAATGTTTTCTTATGACGTTATCACGTAAAATTATCGCTCGTAAACCAACTTTTTATCTTGAATTTTTTAACATACATATCAGTACATTGGTCGATAATTCCCTGTGTCAAAATTTTTGAAAAGTCCACCCTAGGGAGTGTGAAGTAAGGAATTAAATAATATAATAATAACGTAAACCCAAGCGTATTTCTTTGAATTGAATGTTATACGAGCAAATTAGATTCTCTGTACTTTTAAATAAAATAAAAAAAAATCTCTAGTCAATTTTTAAAATAAGTTTTGACAATTATTTGACAATATTATACAAAAATTTACAAAAAAGCACTCCAGTGGAGGTGCGAAGGGTTGTTGGTTTTTATAGGCAAGCTGAGAGCGCGAGTGGGATCAGAATTATTGAGAGTCGGACTTGAATCGCAACAAGCATCAGAACTGAATTCGGAATCGGTATCAGGAATTTTGATTTAATTAATTATTAATTTACATCAAGTATATGGAATCATAAAAAACTTTTGCCCATGTTAATCTACCGAAATGTACATTTTAGGTTAAACATAAATTATGTTAAAAGCTTGTATTTCTTCTGAATGCCCTGACAGAATCTATTACAATCACGAACAAGGAATTATCATAAGAATCGACTGAAATTGAAGTGACCTGTTCAATATTTATGTAAAGTGTAAGCCATGGCTTAAAGCGTCACCATCTCTTAGTTTAATGTAGTAATAATTATAATTTAATATATGTAAATGTACGTATAGAATATACGATAAGGTATATAGCATATACGACAGAATCGAGAATGGGATAGATATACATATTTAAAAAAAAAACTGTTTATCACTACTACATTTCTGCAAGTCGGTCACAGTTGACATGGCTTTTAATAAGTAAATAAAAAAGTAAAATTTATCACCATGTAAATATTATTGTACACATGTTAGAAAATCATTTATGGTCTACATTTATACTCAGTTTATTATTTCAATTTAATATTTAAAAGTACGTCCATTTACATAAATGTTGTAGGAGACCTGCTTACATTAAAATTTTATTTCTATTTTAATTAAAATTTGATTTGAATAACGTACAATTCTGCATAAAAAGTATCTGATAATATCAATGATGTTTAGTCATACGTCAGTAATAATTCCTTAATTCTATGTCAGAGTCATAGCGGTCCGAACACTAAACACTTTACATTTACAAAAAATGTTTTGAATTTGAGTTTTTTGAATTCTCATCTAGTCTTAGGTGTTAGAATTCATTGAGTCTGTATACATAATCGTTTTAAAATAACGGGCAATGGAGTATTTGACTAATTTTTATGTGAATGGACTTGTTATTTTCGGTCATCACCAATGTTTATATTAAAAAAGAACTATTTTTTAAATTAGTATGGCGATATTAAATTGCGAATTAGAGACACACACAGAGAGAGTGGGAGAGAGACAGACTACGAGCGAGAGTGGGACGGCTATGGGTAGGGGATCGAGGGGGAAGGGGAGAGAACTACAGGACTGCGACGTGAGCCCGTAATGGCGCCATCTATACATATTACAAAACTCTAACTGTCTATCCATTTGAATCCTTTTCACGCGAGAACCATTCATCCGATTTCCCCGTTTTGTTTTCTAATTTATAGCTGTGCTATCTGGCCAGTTGTAGGATGTACTTTGTTACATAAAGTAACAACGAAATAGGCCGTGACGATAATCGTGGAAAAATGAAATGTGGAAAAAGACGCTTTCGGGAGCTAAAGTGTATTACGTTAAGCAAAGCTTATACATATATACAAAGCTTATAAACACACACACACACACACACACACACACACACACACACACACACACACACACACACACACACACACACACACACACACATATATATATCAAATTAATATGCTACATAATTGTAGATTATAAAAATATCGGCAAAAAGTCCGCCATAGTACATGTGTATCTTCCAAGCATGGCCCACAATAAGCATTTTAGTCTTTAGATTGATACCCAGCAATCGATGGAGGTCGACCGCGGCGAGCTGGCGGGGGTGGCACGTGTGCTGTACGACTGTTTATTAAAAAATTTAAACAATAATTTAGTAGTCGATGTTAGCGCAGTCGTGGTTACTGCGAGTGTATATGAAAATTTCTGTCTTATAAAGGAAATATAACAATTGATGGTTTATAATTTTGTTGATTGTTAATCTATTTTAATTTTTATTACCATTTAGTATATTTTTATATTTCATTATGATATATGAGATTATCAATATTTCTCTATTCCTGGATTTACTATTTTAATATTCATATAGTTTAATATTAAATTAAAATAAAAATCCATTTAAGCCCCAAATTCAGTTCTATAATACTACATTTAAGTACATATAAATTACGTAAACTAAATATTTTTAATATCGCATTTACGATATCATCAAAATCTGTCGAACGGTTAACGTGTTGTTGTATACCGTTCGAAATATCCGCTATTCATAATGTCGCGGGTGAGACAGATGCGTACGCGCAGAACGGTACCGGCCGCCGCCATCATGGCAGCCATCGATCTAAATCGATATCGATCGTCGTGTAGATCACTTCGATGCTGGCGACCCGTTTCTGTCTAACATTACAGATCGACGATTCTAATCAACGGCAGGCCGAGCTTTCTATGTTTTTAGGTATTCTATTTAACTAAGTTTTTCTGGGGGCGTTTGATACCGCGATTCGGTCCTGACGTTTCACGCGATTTATAAAAATAAGACAAACGAACTTTCATTTCGACAAATTGGCGATAAAGAAGACAAAGACGCAGGTATCATATACATATAGAAATACTCATCAGTTAAGTGCCTGTCTAATTTAACCTAACTTTACCGAACTTAACCAAATGTAACCTTTTCGTATACGCTGTGACGATACGTACTTTTGCTTGGTTCCGTGATGGATAATATATGTCTGAGAGACGCTCTTGTAATACCTTCGAGCTGTTACGGCAGGAACGCAGGATAAAAACACATAATTTAGGTTTTCGTAATTATATGCCACTCTGTATCCTTGTATATCAAATTCTACTTAGGTAGATAGGTAAACTCTATTTTAAATAGTTTTCGGATAAATCATATTAAGTAGTGAATAAACAAATGTAATCGTAGCCAATGATAAATAATCGTAGCTGATGATAAACAAGATTATTCAAAAATGGTATAATATATGGCAATATATTTATCTTCAATTTAGTTCAATTCAGTTAAATTCAGAAAACCTTATAAAATAATTTATGGCTAAAGAATCGCTGTTACGTTTTTAATAGATTAATAGCTGTTTTGTTGTATTAATAATTAATCACAGTTATTACTGATTATTTCAGATTAATTTTTCGAAATCTAATAAAATTAATATTTCATTTAATGACACATTTCATCACTATAAAAAATAAATAAACAAAAACAATTGTAAATTCTCTTTTACATGGCACATACATATTTATGTGTCAAGGCACACCAATGAAAAAATTAAAACATACCTCTCTTTTATTATTTTTGCTAGGTTTCCGACCGCAGCTTCCCGCGCGGGGCACGTATAATGTGTTCCAATTCTGGTCCCGGCGCTATACCCAATTTCTGTACCTACCACGCCCTTGATTTTACTCCCTGATCCGCGCTCGGTTTTGACCGAGGTACCTTTTTCAGTTTCGGTCGTGGTCCCCATTGCGCTTTCGATTGCGTTACTGATACCGGTAGCAAGCAGCTCCGATTTTAAAGAAAACAGGGAAACTAGTATCAAAATGATATATAATCTGTTTTATCCGGAGATTGTGTAATTTTCTATGAGAGCAAAAATTTTTAGAATCGGTGCAGTATTACGAAGGCAGAAATCAGTTCTGAAATAGTTCGTGTAAAAATCTGCTCAATAAAAAAAATACTTACATATGGCTAGTTTGGTGATTGATCAAATGGTTAAAGTTAACGATGTTTTATGATATATACAAACATCCATATATATATATAAGTTGAGAGACAATTAATTACACTTTGAAGTTTTGTAGTTAAAAATTTTCTGTATAAACATTCGAATAACAGACAATAGTACATCACTCTATAATTACCTACTTGTGTGATTCGTATAGAGTTCATATAGAGTTAGCCATTCTATATATATGCCTATTTATAGTATAATCTATATAGAGTCCATATAGGATTTATATAGAGATAGCCGCTTTCTATGTACCTGTGTGTATAATACATATAGATCCCATATAGAGTGAGCCTACTCTATATACATATACTTGAAATATAATCTATAAAATATAGAATCCATAAAATGAGGCAATACGTCTTCAAAAAACACCACGTGCCTTCTAACTTTTTCTGGTAAACCTTTTCGATGTGCAGGGTCCGTTGAGGTATTTTCCTTCAAAATTATAATGTGTGATAAATAGTATTTTATAATTTTAGAGAAAATTCTTATTTGTCAAGGCCATCAAAGGCTTCGAACTTATAAGCTCCAAGTCTCTGAGGACTTGTTGACCATCATGGCCTATCACTCTGTATGTATGTATGTATTTAAATTTTATTAATTTATTAATATATTCTAATTTGAGGCCGCAATGTAGGCAGGCAACAGTTATCAAACCGTTACTTAGAGTGTTTAAAACGCCACGTGATATAATTGCGAAGTCGGCATACATATCTCTAATTAACTACCTACGCTATTTACGACTTTATTGTGAGAGATATGCGGCTCATTTTTAACGAAACTAGAAACCAAAATGTGGACCATTAGTTCTGGTCACTATAACTTCCGTTGTGAAAATTACATTATGTCATTGTACTATTGTATGAATTAATTACTAATTTGATATGAATTAATTTCTATATATTATGCATAAATATATATTTTTACGTTATATAACAATACAAATGGAAAGCTATGATTAGGTGTTATAAAGGAACAATGAACGTTGTTGCTGTACTGTCGAATTTTCAAAAAAATGTTTTAATCTATGACATTTGGTTAAGTGAATAAAGTGTATTATATTATCTATACAAATATTATTAGATCAAAGTGAACGTGTAGTTTATTACTAAGATAAATAATCTTTAATATTAATGTAATAAAATCTCCAACATGCAATTTGTCACTTTTCGTATTATGCCCTAATAATTTTCCCTTTTTAGAGAAGATCCTTGGCCCAGCAGTTGTATGTTCCATGGATCGTTTACAAAATATTATATTTGTTGGTCAAATTTTTAAACCGATTACATGTGATAACATCTAAATTAATATCAGTAATGAAGATTGTTGTTGCAGAAGAGTGTTTAACACGTATTTTGTAAAATGCTAGCGACGTCATAGTTTCAAAGTTTTTCTTACTGATAGGCTGATTTAGAACGTTTATATTTAGATCGCTTCATAGTTATCTCAAAAATAATGGCATTACGCCTTTTCGTAATTAAAATAAGCTTTAAATACATAACTGAAAAAAAACCAGCTAAGTGCGAGTCGGACTCGTGCATCAAGAGTTCCGTATCACTACATAATTATTAATTTGTGTTATATGTATACTTACGTAAAAAGAACATTTTTAATTTTTTACTTTGCGTTTTTACTCAATATCGCCTTGTATGGATCTGAACGTAAGTCGAAAAGCCCTATTTTTTTCTGGATCAAATAAAGCTTCACTCTCTTGTTCCGCTCATCGGAGATATGGCTTTTCCTTTAAGGCGTAAGTAGCGCGGACTGCTTTCTACTTTAGATGAAAAAAAAAGATTCACATCCGATGTCGCACACAGCGCTACGAATCCATTTTTACTGGAAAAAATAATGAGACACGATCTTCTAAGATACCGCTAAATCGATATCTCTCTATGTAATGGCCACCTATTTAAGTGCAGTTTCGAATTGATTTTTTAAAAATATAGTGACAACACTTTTTTTTTTTAATTTCCAATTTTATAAGCGAGAATCGATATATCGAGTTCGATAATTAAATAATCCGGTCAGGTGTGATTCAAAGCCGGATGGTTGAGGTGTTCTGCACTAAAACTTTTGAATATATATAAATTTCTTATATTAATTAAGAGAGGAAAATAAATAATTGGGTTACCCTACAATAAGTTGATGACGTCACCAACGTTCTCAATACCGAAAGGGTTGCTAAGTCTCGAGACAGAGAGACGTCGCTTAAAAAAAATTGATTCACAATATGTTCTTGAAGACACAACGCCATATATCTTTGAAGATACTGCTAATATAATTTCAATCCATAGTTCTGATGTGAGCGGTTGAAATTCACGCGTAAGTCTTACTGTGGGGGACCGCTAATCACTGAAATTATAGGCTGTTTAAATTTACGATCCATGGTATCGTGGTAGATCTTGATGGTTGGTATTAGATGGAACAATTTAACATAATTTTTCCTGACATATGTCATATATTTTGTAAAATATTGCAAAATTTAGTCACTAACACCGGAAGGTATGATCGATTGGAGACAACTGGCATTGAGAAGCTCCAATCAAGAGATGAGAACAGCTTTTCCGACGTGCAGCTGCACCTGTGCTTCATAAAGTTACAGGTGGAGGTTCGAATGGAAGTACTCGTTAGAAAGTTAATCACGTTCTTTTGAGTAGTCAAAATGTTTGAACGTGGTGTGGTACCTGTTAAATGAACGCAAATACAATTATAGTTCGATAAGAAGCGACGTTGCATAATCGAAGTGAGGAGCATTCTCGAAGGAACTTTCTCTTGTTATGAATACGTTGGACTACGTTTTGATGGGGTCGATGCACTAGGTAAAGTCACCAATATGTAGTGTTCCACCAATACCAGAAATATGGTATATCATACCAAGATCTGTCCTAGAAACATCTCGATCTCGGACACAAGTTTGTCACGACATTGTTCAATGTGTCCCTAGGAGAGATTATTATGATCTAAATACGGGTTCTTTCTAAACTTGTTGTCCGCTTACCAATCACTGCTGCTGATTTACAACACATAAGTGATATTAAAAAATGAACAAGGCAGGGGACAACGTGTAGCCTTGTGGGATGCTACCACTCGAGTCGTGATATCCAAACGCGAACCGTAAAAATATTAAAAAAATAGTGAGATTGTGGTCTGTCAAATTTACATCTCCAACAATTTCTGTTGTGATTGTTAGATATGTAACGGTCGTAACAGACGACCATCGATGCAAACGGGAGGACTGACAACGCCTTGGTGATTTCGTGAGTTTTTTCATTTTCCGATTTCGGCGCGGCAATGAATCCCCCGGTACAGATAAAAGATTCATGGTTTAAAATATCGGCCGACAATCGAATTTTCGCTTCCTACCGCTTCCTACATTAATCTTTGCGGAATTTAGGCCGCGAAAGGCGATTTCTGTACGTACACAAGGCGTGAGCTTGTTTTAGTCCGCCACGTGTTAACCAGGAAATTTCAAAGTCGGACTCGTTCTTGTAGAAAGTAAGGTCGAGTCGAGGCCGTTTATTTAAACACGTTGCTCTGCATGCTTACACGATTGATTTCACGTAGACAACAAGAGTGGAAAATCGAATATTGAATTCATGATATTAATTATCATTACATCGGTAGCGACGGATAGAGAATAAATTCCTTTGAAACAGTTTCGGTGTTAGCATGTCTCGAACGTCTGATTTAATTGTGTGGTATTAAGGGTCCGATAGCTATACCGGATAGGTTAAGTTACCCACGTCGAGGTTGGTGTATCGACGAACGAACGTCTCGACTTTTCTTGTCTTCGGTTTTCGTCGCGTCGCCGCACGAGCTTTGCTCTACCTGAAATTCGAGCTCTCCACGTTCACCCAGCGTCGGTGTCTCTTAATGACAGTCGGCATCAACGCTGAGACAACGTCCAGATCCGACGGCTTAATTTACTCTCGGTGAGAACTCGAACTCGTTACATACCGGCTCCAAAGCAACGCGCTAACCACTCGCCCGTCGCAGTTGCAGTTAAACACCATTTCAGAATGTTGAACTACTTAAAATAGGCATTGGTTTGTGCATAAGGTCTATCAAAGTTGCAGAATGCATTGCGGCACCTCTCGGCGTGTGCACATATCTCAAGATTTTGAATTGCCTCTATCTAACGAGGATATCCGTTACCGACCGAGCGCGGCTGTCAAGGTGAAGGCCAATCCGCGTTAAATATTTGTTAATAACTACAAAAAGCCAATAACGTCTAAACCTGTCAGAAAAAAAACCGTTTTATTTGTTAGAACATTCGTTGTAGAGAGCTGAATTATCTCAATATTATTTCGGATTGAGGCTTTGAGCCGTAAGTCTACCATGCTAACCTAGTGCGGGATGGTAGTTAATGCTAACGACTGTTGCCGCCAATGCAATGGTAACACCCAGAACTTGCAGCTTAATATGCTCAGGCATTCTTCTTGTTGTAATAGATTTCTTACAAATCTTATTACAATAAACTTAATATAAAAAATATTATGTTCTGCCAATTTTGTACAAAACATGAAATTTATTTAGCCCCTTTTGTATAGTGATTCCGTCATCGTGGCGTATATCGTACGTACGTCTGAACAACTGTGAAAACGATTCGCGACACAAATGCGTGTGCGCAACATGACGTGTATATTGATATGTCGGCTTGGATACAGCAAAACACCTGTAATATAGGAAATTTAAGTACAGTCAAATACAGAATTAATAACGATACTATGAAATTATTATAATATAATTAAAATTTATTTATGTTAGCGAAATAACAAGACTGAGTCCATCTTTTTGCATGTCATTAAAATATCTGTTTTAAGAATTATTTTGATCATTAAGGTGATTTTAAAGTTGTCAACGTGCCCGTTGTCGAATTTTAACCGCATAATAAGAGAAAAATAATATATTTTTCATTACAGGACAGATAATGTGTATTTTTCAACTACGAATTCATCAATTACGAACCATTGTAGATCGGTACTACTAGATCGCAGCGTAGTGTATGATGTTATAACATTGCGCGTTGCGTCGCAGTACGACTATACGATGTCTCATATACGAAAGGTTTTTTAAAAGAATGGAAAATCGCCAGTTTTTCTAATAGTAAAATCAAATATTTTATTTCATTTTGCATATAAATAATACATCTATCGAATAAAGATCATGTTTTAAAAGTCGCTATTTTCGGTTAAATAGTGCTAAAACTTGAAGCGAAATATTACACTTCGGTCTTTGGAAGCGAAGTGCTAGATTTTTTCTGTATCTGGCTGTGCAGAACGTTTTAAGGTTTGTTAGTCGCTATTCACACGTGAACATAGAATGGATGTAGAATTAATCTCTTCGTCTTTAACGAGCAGGTCGCTCCTAAATCCTATGATAGTCATCCGGTTCGATGATAATAATCATAAATCCGTTGTCAATCGTAAATACATCGTCGGTCCCGGTTTTGATGGCGTTCCCACTTCAAATCCCGATCCTTGTCCCTTGCTCGAACTTTATTTCGGTTGTAATATCCATTCCGTGCCCACACCCGGTATCGATTTTAATTCCGGCCATCTTGTTAACAATTACGAGCCTGGTCTTATTACCGATACCATTCACGAATTTGAACTCGCTCTAGATTCTATTCCTATTAAATTATACCACATAGATTCGTGAGTGGAACAAATAGTGCCTCATGCATTCATGCGAAACCTCATTTATCTGTATGCAAAATTTCAACTAAGTCCTTTTAGCCACATGACTGTATCACATTACAGTCAAACTCACATTTACAATAACATCAAATAGATAAGCATAAAACTTACCTTGAGGTATATAATATATTTCAATGAAAGGATTTAAAAAAAATCAATTCCTTATTCTTATACGAGAGAAACATTTTAAAATTGATTGCAACAAACTCATTAAACACTAAACGGTTTCGGGCGAAGTGACGACAATAAATATTCGAGTTTAACGGCTCGATCAGCCTGATTTATATAACATACATGAATATTAGCCAAAATGCAAATCATTGTCGAATGGTTGGATCATACTATACACGAATGAATCAACTCGCACCAAACTGGCGTTGCGATATTTAACATTCGCATTTATACATTCACGCATATATAAATGTGCGTGAAGGAATTCACGAGAAAACGGTCGATTGACGCATATTCGTAATCAATTTTCCTTCCGTTCGCGCAAACCACTAATACTTATTAGCGTAGGATTAGTATTTTCCCAAAATCTCGGATCGGAGCGCTCCGGCATAACGACGTCCGCTCGTGATAAATAGATAGATGAGCAAAAAAAAAAAACCGGCCGGCTCCGACGCGGGTGTCGAATTCGCGGTGAGAGGGCGCGCCGGTCGCCGTCGGCGGAGAGAAAACTACCTGCATGCGAATCCAAGAACCTGTTTCTGTGTTTCCGACCTCGTTTCCGAGACGGCCGCGTCACAGCTGTGCCTTTTTTCCGCCTGTTCACTTTCGATTTTGGCCGAGCGCGAAAAATCCATTCGAGCACACAATCGGTCGAATGGAATTCAACGTTCTTTATTTTCCTCTCATTCCGCAGCAGCGTTCGTGTCGTCGAGAATATATATATATATATATATATATATATATATATATATATATATAAGTAACGTTTTATATCTTAACTCCGGGTCTGTGGATGGTCGGACGGTAATAAAGTTTAAATGTTCTCGATGGAATAATATCTTTTGTATTGAATGTTTCAATCATACCATCATTGAGTCATACGCTCCCACAATAATTTTTTTATTTATATTGAGAGGTGCCTTAAGTCCTCCACGCTGGCCCGGTGCAGAGAAGGTAGTGGATGGTGGGCGGTGAGATGTTAACGACCATCGATATAATTTCGACGTCCGGGACTGACGGCTTAATGTGCCCTTCGAGGCACCTTGCGTGTGCGATGATTTCACTTAATTTAAAAAGCTATCGATCATTCGCCCGTGGTCAGAATCGAGCTCAGTATCTTCTAGTTCGTTCGCAACTCATTTAACCACTGAACTACCAGCGCTCGCGGAATATATTCATACTATATAATAAGGTTTTCTTTCATGAAAGGGCTGGCGACTAAGTAGCCTCCTAGAAAATATACCAAATCAGTGGAAAAGTAAAGAAGGGCTATTTTTGGGCACCAGAAACCGACGAGCTCGCACGAATAGATTGATGCTTGTCAGCGTTGCAAGAGAGATATGCAAAGGGCGCATCGTATGAAGGTCTGTGTTCCCTGTCGACCCTTATTGGAAGTATTTGTGAGTTTGCGAAGAATTAAGAAAATCTTTTTGAAAACTCAATATAATCAAAAATAATTTCGGAATCATAACTTCTTTAGGTGCGTTTAATAGGTAAGCACGGATAATATTGTGAAATTATACGTCAAAAACAACTAGATGTATTGATTATATCTGATTATTACAATTGATTATTTATTCAAATAAATATCAATTGGAAGTGTGAGTTTTTAGTCATCTTACGAATATTGCTTTTAAATGTTGTATTGAAACTCTCTTCTTTCAATATTATGTTAAAATAGCATATTCATCAAAATCCATTTACGTCATTATGGGTGCATGTTTTATTGATTTAACTATTATTTAAAAAAAAAGCTCCAAATTCGCGAATGTATTTACAATAAAGTTTTTATAATTTTATCGATAAAAAATAAGAACTTCTAAAAATATGATTAATTGTATTGCATCTCTCTTATAACTTTGACAGTTTTCTGTAGCAAGCTATTCTATGGAGTTCTATTGCCATATGAAATGTATAACAATGCGTTCGACGCCTGTCAGTATGACACGAGTGATGAGTTTGCCTTAAATCACATCAAACCATTCACTCTAAGCATTAGAGACCTTCTTAAGGCGTCGATCACGAATGTTGTAGATGCATTGGAATAATAGTCCTTACCTGGCACTGATTAAGCATCGAAAAGGCGTGTAAATAAGATTGAAACAAGACTGTGGGAAGGCTACTACTGTCGTGGTCGACATGAACACGACATCAATATACATAGTATAAGCTTAATTAAGTATAGGCTCACGGTGTCATTTCTAGTGTGGGGTCGCCAGAGGTCACTCGATCCATTTTTCGCAGTTAGAACTCCGTCTGATAGGTGGTAAGTCCGTCGCCACGTGCAGGTTTCACACGCCACAGGTTTTTCTTCACCGTTAACGAGTCGTGTTGTCGAAAAAACTAAATATATGTATACAAATAACTATAATTGAATTATCTGTCTGCGACTAATTAATACTAATAATAGTACCAACGTAGATTGTGATATATATATGATATCAAACTCAAACGAAAATTTCTTTGAATTATGACGAAACATACGGCTATAAGGTTAGAAAATTGTACCTCAACGAATAAGTCTATATCGTCTTACCTTAATAACTACGAAACTATTAGTCTTCAAAACTTGAATCTAGTTTTATTACTAAGCTCAAGCAGTCAGCTCTGTATTATGACCTTGATGCGGCAATGGGGTGGGTCGGAGGCCGAGGGAGAGGCGTTGTGTAAAATGACGGAAACCGTTTTGGCTCATTCCTATTCAATATAACTCACGACTCACCCGTGATAGCGCGATGATTGTTTCGTGTGTTTATGATGTTTATTAGAAAAATCGTTTTAAATAAAAAATAAGCATAATTCGAAAAATGATTATAGCTAAAAATAACCAGGAACTATTACAAAATTCAATATGTCGGCCTCAGACATATTGAATTGTGCTAGAGCCAGTCACAAATATGGATCAAGGCTGTCGTTGGAGACAGGGGGTTATGGGCCATCCGTAGGTACCTCAATGTCCGGCGCCGAATGAGTGGGGAGGTTTTAGGAGTGACCCAAAGTTTCCGAAGAACGCTCAGTAGACGGTCGACTCCGCGAGCAACTCTACCACATTTGTGCCTGCCACCGTTCATTGCCTGTTTTGTACTAAAATTTTTAGAACGAATACAGAATTGTTTCCATTTCAATCTTTAACACTAAAAGCGACTCTTTGACGTAGACGTTTCACGTTAAACCAACGAGGGCACCAGCTAGCCCCACTCGACTTTTGGTGTATCTGTTACGTTTGTAAACAACAAATATATCATGTCAGCATGTTCACATCGCTCTGCAATCTTGTTTACATGTAAAATAAGACTTCGACCCAATACATGTATATACACATAATAAAGTATAAATTATATATATCGAAAATTTTGTTGCGTCTGCCATATCATATATGTAGAATTTATTTTCAAAATTTAACTAATTTCTTGAAAGACGATTTTGATTAAACATATACTATATACTGCTCCAAGCTATGTTCAAGTTATTTGTGGAAACCTCGTGAAAATTCGTTTAGCTGTTTTAAAGATTAGCGTGTTTAAGCAAACAGAAAATGTTTCAACAGTCTTAATTTATTCTAGTATGCTTTCTATATCCGTAATCAGTTTTTTGGCAATATGTATTGTCGATGTAGACAAATGACGGTTCTCACTTATGTCTGCGAATTTGTTAATTTTAAGTTGTGTAATATTCAGATCGGCATAAGTTCGAAATCGGAATCGAGACCTAAAATGAAATACAATTCGAAATTATGATCGTGACCGGACAGAAAATGAAAATAAAATAAAAATCATGTGCTAGAATTATGCGGTTCGTGCGGCGGGTATGCGACAGTAATACATGTTCAATTACTTCATACATAAAAAGCTAATAAATATTTTTATTATAAAAATGTTTTTACTAAATATTGTTAATTCATTTCATATCCCAATGAAAAAACGGAATCTTATTAAAATCACTCTCGTGTCTGTCTGTTTTTGTGTCACAGAGATTTCTATGTTAATGTATGTTCCGCTAAAATCTTGAGAAAGACTTTTTATATATGAATATGGTTGTCACAGACTTTTTAAATAATATACGATAATGGACTCTTGGCCTAATGGTAAGATTGACGAGTACGTATTGAATTGGATAATAAGATATTTTTTAACATCTTATATGAGTGTTTTGGGCCTTCTCAAAACCTAGAATATCTAAAGAATTCGTCGTGTGAAGTTAGTGAATCGAACCTTACTCCTTCCAGGCTGATCCAGCTATCAACCAACCATTGTCACCGATGCCATAACGACTTCTAAGACTGACAGCGTATTGTCAAGGCTCTGAGCAAGGGATATGATTCAACCGAAGCTGAAAACTCATTGGTCGATTTGCCTTTAAAGAAGACATCCAATTGATTACTTTCTGATTAAGAACAAACACGGTGACCACTTGACCGCCATTATTCTGTATTCATAATTATATCGAATCAAATAACTAAAGCACTGAATAAATGCTCGCATCAATGTTAACGGTTAAAATAAAATCGAACACATATTTACACGTACAACTTATAAACAGCGGTTAAAATTCTAAAGCCTGTAAATTAAATGCAAATCCCGGCGTAACTAAACGGTTTGTCAGTTCGGAATAACCGGAGTCGTTGCGTAACGATTGTCTAAGAACGGCTGCGACGGAACCCAGAAAAACGACAATGCATGTCGAAAGACAGAAACAAGTTCAAGGTGTCGCCAACGAAAGAGAGATCGCTCCAGTCTAGCGCCTCACTCTGGCGATTTCGACATCTGTCGCCCTATGAGATGTTTGTCCTTGGTCTTGATACCAAAATACCATACTGCCGCACTCAGAGACGCTACTTAAATTTTAATCCTCCTTTAGTGGTTCCTTAGTAATGGTTTAACGAACTGTCACTCCCAGAGTCGTTAAATGTCCCTTAAACCACCTTAAGGACCATTAACTTTAAGTAGCCAATATCGGTCACTTAACTTCGTTAATGATCCCTTAACTTTGATTTGACAATTAAAAATGTAGTAGTTAACATGTTAGCATTGAAATAAACAAAACTGACATTAATATAATTGTACTATGTATACCTCTGTAGAATAACTCAATATTACGAATAGATATGAAAATGGCCGAAACTGCCTAGTTTATAACAGTGTGCACTAATATATAGCTCACGAAATATAGGTTATTTTGGAATCTTGACAGTAATATTTTTTGGACAATTGAAATGATTGATAATTTTTTTTATATGTTACTATTTTTATTTAATCCATTATAAGATAATTTTATGCTAATACATATGTATAACTTTGTAAAATATACTTACAATCTAGTCAAAAATGAAGAGTATTTATGCAAATTGAATAGAATTTCTTCGCTCGATTGATTGCTTCCAGCACTGATCATACTTAATTAGTCGTTAACTAAGTAGCCGTTAAAAGGCGACTCTGGGACGCATCCACATTTAATGTTGCTTAGTATTTTTAATGAACTTTAACTAAAGAGAGATTAATCTAAATTTAAAGGAGCTCTCTGAGTGCGGCAGTTAGACATTTAGTAGGTTCTATCCTACTAAATGTCCAGTAACTGTACTGTGTAGATTAATAGATTTGCATATGGAATGTGTTTTTGCTGTTTGATCCACCAAGTTAGAGGTTAGGGTGTTCATACAAATTAAAAAAAATAATATCATTATGTACTGTTACAATCTAAGCATCCCCTGTTTTTTTTTTATTGACAACAATTTTCAGTGCACTGCCATGACGGTTTTATAGTTTTATTGTATGTATGTAAACAATCACTATTAATTATATAAAGTGTAATCCAGTTCAAAATCGATTGGCAGGATCGCCCAAAAAGAAATTTAAAATACACGCTGTATATTTTTTGAGTCACGATTCGCTATGGCCTATAAATATATTTTATTCCAACAACATTGGAATTAAATATAGATAAATACGATTTACAAGTCTGTTTGTTGAAGATTATCAGTTTTTAATCGGTCTGATAAATCTGAAAGACGAAAGGTCAGTTTGGAAAGAAAACGGCTTTCCATGTATCGCACTGACACAGAGAAAATGAGAGACAGTGAAAAATCTCGTTTGCGGAATCTGACAATTCGGTGTCGAATTCACTGCAGTGGCACAACGTCGTGACGTAAAAATTAAGTCAGGATGAGAAGTGTTGATTGGCTGACGTAATTAGTAGATTTCACAAAAATCTAACTATTGTTTTTGTCCTCGTGACCCAACTTTTGAAAAATTTTGGTGTTTTCCAACTTAACTCGACAAGCTGAGTCAGAAAATACATATGGTTTAAAAGTTTATACATTTATGTGATTATATATATATATACGATATAACGCGGGGATTTGTCAGCACGATAGCGTCTACAATTCTTTAGAAATTTTAATGAAAATCAACATACATATTCTATGGACGATTATAGACATCGAGTTCAAATTTGAGTCAAATCAGTGAACCGGTTTAGAAATTACAGTATTTTAAAATTTTGAAAATTCGAAAATTACATATTACATACGAATTACATATGAAAATAAAATTAAATCTACTTCCATTTCGGCTGCCGAATGGCCTTTTTTTATATCAGAACGATATAGGCTAGATAGTTTTAAGTCAGCATTTTTGAGCCGCTAGTAACCGATTACACTAACAAAATATCGATATGGATGTCAAATCGTTATCAAGTCGACCTGGAAACGATATTTATCAAATCGCGTATTACATGATCGCAGTAAAGTGCGACGGAAATGTACAACAATGACGACATTATTTTAATGTCAATTTTATGCCGGTTGCGTCATATATTTAAATAAATACACTCACCGACATCTATTAAATATCCAATTAACCATTGCAATTATTGTATGCAATTTGAAATATTTGCATACAATAATTGCATGCAAATATTTCAAATTGCATACAGTTTCGCGTATTTGACAGAAATCTAGTCGTTGGAGGCGCATTCATGCGAGCACGATATGAAGTCATATCTGTTTCGCTTCGATTGTACTGCGTAATACGAAATAAGGCGTTTGAGCTGAGTAGACATCATTTCATGTAGCACAATGTAATAGCTGAATTTTAAGCCGCCCACGACGGTCACGTAATCGCTAGGCATTGATTTTCAACTTTTTTTTTCGAATTAAAGAAAAATGAAAAGGTCACGTCTTAAAATAAAATGCACTATGATCGCCTACTTAATAAATAATTTATGATGTGTTAAGGAAAAGTAGAAATTAAATTAGTGAATAACAATAATAAGAATAATAATAATAATATACACATAAAAACAAAATTAAATTCGGTTAAAAAATACGAAACTGCAAGTCTTAAAAGACATTACTATTTATTGCAATAAGGTTAAAACAGAGCTATGGCTTTGTATGCATATTGCATTTAACCTGGCGCTAATGAAGTTTTCTTGTATAATAGCAAACTTTCTGTAAATCGACAATTTAAAAAGAGCATTGATTTTTAGTTTATTATAAAAAAAATCTATTATAAATTTTAATAAGAAGCTTATAATCAAGAAATGAACAAATGTTAATGAATTATTGATTATTATATTAAGAGTCATAAACTTTTCGATTAGAGACATTATTATTGTTTTTATACAACAATTTTATAAAGAAACTGTAAAGTGATTTTTGAAATACTAAATTCAATACGGATTGTGATCACTAATAGAAGAGCATTTTTTAATGAATTCGTTAGACAAATCAATTTAGTTACTAATAAAGTTCGTACAATGCGAATATATTATAATTTCTTAATTCTTCATGATGATTTATTCGTTATTAATAAAAATAATTAAATGGGAAATCGTCCTTCAGAACACACTTCTAGTGCTTTAAAAACTTTTATTCATTTTCGGCACATCGAATCAAAAACCTTCATTTTTTTTTAAACGTGATCGTTGTTCGCAAAATAGAGGTTTATGTGTCGAAGTTACTGATCAGTATTCATAAGACCACAATGACCTACACTTAGATATTTACTGACCCCAGTTACGTGACCGGTAGTGCACGGTGGACGCGTGTTGAAAGATCTTGGTCAAAATTTGTCTGATACACTTTTGCAGTTGTCTCATCGATAAATTCGTGTTTATGAACATCGAGCGTATTGTGAACGCTATGGGTTTATTTTCTCTGCTGTTATGTATAAGTAAAACTGGTTGCGGTGAAATCTTGTTGCAGAAGTTGCGATTTTTGAATTGCGTATTGTACCCTGATTTTTTTGGTTAAATTAAGGATATATATATGCCATTCGGTCATTTTTTATTAAGTAGTTTTATAGAAAGTAAACGTTTACGATACTAAAATAATTAAATAATACTAAAAAGTTAATATTTAAAAATGTTTGCAAGTCTAACGTAATTATAAAGCATATTGTATTAGAAGACATCTACACTTCAAAATTATTTGACTATTTAGGATGATTGAAAGGCTAAATAAGTAATAAGAAAGTTGAAATGGATTTCTATAGAATTTATATGTAAATAAAACTGTTCATTAAAAGATCTAATATTTCCATAAATACTGTGTGATATATTCGGATCACATATTAGGTTTCATAAATTCTATTATTACTGTCTTTATTTGTTATTTCGCTTATTTGACCTTTAATTAAATATAATTAACCAAAGATATATTCCGAAACAGCTTTGTATGCTTAATAAGAAAAAAATATAAAATTTAAATTCGTCTCATCTCAAATTACTTATGCAAGCGTTGAGGAGTTTATACGAATATTAAATTTTGAACTTAGACCTTGGCATATGAGATTTTTTCTACATTAACCTCGAATCTAGTGAAATTTTTTCCGGCCGGAACGCGATAGAGCCCACGACGCGCGCACCGCCCGGCGCCGGCGCCGGCGCCTCGGTTTCTTATTGGACGTTCAAAAATGCGTTTTCACTCTCGAACTCGGCCCGTTTTCTCCATGGCTAAACGTCTTCTGGCGTTTGGCGATTCGTATATTCGTTTGTTTGTACGCCTCGTACACGTCAAGGAATACCTCCGACTTGACCGGAGATAATGGAGGGGCTACCGGATGATAATTTAACCGGACTATTTCGTTACAATGATGGTATGTTTTTGGATATGATTATTTTAAAGGTTGTTCATTAAGTGTACACTAGCTACCGCCTGCTGCTTCGTCTGCGTGGAAATATAATGAATAATTTTATTTTTTATATAGATCGTTTACATTATAAATCACGATCCGGAACTCGGTCTTCTCTCGATTCCGATGCTTGTCCCGCTTTCAACTCCGTTTTCGTTCTAGATCTAGATTCTGCCTTCGGTGCAGTTTCGATGAAATTATAACAGAGCTACCTATACGCTTACATAATAATTCGTGTTTACTGCCGCTACTTTTTTTATTATCTAAAGGTATCGCTTACCCTCTTTTTCCCGAACTGGACCTTTCTACCGCTTTGAGTCACGAATTGATGGTGAACTTGACCCTCCAATAAATATTTCTGCTACAACTGAGCAAACAGTGTAAACTAAGAACTTATTTTACGTTCACGCAAGCAAACCCGCAAGCAACAGCTAGTGCCTTTATAAATTACGGCATATATGTTATTCTGACGTACAAGCTATATTTTTGCAAAGTTTCTTCAAAATAATTCAGTAATTATTACATGAAAGAGTAACAAACATCTATCCACCTTCCAAACTTACGCGTTTATATCATCAGTAGGTTATTGCGTTACATAATCATTTCAACGATGCGTCCCGGGCCTATGATCAGCATTTGGCAATTCTAGTAGATTGTTTATTCATCTTATAAATCATTTTAAATACCGGCATCAAAGGTTAACGTTATTCCTAAAATTAAAAATATATAATTAGCTGTTAAAAGAATTAAAACGTGTTTTCGATTCTAAATGGTAATGTTAGAGGTTTTTCTGAAGATAAACGCATTTTTATGCAATTTTAAGAATATGGAAATTTAATACGGAACCTTACAAGACAAAAGCCTGCGTGTTCATCTGTCCGTTCGATAGTTTTGAATACCGTATTACTTAAGCTATGAAATTTTAGTAGAGTTTGATTTATTTATATGTCACATATGAAATAATATGGTCGAATTGGCAAAAATGTAACTATTAGGCATTGGAAGTTGGCATAATTTCACCAATGAAATAATTTTAACATAAATGAACCTTCGAAATGTATACATATATAAACCTTCTTTGTTTACATGAGGCGTAATAAGTTTTTAAAATTTTCAACGTTTTTTTTTAGGCGCTCGTGTTCTTAACAAATTGAGTTTTATGATGCGCAAAGATTTAAAATTAAGAGCAGGCGGCACATCGTCAATGTCTTAGACGAGTTATCGGGCGAGGAGATTTTGTTACAATTTGAATTTAATTATTGCAATCAAGAATCTTTAAGAAAATCTTAGTAAAACTAAGATAGATTAAGATTTATAAAAAACGTGTCTCACGGAGACAACCGAGTGACCACTCGTGGGTGTCGAACTGTTATTTCATTGTTCTGTATTACGTTCAGAAACGAATCGACTTCAATTATTTGGAATATTATTCGGAAATTAATAATTATCACAAAATCGATACTGGAATCCGTACTTATCGGCCGATTCTGCCGAGGTGCTTCCAAATATGAAATGATAAATAAAAAGGAAAATTATACTGAAAAACGGCCAAGGTGGTAAACCGACTACTGCATTCAGGGTTCCGTATTAATGAACGCAATAATGAGAAATTTTGCGATTGCACTAAATTTTAATCAAACGACGTATCGTATCATTTATTATAAATTTGAAAAATATGTCTAAAATAATATGGACGTAAATATATGTTTCATTGTTGGGTATCTATTGTATTTTAAGATCCAGATGCGTGCTCTAATGGACAAGTAACTACATTGTTACTAATGTCTAACGTTTATAAATTTCTAAAATACTTGTAAACAGATTTTATAAAAATAACTTTCAACTTGTTAGAACTTGTTTAAAAAACTATAATTTTTTCAAACGTTTGAAACACGTGATTCATAAGTTAGTGGTTGAGGAATACGGAACTTTGTTAATTTGGTATTTCCCACTAGCTTAACTTTGAAAGCTAGTAAACCGCTAAACGTACAGGAAAACTCATTTCAAATTTTTGATGATTTTTTAAAATATCTATACCGACGACACCTCGCATAATAGAGTGCGCGAATAAATCTCTCTATTTTATATATGGAAAGCTACCCCTTAACAATTTTTATTCTATAATTTTTATAGATAATCGTTTGGAGGCTTACATAAGACACGTATTATACTATATTCTATAAGAATTGATGAAAAAATGGAGTTATGAAACTGACATACGGACGGACGGACGGACAAAATGAAATTATAAGAATTTCTTTTTTGATTGTGGCTATTGAACCCTAAAAGTTAATTGGGTTTTGAACGTGAACTGTATCAAAAATTATAATAAGAAAAATAAAGCAAAAATAATAATTCATTATGGCGATACAGCTTTTAATGTGCAGCCTTATTGAAACGGGGAATTGTAGTGAAATTTTAAATATTTTTTTATTTTTTTTTAAATTTCGGTTTATTTAAATATTAAGGATTTGCTTCAGTGCTTTCCTGACCGATTTACAGTTCCACACATAAATTGGATAAGCATGAGAACGGTTAAGGGTAATGCTTCGAATTGGAAGGCATCGGGTTGGATTCTGGCCACGAACATAACCAATGGGCCGTTAAAGCTTAAGTTAATGTTATCAGTGACAATGTGCGTCAGCTGCCTAACGTGCATCGGACCAACGTGGGGGGTCAAATCCCGCCATTTAAAATGAGGACTTTGTGGGACGGTTTACTTAAGCAGTAGGGTCATTGAAACTTCACAAAACGACCAAAATTCGTAAAATAGGAAATCGACTGAATTTGAAGAAGACGAAATGACGGTATGTATCACCGCGACTGTCACAGTCCTACATTCTGTGACCGTTTAAGTAGAAGGCTGAGGATGAGAATATGAATTAAATACATGAATTCACTTATTTCGTATTCACGTCAATAGAAATAAAATCATAAGGCCTCCTGCGCTATTCAGATATCTGAATATGTTTTTTTTAATCTATTAGTTGTAGTTTGGTGACCATTTTATGATATATTTACACCACACTCACTACTAGCTTTTGTCCACGGTTTTCCAGTGCGTACATAGTGTAAATCTCTTATTTTTTCATTTAAATTTGTTATCGCTAACATCAACATCCAAAGGATGAATAAAATCAGCACCGGGATATAAATCGGCACTGCAATGATTACATGACGGTATCTAAACCGTTAATGAAATGGAAACTGAAGTTATGAGTAAAGCCGGGATTGAAACAAGCATTGACAATGACGAAGAAACAATTTGACAGGGAGCTGGATTAGAGTAGTTACAAAGTATGAAAGAATTCAACCTATGTATATGTGGGCGAAGCCGATTAACAAACAAGCGAGGCTACAATAAGCTGTCTGAGTACATGAATATTCTATGCGGTTGTGCAAATTTTTTCGTCTCACTGTTGATAACTTGATATATATGCCTTCGCCCATGCTTTTTATTTTGATTATAACGGGCTTGGATCTTAATCTTTTAGAAATGGGCGCCGTTGACCTTAACAGTTGCCGATACAGCGTCAATTTCGTGACTGCGATTTGACGTACTCACCGAGTCACGGATCGAAGGTTTTTAATTTCAATTTAAAATAACTCGTTGGTGAATTGACCCTATTAGAACCCTTTACCTTCTATATCGAGGGTACCGCCCTTTATCTCACGGCGACCATCAATATTATACTCTAAATAATGTGCAATATATTAAAAGTGATTCGTTAATCTTTTATAATACACGTCCGTTTTTTAAACAAAACAAGAATTGTCTACAATAAAAAATTGCTAGCGCTATCGTCAATCTAGTGGCAAATGTTTTACACCCTTTTTTTTTGGTTTTCAAAACATAACCCATGTGAAAATCAGCATTTTAGTTTTAATAAAAAAAAAATAATTTCGATACGGATCGCGGGCCGAGCCATTTTCGCCGCTCCAGTGTCTTTCGCCGGCGAGTCGAACGGTTCAATGGAAAGCTGTCGAAAATTAAGCGGTCCCGTCACGCTCATCGGCTCCATGCACTTGACATTCACGCCGCGGACGCCCTGAGTCCACGGTCGGAGGCCCAGGATTTCACTGAACGGCCTTTAAGGCTGTAGCGTTAGAGTCGAAACTCTTGTAGTAATATCTCTGGCGGATACGTCTCTCTCTCGTTTCCGTGTCGTGATTACGTGATTCTTCTCGATGATAAGTGAAATGTGACGTTCTTCGTTAATAATTTCCTTTTTACGACGCATCCTCTTGTTCTAATTTAATTCGAACAAGAATCAAGTCGAAATACAAGGGCATTGTAACGTAACCCGATGTAGAATTGTAGATGTTGATTGTTGTAATAAAAAAATGTTTTCGTAAAATATTTATTTCGAATTGAAACTTTTACAGCTTCGACCAAAAACTTTAAGAACTCGTAATTTTTGATAAATACAACACTACTATAAAAAAATATTACATTACTCAATAAATCCTAATACATATTAAGATACAAATAAGAGTCACTGCTGTTAAATTAAGAGAAAAAAAACACTAATTTTCAGTTCTTAGGAAATGCAACTCCTCAAAAAAATCGATTTCCTCACTTAAAATCCTCAACGCAAAATGATGTCATGCCGCGTACAAAAGCTCTTGACGGGCGCTTTGCGTCATGGGTCATGACGTCATTAAGGTAGTCATAAACGGGTGAGAACAATATTCTAAATGAGCGATTGTTTGTAACGGATTGAACTTTCTCTCAGATGTTATTGCACTTCGGCCTCGAATAGATTTTGGTACTTGTAAAGTTGAAATATTGTTTTTTCCTTTAATAAAAAATAAAAGAAAAAATGTTGGATTTCAATGTGTTTACAGAGCATTGAAAATGAGAAATATGCAATTAATTAGAGAGTCGAAGACGTTTTAACTCTCAAAATTGTATTTTAATTACATTTTGAAAGAGATTTCACAGCGAAGGCAAGGCTTGAAAAAAAAATAGATTTCTATAAAAACAAACACAGAAAACGATACCTAATAAGTGTTAGATTATACGAACTAGTTAAGGAAACAGGAGATTTTTAAGAGTTTCGGTGGCTCAAGTTCCGTTGGCTCACTCCCATCTCCATCAGATATCCTATGCGAATGTCAATGGACGGCGGTGATTACCTACGTAGAAATCAAACGTCATCAAAATCAAGGTAAAAATCTCTGAACAAGAGAGAAATTAATTTGAAAAGATTAAATTCAACAACCATTTTCGAGGTGATTTTAACATATAATAATTATTTTTAAGTTTTATTCCCGAGTATTTAGAATTAGTTTAACAAAAGCGCATAAGCTGAAAAAGAATTTATATTTTTACTTAAGTTAATGTCGCTCAAAATTTTTATTGCATTCGTGAGTTATAAATTGTCATTAGATAATTAGTTATTTATTAAAAAGAAAACATTCAATGATTTAGGATTTATAACCGATTTTAAATGTAACTATTTTCGTTATTACATCTAGTCGGCTTGCATGTTTCATCAACTATTGCAGAAAAATATTAGTATTTTGTAATAATTGTGCAATGGATTACGTTACCATTCGATCACAATTTATTTCGAATTTTGTCAGAATTTAATCAAGCCTACTATGAAACATCACATTACATTTTTAATTAACACCAAAACGGCCTATGCACCAAAAAGTCACACAAAGCATTTGAAGTGCATTAGCAGGTTCATTTATTTTATAGCGTTAATTACTCATAAAAGAACGTAAACTGACAGTAAAAGGTAGTCGTTTCGCACTTAGCCCAGTTCCGACGTAGAGAGCGACACCTCGTGGAAACCAGGTTGACGAGATTAAACAGTCTTATTACCATACAAAGCCACGCGAAGGTCGGGAAACGATTTCCTGAATTCTGCCGAACGTTTGCCAATAGATTCGCGAATGTATTCATTCGTACGAATCGCTCATGGTACATCCATTCGTGTACCGCTTTTGTCACAACGCTATGATTTTTTGAACGATCTATTATGAGTGGCAGTCTCGATCGGCTGTAACAAGGGTGGCCTTTAAGAAAAGAGCTCTCTAAAGTGGTGGACACTAGCGATTTAATGTTCATGGGCAGCGGTGATCGTTTACTCGCTAGTGGCTTGCGTGTTCGATCGCCCTTTAAAAAAACCTACAAAAAAGACGTACCTATGTAAGAGGAGGTGAGAATTTGATTAGAAGGAAAATAAATTAAAAAGTAATGAATTAGAAATACTCAAATCAAATGAAACATCTACGACTACATGTTATCGTTGTTTTTGTAATGCTCGATAAAGATCTTACGTTTTATTTTTTCATATAAACCTGCTTTAGTAATTTCATTTCATCATAAAAATATAAATATGTAACAGGTAATTTTAAAAATCACCTAAAAATTTTTTTGAAAGGTTTATTTTGTATATCTATGGGAAAATGAAATTTGGCTAAACAATTATTTATTCTATGCACAATTATATAATTGTGGGACAAAGTGGGACAGTGCTTACCTTTTGTTCACTTTTAGTTTCAGAAAAATTATTGTCGATAGTATCATTTAAGGAAAAAAAAAATCACGTTGGGTTACATTTTCTTCATCATACTACCGAGGTACACTTGTCCGCAATCGGGTACGTGGTATCGAATAGCTTGGATTTTAAGCTTTTCCCGTAGGCCTGGCGCTGACTGAAGGCTTTTTGATGACAACGACTGTCACCGATGCGGTCACAACGTCCCGGAATGCCTCGGAAAGCACGTTAAGCATGTTAAGCCGTCGGTCCCGGCAGGAGTTTAATTTGACTCGAGTTAAAAACTCATTCTTTAATTCACCAATGAACAGCATCGAATGTATTACTTTCTGATTGGAGATCGATGTTCCGATCACTGACTGCATTTTCATCTCGAAACAGTACAAAAAAAAACCTCAATTAAAAAAAAATTTATAGGTTGAAGAGAATCAGTTTAAAAAGTGTTTTTATTTAAAAATATTGTAATTAATTAATTGATTCGAATGAAATACATATATGTAAAGTAAGTGCGAGTCGAAATCTACTAATTGGTGATTTATATTTAATTGAACCGGTCCTTGTAATGGAATTTGATAGGAAACGATTTAGGAAACCTTTTAGCATATTTATTGAAAAAAAATTTTTTTTGACATGATTATACACTAATACGAAATAATATCGAAATTTTATTAATTTTTGAGGGAAAAATTTTTCGCTCGATAAATTATTCAAAGTAAGCAAGGAATGCAGAGAGCGTGAGCAAGAATTTACAGTGTGAAGTCAGCCATCGAATCGCGTTTAGCTCACTTCACATCGTGACTTATGAAGAAAAATGCCAAATAGAAACTGTCTCAGAGCAATATGCAGATGCAGAAGTGTAACCCCGTTATGCAATAAAGAATTTCATGCAGAAGTTTGTCAATATCTGTGACCATCTAGATAGTCGGCTAATGGAATATTAACACATCATACGTAATTAGAAACATTATTATTGATCGTTTTGTAATTAACTACCATAACGTAGGGTGACTACAGGCGATCTCTAACAGGAGGGGACTGTTACGGGTCACCAATCAGGTGACAACTGCCGAAACTAATGGTGTAACGTGCCTTTAGTGGCACCGAGCGAGTGGTTTGATTTGACTTGAATTTAAGCTCATCAGTCAATTCGCCCGTGTACACCAATCAACACCAATGACTGCCCCATCGACGCAATCGGTAGTGAGCTACCGACTGTATGCACACATTATTTATTATGTACATATATTTACGAAAAAAAAAGTATGTACGTATATTTTATCAACTGTCTGATACCCGTAGCACAAGCATACGGTACAGGCCTTGTTGCTCAGCTTGAAATCTGATGGTGCTGTGTGCCTGCTCGAAGATATATATTTATTGATTATTAACATATGATTTGACCACATTGATTACTAGGCTGATATTGCTGTCACAGGGATATGATATATATTATACCATTATGCCATATTCATGGGTTTTAAACGCCGATTATTAGAATAAACAATGATATTTCAATTTTTTAGTTGATTTATAATTAAAAAAAACCCGAAATATGAGTATAGATATATACTGCGGATTATTATGTATAGGTATTATTATTTATTTTTCTATGACATAAAGCATATCGTTGTTGTAAAAATGGGGAAAACATGTTTACAAAATTAACAATTTTGCATGCTTTTGACGGGTTTTACGATATTTGTCACAGTTGAGTTTTTCACTTTTTTTCCTGCAAAAGTAAAGGATACGCCGGACCTATTATATTAAATATTAATTTAATCCACTGCTAATAAACTAGATGAATTATAAAGTTTAATTACTCAGTCACAAAACACGTTGTGAAAAGGAAATAAAATAAATACCAATTTACATATTTTATTTTCTTTATAAACGAAATAAACCAAAAATCAAAAACGTTCAAAATAATTAGCCGTTTTTGAAGTCGTTGTCAGCTAATGTAGTATTTTTTTCAAGACGGTGCTAATGTGTAGTTTTCATTTAGTTTTGAAATTGTATCTATTTATATGGTTTTCAGTTCCAATAAAATTGTTTGCATATGCCAATTACGGTTCTTAAGACTTCGCTGTACACTTAGGGAGTTATAAAACGGATAAGGAAGTGCGGGCACAATCGGAAACATTACGTAGTGTTACGCTGGAATCAGTCGAGCCTAAACTAGCTGTAATGTAATAAATTATTATTTCGCAGAAAAAAATCACTATATGTTACGAAGTAACAAACATATATGTTGTTTGTACGACATACGACAAATTGTTTGTGCTAATATCTATAAAAAAATAAACGTTCCAAGGCTGATGTTCAAACCTACGAGAGACTAAAATGTTGTTGTTGATGTTGTTGTTATTGTTATTGTTGTTGTTGTTGTGTCAGTTTTTATCGCCCCACAGCTGAGGTGCACTTTCTTCTTAGTTTTCATTTTGTTATGACGGGTTTGCACCTGAAACCCCCACGCTGCCGGGACAGCGGTTTAATGCGCTATTTGAGGCGCGGAACGATAGATTTTGTTTGACTTAAGTCAAAAACTCACCTCAACTCAAAAACTCACTTCACTCAAGTCGGTTCCGGATTCGATCGTGAACTGATCGTAACGAGGCGTAGCGCGTAACCGCCGAGCCAACGCCCACCAGAATTGGAATGTCGTCTATGCGATTTTTAGTTACAAATCACTTAATACGTGAGCATGGAAAATTTAAGAATATGCGATACGATTAACATTTAGACCCTGCAATAACAGAATCCTGTTGCGCGAAGGACGGCTTGCACTTGGACGATTCTAAGTCATCCTTCCTGGATTGGAAGTCCACAGGGGACCTATCATGACGCCCTAGACAAGTCTTTCTATAGGACTGTCGCTCCTTTCGCTCTTCCCATTTGTACAACAAGGATAACCCTATCGAGAAACTTGTTTAGACCGTCATGCTAGACACAAAGCACTGGCTTTAGGAAATAAAAAACGGTCGCAATCCGACACCAGCGGGCGTGTCTTCGCGTGCGCAGTAGTTACATTAATGTGCAAATAACTCAATTAGAATAATTAAATAATTAGTTTTTACGCTGTGAACTGAATTTTTTAATCGAGACTTACATAATCGCTGGTAACAGCCTCCATGTGGATGTGCTTTACTATCGTAAAATATGAAAACGCGATGCACGCTCATCGTAAATTGTCATTATTAACGTTATGTAAGCGACTTATACGTAATAGAAAAAATACAGTGTTTTGCTTCAAAAATCTTCGAAATACTTAAGAGTATTTTAATGCAAATTTTAATTAAAAACAGATACAAATGAAAAGTTTTCTCTTGAATCCAAGACAAAATTCAAGAGAAGACCAATCGGTAGTTGACTATATGGATGTAATCAATCACGATAATTCTCGGAAATCTTCGTTTATTGAACTTTTTTTCTTGTTGCTTTATGATTTACTAAGGCATTTATTTTTTAAAGCACGCTTTTAAATTAGGTACCAAAACAATAGCATTGAACAATAGCTATAGTATTCACAAATACAACTATTTGCACTTTAAAGAATAAAGTGATTTAAGGTTTAATAACAAGATCTGTATGCAAAAGTGACTATTGTCTTCATCTTAAAATAAAATCCGGTGCATTTGAGGCGCATTTATGGTATGTTTCGTTGATGCGTCTTTTTCACTTCACTGCTTCTTGTATGTATATACAAGTATGTTTATGTTTATACAAGAACTGTTCGTTAAATATCATAGTGCATGTCAGATTTAGTTTTATTTTTCTGACGACCGACAGACGCACAGACATGGTATCTATTTAAAAGTCTGGATTTTAAATTACATTATCAGCGAAATTTTGCATATTTATTATAACAGTGTCATAAATCAGTTACGTCCGTTATAGACGAGAATAAAATTCGAATGGATCCTTATGTGGCTCGCCTTGACCGTCCGAGTCACCAAGTGGATATTACAAATTATTGATTTTGTAATTTTTAAACTGGCGACACGCGCTCGATCACAATGACGAGTCTTTGCGTTTGCGCCTGCGCGTATTGTCGTCTGTAAACCGTTTATTTTTGGATTCGATGGAAAAATCAAAAATAAATTATATCGACGCATTTGAAAATGACAGCGTTTGTTCATTAGTTAGCGTCAACGTATTTTTGCAACCAAGTTTTGAGACTACAACTACAAGGGTTCAGATCAAGTTGTGTATTTAATAGAACAGACAATCGATTGATCAGTATGTGTTTTATACCTATAAATTAAATAAAATACATACCATAATAATTAAAATGAAATGTACTAAATGAGGTATGACACGAAGATTATTATAAAAAGTATGTATCAAAAAATTATTAATTTTATAATCTAATTCTTTATACTGGAATGGTCAAAAGCCTCCATTAATATTTCCAATTAAGAATGTATAGTGTTTTTCTCACACATGCAAACACAAACGTCCACACAAAATATATAAGTAATTTTTTTAGACAATATTTTGTTCGATTGGCTATAAACGGGCTAATTACTATTGTTTCAGTTTTGACCATTCGGTTTATTCACGTTTCACTTTTTAATAAACCACATTTTTCCGCTGTCACGAGCGAATCGCTACCGCATCAACTCGACTTCCGCTGGCCGATTTCCACTAAGAAATAGAAGGCAGCGAAATTATAACGCGATTAGTGGTATCACACAGCGACGATAAATTGCCGTTCGGCGGCGGCAGGTTGCGCAAACATTCGCCGGCTGTCATGTCAAAACGGCCGCCTGTCGCAACGCCGGCAGTTGGGTGTCATCATGTTTACGCGATCCACTGGCTAAATCGTGAGAGATACACGTTCACTCGCCGGCCAGCGCGGCTGTAATTATGGACGATTCACAAACGGCGGTCCGCTTTGTTTTGTAATAGAAATGACGATGGGAGGTGATTAGGGACTGTCTTCGAAGGCTTTCAGCGTCGATTTGCCTTAACGGTATCGAAATGCCTATTCTAAGCTAGCCTTAAGCTGAAACACTATGTAATTCGTACGTATGTTAGCGACTGTGTAACTTCTGAACGATTCGACCGATTGAAATTATATTCACATACAATATATTTTATAAGTCGAGACGATGGTGCGCAGTTACGCTAAGATCCGCAAGGTGGCGCTGCATTCGAGTTTTTTGATAATTTTAAATTTAGGAATTAAAATTACTCATATTTCTAATAACAATTTATGCGTCACGTCATCATAAAAAAATTAAAATAAATGAACTGTTTTTGGTTATTTAAAATGAGCATAAAAAAATTAATACGCACGCCAGCGAGTGCAAAGGCCAGAAGAACGTCTGCTGGATCAACTAGTATATGTCATATCTATAGGGATTCTACTAAACATTATGTAACTCAAAAAATGAGGCAAATATCCTTGCAAAGAAGTTGAATTCAGTATGGGATTCAAATTTGAAACTGTGTCGCTAAAGAGGTCTACGACTAAACTGAAGGGGATTTATTCAAGTGGCAATCGTATTTTGATAATCTTCACTTATGCCTCGTTATAAATGGTCTATATCGATGAAATCAAATTTCGTTTTATTGTGTGAACGATTCGATAGTTTGGGTTGTTGTAAATAAATATAAATGAAAAGGTATAGAATTTTTTCAATTTTTGACGTGACAACGTCTTAAATTAGGTTGCGGCTGGGAGTCACTTTGAAAAAGTGTAACGCTCGGTAACGTAACGATGAGTCACCGAACGAGAGAGAGGCCCGCCGAATGCCTTGCGTCTCTCTCCCACTCAACTATGATCGGTCTGCCGCGCGCGCAGCACTAGAGAATTAGTGCATAGCTTGCAAATGTATTGCAAGTTATTGTATATATTTGTATATAAATACGTATGTATGTGTAAAGGTAAAAATAAAATTTTGTTAATATGAAATTCAGTGCGAGATTCTTTGTATAAATTAATGTTTTAAATATAATTCTTTGTATAAATAAATGTTTTAAATTGTTACTATTATTTCATCCTTCTTCCTACTATACGAATGAATATTCACATTAAAATGATTTTACCATTCAAAGTCGTTGTCACGTAAAACTTTCGCCCGTATACCGACTTTACAGGCAACCAAATTTTTTTTTTTTATCAATCTCGTCTCATTTATTGAAACATGCAAAAATTGCTAGACCAATGGTAGCATTTAGTTTTTTGTCGTCATATTCAAAGAGAGAGAGAGAGAGACAGAGAGAGATTAATCGTATTCCCTTTTGTAACATATAATATTATCTATGTATTGTATACATCCTCTGTTTCTTCTAACCAATGTATCACATTAATTTATAGACGCAATTTGATAAAAATCTGATCTAATACAAAGGCTTTGAAGGAAATGCTTTTTTTATTTTCATATTAGTCATGCGATAGAATTTAAAGTTTTTTATAAGAAGTTCGTCATGTGATGGATCTGTAATGGCTATATTAGGCGGTGCTAATCGTAACAGCTAACACGTGATAGAAGTGAAACTTTTTTAACTTATGTACGTCGTTATTGATAATATTTTAATAATTTAAACATACTTACACAATAACTCTTCACGTACATAATCAAACGGCGACACGCCACAAACGTAAAAAACGTAAATAATCACAAAACGCGATAATAAAATTAAATACACAACGCGTGATACCTCAACTGTTCGCGTATATCGTCCGTCGTGTACATCTACAACGTGCGCATGCACAGTATCTTATTCTGTTGCTTTGTATCGTATATGCATACGTCGCTCCCTTTTCTGCACTACCATGGCGTCTTTATTTTCTCTCATGTGCCTAAACGTGGCACGCCTTTGAAATACTTGAAATTTGACTTTCAGTTCAATTATCGATTATAGAATCGCCTATAAGATGTCTCATTTATGAAATAACGTCGCTTTTGGCCGAGATTAATTCGACAACTCCCTTTTCGAGAGTTCTATAAAAGTGATCACAGTAGGTATATAATGTTATAATATTATTAATACTTCTGCTTAGAAAAAATTGTGTGTGTCAGTGTACATGCGTAAGAAATGAAATTCTCTTACATTATATGTATTTTTTATTTTATTTGGTGTATGATTTATTTCTTATGTGTTTTTGCACACTCTAGTTTACCAGTGATATTAAACTGTTTGTTAACCAGTTTTCTTACATTTACGTACCATATAGCATATACATTCATACATATACGTTTGTGGCCGTGACGGGCAAATGTGACTTTTTTTTTAATATCATACTAAATTTTTCCCCTGTGTACCTAGTTTTTTCACTTCGAAAATAATATAGATTTTTTTTCAAATTATTTATTGTGAAGGGCATTTCCAAGGGAGAATTATTGCTTATTTATTAAAATAGCTATTTATTTAAAATAATACAAATGCAACCCACCTAGATCTATCTCCGATATACATTATCGCGTACGGAATTTTTCACTGCGACATGTTTAGTATCCAAGAATGCAACCGGTAATGGCAAGGTGCGCAGGGCTCGGCTCGACCCGTTGACACAGATATCTATCTCACTCGCACTCGTTAAGCTGCACGGCAATATTAGATGTCGTCTCTTTCGTACGCATTTTTTTTTTGCGCTTGAGACGCGCGACAGCAGCGCCCGGTTTCGAAATGACGGGATCCGTGTTCGATTTTTTTCTTCTAACTGCGATCAAAACCGGACAAGTCAAGTGCGAATCGAGTTTGATATTCTTTAAGCGTGGATGAAATGTAAGGGATTGTTAATTTCAGATCTTGATTTGCACGTCTGAAAATAAGAGTTATAAATATATCAAAAAGATTATTTAACTACTCTGTGGGAACGTGTAAATGTCCGCCAAACAAAAACATAAATAAACGCCGGACGAAAGCGAACTTTCGATCGGACAGACAACAATGGCCGCCAGTAAAAGTAAGGTTGAAAGTAAAAATAAAGACCGATTTCTGTTAATCGATCTACATGCGGTTCAATCGATATTGAAACGTTGATGATTGAAAAGAAAATGTAAATATATTTTTATTAATTATTATTATTATTAATAATGATAAAGAATAATAATAGATGGTTCATTTCCATTTTTATATTTAAATAACTAAATGAAAGAATAGAAAGCAAATAATAATAATAAAAAAGGAATATAAATAAAAATAATTGTCGTTCTCGAGTTTCTTATTTTATATCTATTTACGTATACATATTGTAGCATACATGTCTCCTCCGTCGGATTTCTGTATTCAGGTTCGAAATTAAATATTTAGCAGCGACAAGACTCTATTTATTCGATCAGTATCTCAATTACCTGTACGAGTACTTTTATGTGGAATTCCACTGTACACTCCCTACTCCTTACATTCAATTATCGCGTGTTTACCATCGAGGTCCACCCACCTGAGCAGGAGTTCCCATCAACTCCCTTTTTCCTCTAACCGCTTTATTGCTACTCGCCCTGACCAACCTTCTAGTATTTTACAATTCAAATCGATAAATAGAATACAAATGGAATCCATAATCGTAGGATTAAGTAAGGAGGCCGGACGCCTCACATGCCACCTACACCTAGATCCACTACTGCAATATACAAATACTTATCATTTTGCCTTTGTATGTATGTTTCACATTATCATTACCCTGAAAATTGTCATTATAGTTATAATTTTTACGTAAATAATACATTATATAGTGATTATTTATGCTTTTTATTTTGCTTTCGTTTCGATGATATAATACCTCCATATTCTCTGTCTGCATAGAATGCTGTAGGCACATATAGTTGGGTATACAATCCTGTCACAGATAAAAAAAAAATTATGCTAACTAACGATACAATAATTGTTATCTGTTTTGCATATCTTATGAGATTAATAAATAAATATAAGAATTACTCGTTTAAAGTTATAAGATAAGTACAATATATTTAGTGCATTGAACGTTGAATGAAGCGAGTGTATCAGGTGCCTTACAAAGAAGTAAGATACGATCTAGAGAACGGAATTTCGAATTCTCATGCAATAAAAAAAAAAAGCTGTTGCAACTCCCATGCTAGCCTAAGAGAGCGTGCAGTGTATTTTGTATTTCACGTAGTACATCAGCATGAATTAGGTCGTTTTGAAAATAAGTTGTCTAATTTCTTAAGTCTATGTACTAACTCAAATGATGTTTTATAAATCAAATTAAGGTTACAGATATTTTGCTGAATATTTTATGTGCTGGGATGTAAATATTATTGAAAACGAGTCAGAAAATAAGCGGGATGGCTGATTGGTTTTAATATTATTTGTGGTGAGCAGCACTTATTTATCATTTTACCGTAACTATTGTGGTGGTAAAAGTTTGAATTATATTTATTGACAGCCGATTTATTTACAATCTGTGGGGTTTAGCGAAAGGGACACTTATTTGCTAGGATTTGATCATCGCTAGAGTTAGAAGTTTTAGTATGAATTTTTAATTTGGCCTGTATGCGAATAGCAACAAAAAACACGTTTTAATGCAATTAGGCACTTTGATATGGGATTTTTTTTTCATAGTTATCTGCATAATTTGCACATTTATTCGAAATAAAAAGATGGTGATATTACGTCTATACTGAGTGTTATTTTAGTGTCTAATATCAATACGTCGTATTGTTTAATATAATTGACAATTTGTTAAATTCAGTTGGCAATGTAATGTTTTTAAAGTACGTTAGCAAACGCTGTATAATTTTTTTTTTGTTTTTTTTTCTTTCTAATTTATACATTCCTTTTCTTTTACTCTTTTATATATTGTAGAGCCTTTTGTTTTATTTAACTCGACGAGAGGTAAGTCTCTTAAGAAGATCAAAGATTCTAGTATTCGAAATTAAAGAGTATTTTCCTTCGAGATCGATATGTTTATTGATCAGTTCTTCAATTTCCCTTCTATTATTTCTAAACTTTTACTTATTAACTTATTATAACAATTCACTCTTTATCACTATAAAACTTGTAAACTCGGGCATCAGCCCTCATCCCCTTTCTCTGCACTTCTCTCTAGTTCTACTCAATTGTTATCCGCGAGCTCGGATTCGAATGATTTCTCCTATTCTAATTTGAAACTGAACGCGAACCCGCGAACCCTCATATGCAAGCAGGGAGGTCGGATACCCCCTATGTCACCTACTCCTACTACAATATATATAGTTGTAATAACTATGTGCTCAGCTTTCAGTCGGCAAAAAATTAAAGTCACGAAAGTCAAATTAAGGAAACCATGATTATCCAATATAAAACATGTAATTTTCTTATTATAACAGCGGTGCGAAATCTACCTTTCAGGCGAACGATTAGAAAACATCGTCGATATCGTTTTCACCTTCGAGATTAATCGAGTCACGAACACTGCGAAAACGAAAAAGGCATAGCTTGTTATTCGGTGCCGCCACACGTCCCGCTTCCGTCGCACGCGCTTGACGGCGAAGACTTTCTAGCTCCCATAAAATATGTTGGCCAGCTCCGGTGACCTGGACTCGTTAGCTGGCGCGCGTCCGTCTGCCGCCCCTCGTCGGAACCAGTCTCGGATCAGGTCGGAACCGGTCGCGGGATGGTTCTAAGACCTGGTAGACCGTAGAGATTTCGATATCTATAGACAAGAAATTTAATTATATTGTATGAATTACGGTTCTATGAGTCATTGTCGATATCATTAAATAATGTTGAAACTTGTACAATTTGATGGTCCACTACAGTGATTTTTTTTAAGAAGTATTTTTCATGTATGTATGTATGTATTTCAAGTATGATTTTTGTTCATAGGCTTTCTAATTTTATTTCAATTACGATATTTGGACTTTTTTATTACCTCTTAATAAAATATTTTTTCAGTATATAGGTAAAATATTTTTTTAAAAGGCTTATTCATGTTGCTATAATGTAAGTATTATAATTAATATTTAAATAAACAATTAAAACTGCTATTCTTTAAAATAATATGCTACTTAGAAACACAAGTCAATCTCAAAATAGATCTTTTTGTACATGCAATTGCCGCGGCTTACGATTTTAAAATATTTTCTGAGTTTTATTTTTTTAAGAATACTCGCTTGTATTGATGGTTAAAATATGTTTATTTCTTTAAATATTATCATCTTTGAGCACTTTCATTGTAGAAAAATGAAATATAAGTTGATTTTTTAAGTTAAAGTATAGCCTATTAAATAGATAAAGTTTAGTTTAGATCGGTTGATACTTTTAAGCGTGATGCTCAAACGCGTGTACATTTCAAAAATATATTTTTTGGACTTAGATACGTTTAATTAGTCTAAGAACGCTGTACTCAAATACCTCTTCGATAAGGATACATACATATCTATTTTACATTTTTACAATAGTATACATTCATTCGTGTGATTATGTTAATTATTGATATATTTTTACATTTTATGCAAGTGCGAAACGATTTGCATTGTACATTAAGTAAAAATTTGATTTGCAATAAATCGACTAATCATTAATAGACAAATAATGAAATAGATGACACTTATTCCAATTCATAATTCAGGGTAAAAATATTTTTTATGGCATAATTACCCCCGACATTTAGTTACGAAATTATAATTCCTGGCTTTAAGGGATTGTTTGATAAAACAGAGTATCTCTTAATATACAAGAGGTACTATCGCACCCAGACATAAGCGAGGTTTATCATTTTTATACTATTTGTTTGATTGTTAATTGTTTATGAATATAAATGTTAATCATTTTATTATTAATCTTAAATTCAGAAGAAATAACACATCATAAGGTGACTTAATTACGTATGGCTCGCTACAATTTGTTAAAAATACAAAAATAAAAATCCCAAAAAAATATAGATTCATTAAAAAGTTCTATATTTGTAAAGATTAATATATGGCGATATTTTACTTACGAAAGTGCCTTGTTCGTGCCGGTGTTGCCATCTGGTGGCGCCCTGTGAAAAACGAGTTATGCAAAAAACAAAAACAATGGCTCAAGCAATTCACCGGCCGCTGTTTCCGACGCTTAAAAAAAAAACGTTGCTTTATTTTTTTCTCCCACAATCTTGTAGTTGTTTAATCGTACCGAGATATGAAAACAAGTAGCTAATTATAACTGTGAATAGAAGAAAAAAAAATATATATATATATACAAGGAAGTAATTTGCAGTTCACGTACGGTTTCGTAATGGTTATTAACTTAATGCTTGACGTTTCAAAAATGAGACAGAAGTTATAATAATATGACAACAATAATATCTTCAGACATATACACAACACCGTCTGGTCCCAAATTAAGCAACGAGGCTTGTACTATGGATACCAAATAATTGATGGAATACATGTATAATTTTTTTATCTATACCTAAAATACATAGAAATACCCAGACTCGAGACAAACTAATATTTAATCAAACGTAAATGTTTGTGTTGTGTTGGAATTGAACCCACGCCCCCAGAAACTAGGTAGGGTCACTATAAACTGCGCCAATCAGGTGGTTTGTGACTTAAAAAAAAAAGTATTAATTTTAATACGCTAGCGCCATTTTGTAGCCGAATCTGAGTTAGAACCCGATCGCTATTCGTCGGTGTCGTATACAGTTGGCTAACGAGTTGTGAGAAGTGCTCACTAATTTTTCGCCATGCGATGTTTGATACTGGGGTAGTATTACGAGATCCTGTGTTAAAGATTTCGGAGCGGAAAGCTGAAGAGTTAACAACTTGGGGTTATGATACGTGACGATACAAATAAACGAGTGAATATATTTTTTAAATGATCGGTTAAATTGTAAATAAAAAAAAAATCACCAATTAAATGCAAGTCTTTCGGGTGTTACTGAAAAAAAAAACGTTGATAAAAGTAATTTTTTTTTTTTTTTGCAATAAGTTTTTTTTATCAATTAGACGAAATATTGGGACATTGGGTTAGGGTGACAATCAGGCGCTCTCTGTAAATTAGTGGCACCTACCGCTAAGACGAAAGCATGCTTGTAAAAGCTCTATAAAGACAGCCAGTATCCAGATAGAACAGTGAGCACTGGTATGAACATTGCACACTGCGCGAACGCAGATTGACCGATCGCAAAACAAAGCGCGGGAATTAAAAAGTAACTTATGAACTTTAAAATACGAGAATTTAAAAGGCGTCATCAACGTTGTTTCTCATTAATGCTACAGCTGCAATTGTTTGTAACACACATACAGAACATTTGTTTAAGGTCGGCATAAAGAATCGTATAAAAGCATAAAGGTATTGACACACTAAAAACCTTACTTTCGTCTATAGTAATAAGTTAATCCATAAAGTTTTCAACCCAGCGGAGTAATTAAACTAAATCGTCCTAATCGAGGTGTATTTGCGGCAATCTCTTGTATTGTAAATTAATAGTTACGATTAGTCCACCAAAGTTTAAAATGTTGACGAAAATAAATGACTCACTCTTCAGTTTTTTTCCAAAATTTGAATACAAATGTAATGAGTACTATTTTTCTAACACGCTGAATTAAGTCGTGAATGTATACAAAAAAATTATGTTGTCATATTATTTTTTTTCTTACGATTTTCATATAATATTAGAAGAAATAGTTACGACAATTTCACAGAATACAGACGTGAAGTGAAGTAGCTCACTAAAGCAGCTCATATCATTACACACCATCAAAACTCATTCATTATCATCCCATCAGTTCATTTTTACTAGCATTTATCCACTCCTTACTTCATCAGATATCATATTCCTGTCCATAGACTTATAATGCACGGGTGACTCCACTGGGTCTGTGAGTGCGCATGGACGGCGAAGGCCACTTATTCTGTGGTGGCTCGCGTGCACGTTTGCCTCTTAAAATCCCATAAAAAGAACTATAACATGTTTCCTATAAGTAACACACTGCTGGCACGTCAGCAACATGTTGAGGCAAACCATAAACGAATTCGCTTCCAATATATTATAAACTAATTGTCTTAGCACTTTGGCACTCCAACGCGAAGCGTTTGAGATAGTGCTCAAAAGCCAAACAGTTTTTTGATATTATGAATTTTTTGGATTGGCTTTGGAACAGCTGTGAGTGGTTTCTCGTTAAATATCATTAGCCCTGTAAAATGTATCAAAAATCCTACAAACCTAAGGGTTTGTTTATAAAAAGCATGTATGTTAAAATTCGTTATGATGCGCATGTATCATTTGGTTTCAAGTTTAAAAGACCCAGTTTGGTAGAATTAAAATTGTATAATCACAATGTTTTTATTAAAATCTTTAGATTTATTTTATTTGATTATATTAAAAGATAGCATTTTTATGGCTATTTTTCTTTTGTTACAGATACAAATATTAATGATAAGCAGTCTATAGAAGCGTCCAGAATAAAAAGAGATTCCGTCCCAGAGAACAGAGGTGAGTCTGCACGCATGTCATTAGTAACCATCTTTTAGGATTTGTAACATAGATGATTGTCTCGATTTTGTACATTAATCTTTCCAAGTTCTATAACTTTTAATTAATTCTTCTATCTTATATTTTATTTGAGAAAAAATGCTAATACTGAAAATAAGATTAACGTTTGCTCGATATATTTTAGTAAAAATAAGCATACCTATTTCGTTTAACAAGCGAATTATTTTTTGCATGATTATAAAATGCCAAATCTCCTTAGTAGTATAATAATGTCTGTAGAGTTGTTAAGTACTTGAGATTTATTTATTTTTTTAATAATAGTTTTCTGAAAAAATATTTCGGTTTCTCTAGAAACATATTTTCAACTCTATGGTTATTATTATTCTTTTCATGGACTGTATAAATATTGCTAACTTACTTTCTTTCCTATTTTATATGTTTATTTATATTTTCTGTATTTTATTAATTTTAATCTATATTAATTATGTGTTTTTTTCTTTCTCTTTCAAATTTAATTCCCGGGTGGTCGTGACCTTCAACAACCGAATTGAATGATTCTACTTACTGCGGCCTGTTGTAAAATATTCTAACGCACCTCCGATGCCAACGATCACAAATCCTGCATCCATGACGATGACTCTTGACTGATGATCCTCTAAAGACTTGACAGTGCTACTAGTGAACGATCAAAAACGACTCGACTCCAACTCGAGGGTCGGCAGATACCACAGCGTCAAACCTCTGATTGGCCTGTTGACGTCCACCGCTAGAACGTTTATACAGGACGGAGTAACCACGGAATACGCGACTCAGATATTAGGCACAACCCTGGACAACGGACGGATATATGCCCAGATTTTGACTAAATCTTCTCTCGTTTTGTATAATAAACCGTCGGAGGTAGACGATATTACGATTGTTAAGCCTACTCGTGTTCATTCCGCTTTCGATGGCCAATGGAACGTCAAACAAGATTTGGGCTTTATAGATCCCGAAAAATTCGCATTGAAAAATACTGATTATGTAGAGCCAAGTAGTAGACCTGTAGTAGTTCAAGCCAGTAAGCCGGTAACAGATAATGTGAAATACTGGAATACGCCTACTTCTCCTGATTTTCAAAATGATAATAATATTATCGAAGAACCGATCGCTAGGAGAATTCAACCGGTAAAAGAAATCCCTAGGTATGTACAGGTGGAAGCCTATAATTACCTTGACGGTCCAAACATCGAAAGCGAGAAAAAATATGAATATGATGTTAAACCTTCCCTTTTACAGAATGTTAACGCGCTACATCGTCAAAGCAAAGCTTATGAACCCTCTATTGAACCATCGAGTTTAGATTCCATAATGAAAAATAATGTTTTAAACGATTCAAATATAGTAAAGGTGAAACCAAATTACGATTTACCTACTTTTACAATAAAAAATGAATTCAGTCCCATATTTTACTATATAGATAATGTCGAGTCTCGTAGTTCTGTGCAGCAACCTACACAGCAAACAAAGCTCCCAAAAAAACCTTTTGGTCAAAAAAGCGAACCTCGTCATAAAACAACATTTACGTATGCCGGTTTTGCTGATTTTACAACTGTAGTTGGAGATACAGTTATTATATTCACCCCCAACACTGAGACTTCTAAGCCTAGCGAGGGGCAAGTAGATGTGTTTCCGTCGGCCAAACGTGTTGATAAATTAGCGAGTAAAATAACATTTCTTTCTGCTGATATACCTGTCGCTACTTCGACGTTTAAACCTTATGAAGAAAATAAGGAGTCAAAGTTTTATGGTTCTGGGTTAGAAGAAAACTCTTCCGAGAAAGCTTTTTATGACGATGAAAAAAATTTGAACAGAGTTGTTTACGAAGTTGATAATAAAACGCCTGAAACTGTCCAAATAGAACATAATACCGAATTCGGTTTTAATTTAGATGTAATTCAACCATCAGAATCGATTGACATTAGTACGGAAAGTACGCGTATGACAGATGATTTAGGAGTTATACCTATTCAAGATTACAATTTGAAAGCCACAGAACCACTTACTAGTTTATCTCCATCTTCTACTTTGATAGATATACAAAAAGAATCTGTTGTGACGGAAAGTGCTGTTTCTGATTATCAGAACGAAGATGGAGATAAAACTACAGACCTTACTTCATTTACAGAAGCACAAGATTTTACTACAACTGAAAGTGAGCTAGAATTTACTACAGATAATGATACAGAAGATGAGATTGACCAAAATTCTGAACAAACGAATGCAGGAGAAGATTCTTCGAATGACCAGGAAGTATGTACGAAGGGCTTACAAACTTTATCTACTATGACTACGGCGTATAAGACTCTTACTTATTTAACTACGTACTTTATTCCACTAGAAAATACAGATACAACGACTTCCGTAGAATCTAATGTAGTAGTTGAAAGTAGTTCAGGTTATCTCACTAATTTAGTTTGCAAATCTGATATTGAAATAAGTCCCACACAAACTATTTCAATGACCACTGTGTCAACTATAAAATCTAGTTTAGAAGAAGCAGAGCAAATGTCAGATGTGGAAAAAGATAAAGTTAAATCTGAGGAAAAAACTACAGAAACTGATACTATTACAATAACTACATCAACTGAACAAGTACTAAGTGATAATACAAGTTTAGAACAAGAGTTAGACGTTTCTGTTGATCAAAATGACAAACTCGGTGAAACAGAAAACACACTTGAAGAAATTCCAGAGGTTCTTACAGAACCCTCTTACACAACGACTGAAAGCCATGTTAAAATATCAGTAAGTGAAGAGCAAACAAACGATATAACTACTGAAGGATCTGTGCATAATGAAGCAGACATCGATAGTAAAGAGAATGAAATAGATGTGATTTACAAAACTCTTTACACTACGTACACATACTTTACAACATTTTTTGGTGATCAAACATCTAGTGTAGACAGTCATAAATCTGTAGTTACGAACATCATTAGTTCGACAATTGATTTGTCTAAAGTAGATCCATCTTTGCTAGACGCTTTTGATGATGATTTTATTGCACCCACAAACGTAGGTATAGGCCGACCTACTGAATCTATTGCCATAAATAGTATTATTGATTTGGTTAAAAATAAAGACATAATTGAATCAGTTGAATTCGATGAAAATTATAGTTCGCAAACGCCAACACCCTCCCTTAGTGATGATTTAGCGGCTACTATAAAACCTGATACTGTTAAAACTTATTTTACAACTTACACGTTTTTCACTACTATTTATGTTGGAAGCGATGCAAATGTATGCAGCAGAAGTGAAGTATACACAAATTACGTAGGTCCTGAAGAACTAAAACCGACTAAAAGTATTCCTTTAACAGTTGAAAATACAAAACATCAATTTGATTTTAGAAATTGTAAGCAAATAAAAAAAATTGATGATATAGCAACGAGAATAGAAGAAAGTCAACAAGAAAATACGTCTGCTACTATAACAGAAACTTCGCCTCAACCGACTCCAGTTGAAGTGGACATGTTGTTTAGTATAGAATCTAATCCATTAGAAGAAAGTTCTTTCGTAACAGATGTGAAGTCTTCATATTCTAAAGGAGATAGAAGGTATCTAGAAAGTAATAACATCTTAGACGATCAAATCAGCTCTGAAAGTAACATAGACGAAATTGTGCCATCGCCAACACTATTACTGCAAACAAGTTACACTACTTTTACTTACTTCACAACAATGTACATTGGTAAAGATTCTAGTAAAGTAAAAAGTAGATTAGAAACTATAACTAATGTAGTTACAGAAACAATAAATCCAAAGAAAGAAGTAGAGGTGGAAGAAAGTAATTTACCAATTACTTATTTTACAACTTTTACATATTGGACTACTTTATATAAAGACAAATCTACTACTATAACCAGCCGCGAAGAAATTGTTTCAAACGTTGTAACACCATCGGTTCAGGTAATACCCACCGTCAATCCTATCGATACTACACCTATTGAAATTGACAGCGTACTTCCTCCGAAAGAGTTAGAAGTAGAATTGAAACCCTCATTGATTGACGACAGCTCCGAACAAGATGATGGCAAAGCAACATTTTACACAACTTATACATATTTTACAACTTTCTATGTTGGGAACACGTCTCAAATAAGGAGCAGCTTAGAAACTGTCACTAATGTTGTTGATAATACAAAAGTGCCAATAGACGATAATCAGTTAGGTAGAAAAGTAGCAAGTGGGTCGGGTGACAACAATATTGTACAAGATAACGGGGAAAAAATAATTTTTCCGTCTGTAATAAAAGAGGAAATTAAACCAACAAAGTCTCCTGAAATTTTCGGTGACTCTTCAACTGTCTTATCAGGAACATATATTGACAATTTATATGCGGAGGTGAAACCAAATGTAAATACAAACAACGTTGATTCTCATTCTGAAAAGAAAATCCTTTTCTCTCAAGTCGCTGTTATTTCGGGAGATTCAACAATAGTAACAAGTGACAACAAAACGATTAATAATGAATCATCTACGCTTTCACCGGAAACTTCGACAACAACAACGACTACTAATAGTAATATAATAAGTCCCACACCAGAGGTGATTGAAAGTTCTGTAACAGAATCGGAAACAACTACGATATCTACACCAGAAGAACACGAAGAAGATGAGGAAGAAGAAATAGAAAATGACGACGATACAAACACAAGGAAAAAATCACGTCTTACTTTCACAACCAAAAAACCTACTTTTACTCCTGTCATTCGTCCCTTTGCATCAAGGAATAGACCTACATTTAGTCCTAAGCGAGTACCGTTACTTAGTAGTGCAACTACTATAACTCGGTCTGATTTCACACCCACAATCACAGCTACACCCACATTAAAATCGGTTAAATCTTCTGGTTTTTCTGGTAATAGAAAGCAATCATCGATAGGATCATTTTCTTCAAGGAGATTTTCTGGACGTAGTAGTATATCAAATCCATCTTCAAATGGAATAGGACCTACCCGTTCTTCTGGTTTTGCTAGAGGAAGTAGTAATCCTTCATCACGGATTACAGGTTTTAGATCTAGTTCTGTTAGAGGAAGCAATTTGAATTATGCAGGTAGATCTTCTTCAGCTCGAATACGACCAACCCCATCGATAAAACTAAGAGGAGGGCGTACGTCGTCTTCGGTCCTTCAGTCTTTATTCGATGATAACGTAGGCTATGAATCTGAAACATCAGCTACTCAGCAAGACGAAAATATTACTGAAGCTGTCGAATTAAATGAAGCTACTGTTAAAACTACATCTAATCCATTATTAAGATTTAGAAGGCCTCCTGTGGCCAGAGTTCCAGGCACTGCTATAACTCCAAGGACTACTCCGCAATTCACTACGAAAAGAAACGCCGCCAGCCGAAACCGTATAACCACTACAACTCGACGATCAACTACTCGGACTCCAAATCCTCTACTTTCATTACGACGGCAAAGACCTAATGCATTGTTTCCTCGTCGAAATTTATTCAGACAACCTGAACCTGAACCTGAGGAACAAATCAAAGATAATGAGCCAGAAGTAGACCCTGAGCAAAGCGATGAAATTTTAGAAGGGGAAGAATTCGAAGAAGATAATGAATATGATTCTTCAGATAGAAAAGAACAACATGTCACAACAACACCTACTACAACATCTACTAAAAGGAATGTGGTGCAAATAAAACCTTTTGCATTTAGAAGACGCACAAAACGCCAAATAGACTACGGTAACAGAAAATATAGCACTTTTCGGAGACCTGGTGCTAAAGCAATAGCATCGAGTCGTCGTCCTGAACCGGAACCTGAAACAGAAGCACCAACAACTCACAAACAAAGACCTTCTAATCGATTCAGTTCACGAGTTTCGTCTAACAGTAGAAGTACCACCAATGCGCCAGCACCAAGGACATCAGCTAGACAACCATTCATTATAAGAGGAGAGAGTAGACTGACAACGACTGCTGCGCCTTCATATAAAAATCGTAAAACAAGACCAACGTCATCTAGGACATCTACAATAGCGTCAAGACCTAAAGCACCTCGACTGACTTCTCACAATTCACAGACAGAAAGAACAAGAACATCATCTGCTAGAACCACAGGAAGATCAGCAGGACGCAATCGCGGTACGTCAAGAACCACTTCACGACAAAGAAATTATAATGAAAATCACAGTGGTGAAAGACAAAATTATAACCACATCATCAATGATGGAAAATTTACTATAACGCATCATATACCAACAGAAGTTACCGTTTCAATGGTAAGTGGAAAAATTACAGAATACAAAAACATTTTGACGGCAAAACCAAGCGTTGAAACAATACTCTCAAATCAAGTGTCAACTTCAGTAGGGCCGTTAGGACAACAGTTGGTGTTAGTTTCTGATTCCACTGAAGTTGCAGAGAATGGTGCTACAAAAATTACAAAATTTTTACTACACGACACTCCAACAACCACTGTGATATTTACTCCTACGACTATAAGAGGCCGAAAAACATCATTTTCGCACATCGTACCAAGCACTATCTATAGTGTGGAATATGTAACATCTACTATAGCCCCTGAGATTAATCCTAATGTACCTTTAGCTAATCTATTATTGTCACAGTTACTTTTGGGAAATCCTCAGCCTGCTCCCATAAACCCTCTTCTAGCACTTCAAGGGCAACAGTTAATCCCACAACAGCCTATTGTTCAAACTCCTGTAACTGAATATAAAACTAAAACTACCACATACGTTACAACCGTAACAAACGCTAGAGAAACCGTGTTACCGATAACATTCAGAGGTAAGGAGATATTAACAACTATTGTAGATCCCACCACGAGCGTTTTTACAGCCACCGAATTCATTACTGATACCATTGTTACCACACCAACTGCGCTGTATCCTCCTCAAAATCCTCAATTGAACTCCTTACTACTTCCGCTACTTCTTCAACAGCAGCAGCAACAACAACAAGCATTGACTCTGCAAACACCTAATCCTTTGCTTGGTCTAGTACAACCGGAATTAATTCCACAAAATAACATCTTCAGTAGTGATATTCTGAATAACGCCCCAAAGCCCAATATCATGGATATAACTAGTAATGAAGAAACGTTAGACTTCAGTCATGAGAGCATTGAAGATTTAGCTGACCTATCTCCTACTCCTGCTCCTAGCCCACCTTCTTTCAGACGTAAAAACAGGCCTAGAGCTCCAAAACCGTTACCACCTAAAATAACAAGTGTCGTGACTTTATATGTATCGGGTAGGATTCCTGGTGAATTCAGTACAGTCCTGTCCACTGTAGTGACTGAAGATACACAAGCGGTTCGAAAACGTGAAGCGATATATTACGACGACGTACAACTGCTGCCATCAGTAATACCCACTGTAGAAGAACTGTTAAGTTCGCAGAGCGACAGTCTTCTAGAAAATTCGGTTTCGACAACTACATATGACTTAGATGACGAATCGTTAGAAAATCAAATAGAAACTCAGAGCCTTGAAAGTATAGTTGGAGAAATTAGTAAACACATAAGTTATGATACATCACCAACTTACATGGTACGACTAACCGATATGTCTACAACTAAACAATTCACTCAGAGCTCTGCTGACGGTGTATCGTGAAAAACATGTGCTGTATTAGTCCCTAAAATAATATATTAGTAATTTATTTACTATTGTAATATATTGAGTTAAATATAAATAGTGCCTTATAGTTTTATACAATAAAATAGATTCTAAAAACTTGAATAAAATACTCTTACTAATTATATTTTAATGTTAATAAAGTCTACTATTAATTAGGGTCACCAAAAATTGTGTTTTAAAACTTGTTACCATGTGACTGTTGATGTGAGTGAAAAAAATTAGGTTACGATTTATATACTATGTAAGTATTGCTACCGGAAAAATAACGGTATTAATAACAAAATATTTTATATACACAGATTACAACGCTGTCGAATTAAGTAAAGATAGTGTTACAACCTGCGTATAGTGTCAAGTTTTGTTATAATAAAAAAAGTATATCAATAGAAAATTTTGTACTTATTAGATATAGGATAATATGCTTGTAAATTGCAGTACTCCTTATTGTTACCTTAATAAAATATTACTTTAAAGTACTGTTTTATTTTTGTTTTCTGATTATTTGGTGACATTTGAATTTTAAGTACAGACGGGTACTTCTATGAGGCGGACACACTAAGGTTAAATGCATGAAGTTTTTTCTTACCAGCGTTGACATTACGATTTCCTTCAAAAGCGTCCAAAAATCAAAATTAATGCTTCGCTAAATATTATGTTTTTCTTTTGCGAGAGCTATTTAATTTCTAAGTACAATAACCTGGATTATAAAATATTGTATCGTTATATTCAATAGTTGTATTGAAATGTAAATATCAAATACTTGAATTTCAAATAATTTAGACGTTCTTAGCAGTCAATCAATAAAAAAAAATATGCCGTCTTTACAATGAACCTCTGCAAATTCATGATATACAGAACCATTAATGTATGAATATGATTGTATTGTTCTAAGATTGTATTATTTCACAATTATTTGTTATGTGAGTACTTGTGTATGTCATTTTCTATATCGTCGTACTTGTCCACACGCTCCGTGATTACTTATTAACAAAAATTATATATTCAGACAAAATTCTTCATCGAAAATCTTTTAGTTATGATTGTTTGTTATAATAAAATCCACGTAGATAGATAAACAAATGAATGGAGCTGAAACAATACAGCATCGAAACCATAGATATTTCATTGGTGTTACTTGAGCGTAACTGAATATTTATAATGAAATATTTACCTCAATTATTATCAATGTTACAGTTTTTATTTTAAACAGGTACTTTTTTATTTTGACACTTGTTGTGATTGACCTCAGAAACAAGTACCCGTAGAATAGAAAACAAACTTATATGAAATAATAACAAAGTACCAAATACTTCCTAATGTTAAATAATACACTTACCTTTTATTATTTTAAAATTTAAAAATTGGACTATTGACTGAGACAGATTTCTCTCGAGACATTAATTACCTCAGACGTAAGACCAAAGGACTGATGTGCGGAGATCCCTTCCAAAATCAACAAATCGGAACAAACCTTGTGTCCTGCGTACACCTGTCCATTTCGGAGGTGAGTGTACTTATTATGATTAAAAAATGCCTTTATTTTCCTTAATTAATTTTTTTTTGTTTAATATTATTAATATAAAATTTAAGGAAACTAGAAGCATATCTTTAGGAGAGATTTGATTTAGTATAAATGTCTGTAGTTAGGTAACTAACGTGTAATGTGTGGAGTTCTGAGGAACCGTCTGTTTATGTAAAAATGATTCTATTAAAAATATATATAACACTATTGTAAGAAACATTACGAGTATAACCAAAAAAAACTACTTATAGATCTAGCCTTTGTATTAACTAAAATCACATAATTTTATTGTAGTTGCACAGTCGTTTAGCTATTACGTATTTATTAGAGATGCTTTGTAAATATGAAAAATCCACTTATATGTAACAATGCTTAAGGTAAGTAAAAACCATTATTTAATATAATTCATTTCTGTAAATTATTTCTTTGTTTTGTAATTATTGAATCAAACTATTTTAAATATCGTGTTGAGAAATATATGTGTATGCCAATAAAATATATGAAAGCAGCTAATGTGTGAAAATTTTATTTAAATTTGTCGATAGTTCAATACAAAATTTGCAAATCAATAATATAAAATGAATATTCTATATGTAATTTTAGTAAAATAAATATGTTTTCCAATTTCAGCATTTAATACAGACGCTATTGTGTACGATAATACACCGTGGAGGCCCGGACGAGAAAAGGACGCAGAATTTGCCAATAAACCAATGGCAGAAGAAGACGAGAGGAAACTTAAAAACTTAGCCACAAGGATCCTGTCCAACGGTGTAGAAGTATTGGTCAAAGATAAAAGTGCAGAAAGGAAAACCGAACAGGTAACGAATGATAGAGCAGAAATCAGCAAACGACAGAACGTACGAAATAGCGTATACTATCATTTACAAGATACATTATCATGATCTTTTTTCTTCTTCAGAGGAAAAGCAAACTCATTCACCCATCGACGCAAATGTCAAATCACCATGTCACTTCATCTCCATCAAAGTTATTGCTAACCTCCGCAGTCGCCACATTCGTGAATCAACGTCGCATAAGCGCCGTCTTCCCCTTGCATCGGTTAATGCAGCGCAATTATATTATCAAAACTTGTCTGACCACTTACACGTACTTGACCACGATAATACAGAACAAAAGAAGCGCCGTTTCAACGTTTGAGACAATAGTGTCTGTCGTGACCACGGAGTCTTTGACAGGTCTTTACGCTTCAGATTTAATTGCAGACCTCTACCCAACGAAAGTAAGAATATGATTGGTTAACCCTGGTACTTCATTCTAGAGAAATGTTTTCAAACTATAAAAGTCCACGTAGGAATAGTCAAAAAATATCAGTGTTCATTAACTTCCCAAATACCGAAAGTTAGAAATAACCCCTGTCGTTTATGGAAACCACGAAGTTTTCACCTTGTACCTTTCAAACGTAATACTCTAATATTAACGTATTTGACCTAACACTCCTGTATGAAACCTAAAGTAGTTAGATAATTTACTGGTATCATCTGTTGTAAATACTGATAAATTAATTACACAAATAAATTATGTACGATTTGCATTTAATTCACTTATTTTTATTTCAATTTTCCAGACTAAGCACATAGACGTCAAGACTATAAGCCCGTCGTTACCAAATACGAAACTATTTTCAAGTAGTAGTTTAGCAAAGATTAATAAAAGAGTTGACGATGAACCTAGTGATGGCTTAGAAGGCAATTTTGAACTAATTCAACCTTCAGAAGTAAATCATATTTCTTGTTCGACGTCGTGTTCTTGCAGTAACACGGAAACAGAAAGTTTAAATAGACTTAAAACAAATTACATAAAAATTAGGAATGAACCTACAGTATCAGTATCATTAAATAAGGTGTCTTCAAAAAATGCTGCTCATAAAACCGTTGAATCTGTAACAGTACATATAACAGAAAAAAACAAATATCAATTCGAAAGTAACATAAAATTAGCTCCTACTGATAAAATTGTTGAAAAATATACAGAAGTGATGAATGATTATTCTGAAGAAAAAGATCCTAGCAGCGTAGAAGAAACTGAATTATTAACAAACGAACAAGCACCTGAAAAAACAGATAAAGTAGGAAGTAATAAGGATCCAGAAAAAAATGCTTCAGTAACATTTAATAAGCCTAGCAAAAATAAAGTTGTTGCTGATCTTATAAAATTGGGCTCATTAAGCATAAAAGGGCTTACACAATTACGGCCAGTTTTAGAAAAGATGACAGAAGGTTTCATAAAAAAGCCAGAAAAAAATAAGACAAGCACAACAACAACAATCAAGCCAGTAACAAAAATTACCCCTTATAATGTAAACAAAAGAGTAGATAGTGAAATAGGGTCAAAACAAAACAATTTCCCTATATATATACCAGTTGATGAATTAGAAACAGCAGAGTCTCAATATTTATATAATAATGCTACGTTGCATCAAAGTTTAGCTTGGATGAGTGAACATAAACATCCTAAAGCACATATTGCTCCTCCGAAAATTGTCCACGAGAGTCCATTAGTTAATGGAGGAATTCCTATCAGTCCAGGTGAAATTATTACTGCAAATTCTGACGTCATTGTCGGAAAACCAGCTGTTGGCGGTCCGATTACTCTTGCTACTAGTGGAATAATTTTACAAAACACCGTCAATACTCAGAATCACGATAGTCACACATCGAGCAGTGAACAGTTTTTAGTAAAAGAGAATACAGGTAAAACCAATTCTAAATTCAATAAAATTGATGATTCATATGATTTAAGGCCACCAGAACCGCCGAAGCTCAAACAAAAACTACCTAATAGGAATTCAATAAAACCTCATCCAACATTAATAAAAAATCAAGGTTTTACACAAAAGGTGCCACAGAATTCAATTTATCCTTTACCAAACAAAAATAAGGCTCGCATACCTACACTTCCTTTACAACATGAGCAATCAGTAAGGCCAGAGAAGTTAAAATCTACTAATACAATCATAGGACACCATGGAAGACCTGCATTTTTGGATTATATACCGTCATTAACAAAATCTACTGAAAATATTGAAAAACACAATCAGCATCAAAATAACAAGGGAAATTATAAAAAAGAAAGTGTTATGATTTTAGATTCAAGCCCCAGTTCTTCAGAAATAATAAATACTAGAATTAAAAACCACGACGATCAATCAATCCCATTTTATAAGGACGCAATTGGCAAGCCCTTCTTAGTGGACATTCAGCCTTCTAGAGTAGCGAACGTATTGATTCCTCATGGAAGTTCTACTGCACTAGTATTTGCAGGATCATCAGAACCACATAAAACTGGTGATTATGTGGATGATCCTTTACCGTACCCAGAGCCAGGATATTTCGGAAGTTTTAGTATTGATGCTCCACAAATGACTAATATACATAATGTCATGCCAAATAATATTAAACAAGTATTTGGAATCACAAATACACAGAACACAAGAGATGCAGTGATATCGAAAGAACAAGAAGAACAAAGTAATTATTGGAAAGAAAAGAACTATAAAAACGGTAATATAATACCTCCTCCGACTAGTAATCAAGCGGCCCATATTCAAGTTGGGCCCACGATAACATCATACAATCCAGATATCTACAGCCCTAGTAATGTAGATATTGATAAATTTAATATTCGGGATCAAGCAAGTCAAGGTCTGAACAAAGCTATCGACAAAGAGTATGAAAACTTTTTGTCTGTCCCTCCACCACCACCGAAACTTTATATGAATCAAGATTTTCAACAAGATAAAAATAAACCATATAATAATCAACCAATTATACACACTAAACCTATTCAAGATATGAAGGTATTTTTAAACGTTCAACATCCGGTACCGAACTTGCAATCAAACGCACCACCAAAAGTGACCTCAGAGATTTACTATGCTGCGCAATCACCGACAGGCGATAAGAAAACACCTGTATATACTGTACACATACCCTCTTTGCCTATAAGTAACAATAATGCATATAATACTTACGTAAATGGTTTTAAAAATGGGTTGATAAATAATTCTTCACAATTTCCTCTACCGGAGCCTTCTGTGCAAAATCGACCTACAAAAATTTTTGACAAAAATTTTGGTGATAGTGTACCTATGAACACAAACACAAAAAACAAACAAAGTAGTTATTCTGTGACACTAAATACTGCCACGAATGTAGCTAATAAAGCAGTTGATGTCGTGGGTTCAAATGTTCCAGTATCACAAAATATCTTGACAAATAATTTTGAAAAAGTGAATGCCGCAGAGCCCATTAAAACAAACTTTGCAATAAAAGTAGATGATACTTTTGTTTCTACACAGGAAGGATCAAACAAACATTTTATATATGATCAACATGGTGAAGTGACACATGGTGTTAAAGTGACTGATAATAGGTGGAATGCAACGAAAGTACCTTATTATCCTTATGTTGATAGCCAATTAGATAAATATAATTCACATAAAATAGGAGAACAAACTAATTCACAGTCTAAATATGTCGATAAAATAACTTCAAATCCCACTTTTAATAGTCATGCGAATTTTCCAATGATCAATGATATATCCACAACAGCTCATACGGGAACTGTTGCACCAGTCACAGAAAATGTGGTAGATGAGTCACGAATTGATTTAAAACGACCTGCCAAATTGATTCCAAATATTCCTACTAATTCTCATGGATGGTATTCAAGTAATCCTGTACAGAATATTGATTTTACTAATATTAAAAATGTTAATAATGTTCAAGTGGAAGCTACGACCCGAAAAATTATACCACTTTTACACCAGTACAATACAAATAACGTACATGAATTTGGTCAAAAACTGCCAACAGTTGGTAGACCTCCAACAGAAATATTTCCAATCAATGATGTTCCTATTATGTTTCACCCAGGAAAACCATTTACGAAAACAGAAACACCGGAAAAGATTAATCATTTTAAGAATAACTTAAATACATCGACTACATCAAATCCATATAGATTAAATTATTTACCTGCCAACTATGACACCATAAAACAACCCGTTTACGATATCCCAATAGAAAATAGCGACGAAATTACGACTAAAACGTCGATTTCAGTTAAGGATTATGAAAAAACATTAATTGAAAATTCTGAAGAAATTGTTGATGGCGAAGAGGCTGAAGAAGATGCTGCTGATGGCGAGGTAAGCTTAGAATCTAAGAAAGTACCAATCATCAGCTCATCTGGTAGCAAGCTTGCCAAACAAAACTCTACTAATGAATTAACACTTTTGCAAGAGGAAATGCTAGAAAACGTTCAGCAAGAAAATTATGATGTAGGAAAAGGAAATGCCATATTAGTTACATTTGATCCAGGTTCACAAACAGAAAAACCTTTTCCTAACTCGTTTAATAATACTAGGTATCATTCGAATACGATTAAGCCAATCACTTATAACAATTATTCATATGTGAAACCTAGACCATTCACAATGAATACATTTAATACGGTCAATCATCAACTTCACAAACCGTATTGGCAAATTAACGAGTTGTTACAAAATGTGACTAATGTTTCTTCCGAAGATGACATTAAACTGAATATTGGCGAAGAAATGAATAGGAAAGACACGACAGAATTAAGTTCTACCTCCAAAAATCCAAATAAAAATTATGTCAATAATAGACTTAAGCCAGTGAGACCAGTATTCTCAGTTAGACCGAATAATACTCATGTTAAAAATGAAACAAATATAATTACATCCACAGTATATGTACAAGAAAAAACGCCAATAACAGTTCTGAACAAAAACGACGGAAAAGTTGCAGATTCGTTTTCCACTGAAAACGTCACATTTAATATTAACAAATCGACTTCTGAAATTATCGACCTTTCTCCTCCCCCTCCAACAATGGATTTATCGTTTACGACTACTAGGACAGACGAAACAATTATGGGTATGAGCCCACCACCACCTGCGCCTTCTGTTCCGAAACCAGTAAAACCTCTAATGCCTGTCATGCCTCCTAGACAAATATTTCCACCGAGGGTACCTTCACAATACAGACCAAAACCTATTATATCACTTCCACCCAGAATTTCAAATGTAAGACCTTTACCAACAAGAAAACCAAGTAATCAAGAAGAACAATCTATATATAAACAGTACGAAACATTGCACAATAATCATAAACAGGTCAATTACGACCAACCATCTTCCCAACTTTTGCCTCCACCTACCCAAATACCATCTCAATTTACATCTTCAGTTAAAAAAATAAGCGAATATGGAACACCATCAACCTTTGTGTTCCCAACTTCAATTTCATCTGGGTGGTTAACATCTTCTGGTGTAGACTTCTCTTCTAGTTTTGATTTTGCCCCAACTACAGTTCAATTTCCTGAAAAACTCGAGCCCACAAAACAGTTAGAAGTTCAATCAGAGACGGTTTCAACAGAAGAAAACGATTCATATGAAAACAATTCATTCCAAAGTGAAAATGACGATATTTCTAACACGAGTACCGAAGGAATCAATATATCCTCAACTGAAAAAGTAATTTTGCAAGATGATTACTCAAATAATTCTCAAAATGAGGAAGACGGTATAACAACAACAGATCGAATGAAAGTTATTCCATTGGTAAGCAAAGTTAGAACTCGTAAACCATACCCGGTCCGCACAGAAATTAAGAAATCCCAAATTAATTTAAAATCATCTCCAAGTAAATACAAAATACCAACAAAACAAACTTCTGTAATAAGACCTACCAGAACGATGTCACGACCAAATATTCTATATCCAACTAAACAAAGCACCATAAGAAATATTCATCCGATACCTACAAGAAAGCCAATAACACTTCAACCAAGTATTATAGAAAGTTCAGAATTTGGAATGGAAGATGATTTCATAAAATCAACGGAAGTGCTTATGGAAAGCACAACAAAGTTACCCGAGAAAACAATAGCCACTGGAATTACAGAGAGTGCAGTTCAAAACTATATACAAGAAACAGTGCCAACTATTAATTCAATTCATCATGGAGGAAATGAAGTAAAAATTTATGATGAAATTATTCCAACGAGAACGGAGTTCAAAACAACAGTGGTGACCCTAACCAAAACATTGTCGGAACCACCTAAAACAATTTCAAGCATTGGTTTCGTAAACTTGACGCACACACTGACAGTAACCCACACAAAAACAAGTTTAATAAGTCAACTTGGTGAGGAAGTGACCCAAACTCTAATTTTGACAAATACGCAAACATCCACTATTGTAGATGTAGTGACGGAGATTCAAACACAAATACTACCCACAACTATAATCGAAACAGTTACAAAACATATACCTATACCACAAGTAGAAGCAACACCTGTGCTTCATGCTCCGACGAAAACGAAAATAGCACTGGATGACGTCACAATGTCGTCAGAAGAAGAGAACTTTATTATTAGAGATAATGAAACAACAGAAAACATACAAAAGATTGACAAAGGTGACGAAAATGACACATTTTTTGTTGTAATGAATAAATCGCAGAACGGGGGCAACTCACCTCCAATACATACCGTAGTCGATAGCTTAGACAACGATGATGTTACAAGGAACGAACAGGTTAATAATAATGGGGTATCACAAGTTTTGTTCGGTGAAATTTTACTTGCTGGTACACCGTACTTAGAAACTACAAACGTAAATCATGCAGGTTGGTAAACATTTATTTAATTAAACACAATGGCAAACTTGTATGTGAACTGGTGAATAATTTATGACAGGATTTGGAAAAGAATGTCAACCTGATTGCAAAGCTTCGAGAAACGAGAGATGTCAACGGATAGAAGGTGTGATGAAATGCATCTGCAGACCAGGTTTCGCAAGAATGTTCCCCGATAGGCCCTGCAAGCGTGAGAGGCTTTTTTTTCATTTGAACAATTTAAAATAACAATTAAAAGTGACGACTTAAAACTTATAATTCTAAATATTTCAGCCACTTACACTTACTCAGTAAAACTGGCATTGAATACACAAGGAGAGAAACGTTTAATTTATCGCGATGATTTAGCCAATAATAGTAGCAAAGAATATACCACTCTAGCTCTCGCAGCTCATGAAGGTATAAACAGAATGGTGATGCAGTCAGATTTGAGGGATGTCTATCATGGAGTTCACATTACCGGCTTCCAACCGGTCCAGATGAGTGGTGTCAACGGGGAGACCTATCAGGGTGTAATGAATGCTTTCTACGTCCAGGTAAACTTCTCGTGATTTATATATGTACACACAGGGTTTTGTATTGTCCTATTTATCCCTTTATCTAGAACTGGAGAATGCTTTTTACATCGAATGAGCAGTGAAAAGGAGGTTATAGAAATGTGGGAAATTTTCTTACTACTAATCAATGGTGTATTCTGAAAATACACTAAAAATAATTGTGGGTAGCAGTGTTACAGGCATGAGAAAATCGTTACTATTAAACTTAATCCGCCTGCTTGGGACACTAAAAAGGGCATGAGCTTCTGAGAGGGAACCGAATGAATGCAGAATCATGACAATAATGATTTTTTTAATTCCATTTATTTGAATAAGCTATTAATATTAATAGTAAGTACTATTCATCTTAAATATTCATTTGGATTTTTAGTTGTCTGATAATGCTCATGAAAGCAGATTGAAAGAAGTGATCGAGAAATATTTAAGGAACAACAATTACAGCCTCGGCGGCACTGACGTTTACGCGGCCGGGGAGCTGATTGATAGACTCGATGTCAGTGGTAAGTCTCTATTTCTTAGGAGCGGTACTGCCATTGATCAATAAAAGTTTCTACCAAATATGCATATACTCAATAACAATATTAAAAATTCTAATTAAAGACCGTCACAGATACGGTCTATGTACCTTAATGTGTTCCATCAACCAGCGGTCCACTATGTGATCGTCGAGTATTAAAATGAAAATTAAAGAAACTCTTTAATCTCATTTGTGTGATTCACTATTTTTTTAAATTAATTTATTAATAATAATCAATATTTGACACCCAACGACATTCATGTATACAAAATAAACAATAACAAAGGACTTCTGGCGATAAATAGAACTACTTCGAAGATGTTGACTTTACGCGCAAGCTATCATTCGCACTAATATATCTTTAACGGAGAGCAACCCTTATTTGCGGCCGCTTTTACGTAGGCAAAGGTATTTTATTATGTAGAAAAAATAGCTTTAATTTGATATCCAAATAATGAATATACTTTATAAACATGTAAATATAACAAAGTATTAGCTTTTACGTATGGCTGCGAAGACGTTAAGGCCAAGTACACAATAACAACCATCGCTTTTCAATTTCTTTACAATATCTACTTTCTTTTTATAGAATATAATTTCTTTCAAAATAATAATTAATATTATTTTAATCGATAATATTAGCGACCACACATTGATAGGTAACTTGGCTAACATATATTCCCTCATTCATAAAAGTACGTAATAATTAGATTTTAATTACAAACAGGCTATTTGACAATGATTTACGAAAATATTGATCCATAGATTGGCTATTCCCGCATTTGATAAATCACAATAAATGTTACCAAAATTGTTTTCACAAAATAAGAAAAGGTGTGTTTACTAACTCTCAGACATTAAACTTACAGCTCCGCTACTGAGCTTTTCCACTCAGCGTAATATGAATGTATTCCTGATTATGCTTGATAAAAAATCCTAATTCATACCATTCATATCCACCATTCAGTTTGAGGAAAGCAAAGGACTTGTGTCTAACGAGTTCGCCGCTATATCTGTTACTACTGGCAACGTAACGTTACTAGTTACAGAGCGGAGATTGGCAACATTTCTATTCAAGAATTTTAATCAAGCGCATGGCTAATCGTTGACGAGTCATCCTTAGGTACATTGCGGGGCTTGCTATCTATACATAACAAGTTGTAGGTTACGGATTTGTCCGTATTGTTTACAATTATAATATTAAATCTCCGACTGACCTTCAGATAGATAAATATCCCAAAGGTATGGGTGGCATACCAAAAATGTTCTTCATTGTATTGAAATTCGATGACACACCGAATCAAATCAGAAACCTCAAAAGCCTCCTTGCAGCCGGCTCGATATACCAAATTTCTTTTTAGGATTCTGTAACTTTTCAATTTGCCAGTTTTCTTTCGGTTTATAACCGAACATCCAGTAATTTATTTGTCTTTGTGTTCCTTTAGTGAGGCACACACTGTGTTGTAAACAATACTAATGCACTGGCCGCCTGGGTTCAGAAATACGTCATTACTAACCCTGACGGTTGGCAATATTGTTTTTCTGATGCGTGTGTAGAATGAAAAAAATGACTTAGTTCAACAGAGAATTAAAATACTCTTCAAAAATGTCTTACCTATCCAACAGGCTCGTACGATTTACACCCTTTTTAAAGTGGCTCGCACTTTATCTTACCTTTGAATAATATAAGTGAAATATATATTTCTAAAACAGGAAAACATTAAATATTTAGCTTTTTTTTCGAAATTAATCTACTAAAGTGTCATAAATGACCCAGTATAAATGTGCCCTTTGTGTGGTGGGGATGGTATGATAGAATGGTCATCGTCTTGCATCGAAGTATCCAGTAGCTATTATATTTATTTCCGTTTTGCCAGATTTCGATGAATGTACCAGTAAACAGTTCAACGACTGTTCGGAACACGCCCAATGTTTCAACTTAAGGGGCACCTACACCTGCAGCTGTTCGGAAGGTTATGCGGATTTGAGCGTCAACTCATTGTATCCGGGCAGAATCTGTTCAGGTATACGAACATTGTGGGTAATATGTTGGAAAATAGACTAAAATGTTGCCAATTTTTAATAAATAATCAACTAACCATTAAAATCAACGAAAATTGTCTGTTTGTTGGTAACTATGAATAATATGTACTAAAGCAATGACCTTGGGATTGATTTATTAAAAGTTAGTAATTAAAGTAGATCATTTTTGTTATTGAACAATCTGTAGTTATTTATTTAATTCGATCTAGGAATCCTTTCAAATTATTTAACTTATATAGTTACTTGGTATACCCCAGTACATTATAAGTTTTGAAAAGAAATTACTTTCTATGATTAATTTTAATATTATTTTTGAAATTACGTGTCTAAAAGTGAAAATTTTATTCCTGTTATGAATATTGTGTTGTCTCTCTGCCTATCTGGAAGTTAAGATCATTTTTCATAGTGAATAATATTAGTTTGGATTCAAAACTTGCCACAATATTAGAGGTTATTTAGTCGACTTAACTTCGGGTGAAAGAATTTCAGATTACCTTGATATAAATCAAATGTTGAGTAAATTATAGACGAGTACTGTTTCTCTGCTTTATGCCATTACTTGCACAATACGATTGACAAAGATTGTTGTCAATAAAATAAAAAAAGAACTATTAAAATCGAGCAAGTGCTAAATATTTCATTTAAATTTTGGCTAGTAAAAATCACCTTATATTATTTCTAAATACGGATAACCAAAAATCAAGAAAACGGCACAGATGTGAAAAAGGTTTTATGTCACTACACGAAGAACGAATCGAGATTTCCAATTTCCTAATAAATAAAACAAATAAATCATTTTTATCATTCCGTAAATTCATAATTTTTATCATACACTTGTAATAAGTTACATTGTGTAAGTAGAACAGATGACAAGGTTATATGAAAACTTTAATATGCGAATTTTCAAAAGACATTACCTTATAATAATAAAGAAATAACAAAATTGTATACATATAGAATTATTTTCTAAGCAAAATAATATATTGTGTTCGACAGCTGAACCATTGGGTTGCGAGCAGTGCAATTATCACGGCTCGTGTTATTCACGAGACGACAACAGGGTGCTCTGCGAATGCTTCCAGTGGTATACTGGAAGTACGTGCCATATCAACCTTAAAGGTGAATGCTTTTTTTTTTATTTATTTTTCGTATTTTAATTATTTTTATTCTTCCTATTTGAATTATTCGACCGGTTTGGTCGATTTGTACTGGCCTAATATTATTTAATTATTGGGAATTGAATTAAACAGCAAAATATACGAATAGTAAATCGAATCGCATAGTTACTTATTAATCGCTATTAAAACTTACTAATCAATTAAAATAAATTTTCAATAATATTCCGCTAAGTTTGAAAACATATTTTTGAAGAAATCTTTTAGCTCTATTACGTAAGCTTTTCAGGATTTTTGATCAGCTAAGAACACTCAAGTCAGTCGCCTGCGCACAATTCCATTAACTTGGAACGATCGAGTCTGCATTGTTGTGACATCAAAATATCGATAGCCTAGAGCGCGGCACATCCTTACTAACACATCCATACCTAATTTTGAAATCATGACGATACAGATTCGATCATTTCAGGTTAACATAATTGATCCGCTGCGCGCGCTTTGCTCTAAACGATTTTTTTTCTTTGCATACGTTGTTTTAAATTCATATATCCAAACTTTATGTCATACGTTCATAAACAGACTGCTGTCGAAATGCGTCAGCACAAAAGTTATTACGATTTTAGGTATAGTTCATTTGATATCGAGATGAAGAAATCAGGCATTTTATTGAACTCAAAACTACCAAAAGCGAAGTTCAAACAATACTCACTCCACCATTTTTCGATATTTTGACCTTTTGGTCATAATAAGCTACTATAATATATATTTCATTTCTATAATAGATACCGATAAATGTCTTGTAAGGGCATTTTATATTTCAAATTTCCGCTTGAAAAGGCCATAGGCTGACACAACGCTGTGGATTTGTGACGTCACTAGATATTTACTAAATGTCAATTGTAAACCAAACGTTTACAATTAATGAGAGGTGTAGTTGAGATTTACTACGTAAATTATATCACATAGAAATCAAATACATTGGTAGCGTTTTCGCGTATTTGTGAAACAAACATTTCGAACCTTTGATGTTAAGTATAAAAATTATTGTGTATTTCTATGAACTGAAATTAGTATATTTCTATCGTTTACAGCGATAAATATTTTATTTATGCAATTTTAGATTCTATTCGTACGCAGTAAGATACCCTATTGTATCATTTGTCGTCCTTTGAAAAACCGACAATACACTACAATACACGACAGTATACCCTTCCTGCCGTTCTGAATCGCTTGCAAATGACGCATTACGCAGGTTCAACTCTCCCCGACCCTTCCTTCTTCACCCCCGCATTCCTATTTTACGCCGTTGCGACGCTTTCGTGTCTAACTTCACGGAACAGGGTTTCGTGCTTCGTACCGTAATGCTCGCAGCGCGCACGTAAAAAGTACAGTTCGCAAGCGCATGGGTTCCAGACTATGAAGCGTTGTTACCTTTCATGATACATTGCAGCACTGCGATGGGTGAATTCCTTCAAATACTTCTCTAGTCGGCTTTGGAGTCAAGGTCCTCAATCAGCAACAGTGGGACTGATATAGTGTGCAACTATAGTCCATTTAACAGCAGTATATAGCCACAGCTACAGTGGGATGTTTATAGAAAAAAGACAATAACAATTTTTAGAGCATAAGATCAATTTTCATAAACATCAAACCTCTTAAAATTACCGATAAATTACAGCATCTAATAATTTCCTTATATAAGTTTAAAAAAAACACTCGACAGTTTTAAGGAACTGTTTTATGACAACCCTTTTTTTCTTAATTTTAAATAATGTAATCCCACATTTCAGTGGTGCTGATATCCGTGGTGACGTCGGGGGCGCTGCTGACGGCCATCCTGGTGGCGTGCGCGGTCGTAGCGTGCTCCAAACGCCCGCGCCGCCAGCGCTCCATAGTCGCCTGCATACAGAGCATGCCCGCTTTGCATCAGGTTCGTCATACTTACCAATCTTCTGAAGTTTTGTCAGCAAAACGTGAAAATATCGGCAAATTCAAAAAATCTACCATTGTATTTACTATAGAATTGGCAGATACGTATTTACATTTGCAATTTATCTATAGAATGCTCATATACAAATAGACTTAATCTATTTATTCCCTGCATATTTCATTCGTTCAAGCCGGAAGAACATTTCTATATGTTGACGCATTCTTTAATATACTCGGCGTCTATTTCAGGAGCCTCTTGAAGTAATAAATAACATGCACAAATAAAAACATTAAAAATATTTGCACTAGATTTGTGTTCATGTAAACGTTTGAATTTCTTGGTGTAATTTATAAAAAAGGATTTTTTTAGTACTTACAATATTTAGAATCAAGAGCTTTAATATTGGCCAGAATCGTTTTACTCTTGCTAGATTTATATCTATAATTTAAGAATCCATCTATTGATCAATTTATTGACGCCTTACTCAAACGGTAATATCTATAAATTTCGAATTGACAATGTCGGTTTATTTTGACAACTTGTAATTAATATATTTGCCTCGCTTTGAATGGGAAACGAGGCGTAGTCTCTGCTTTGAAAAAATCAATCACAAAAAGTTAATGTACATTCCACTTGTTTGAGAGCCAATCGTAGAAAATGAAGAAATACCTGAGAGTTTGCGTCTTTAGAATTTGCCGTGGGAATATCAAGAACCCTACGTGAAAGTTCCTTATATTAATTTACAACAATAAATAAAAGTATTTTACCCAAATAGTGCTTTTGTATGGAAAATGTCATTTGTTGTTCAGAACACAATAATAATGTACGTAAAAATGTTACGAAATGTCGTTAAATAATACGTATATTTTTTTCATCTTATTTCTCCAGAGAAGACGCCTATGCAGATAAACGTGAAGTTGCAATACATTATGAAAGTCAATATTGTTAGGGCAGTTTTCAAGATAGCCATGTATAAAATACAAGAATTATTCAGTCAAATTGATAAAATAAAGAATAGCACTGTCCAATTAGCAGCTTTATTAAATACATCGAAACTGTATATAAGTCTGTACAGGCTCATGTTCGTATACTTTTACTATAATAAAGTTTGTAATCAATCGACAATTGTCTATGACACAGGCAACTATAGTGTTTCGTGAGTAACTGGAGGCGGTCTAAAGACAAAACTATTTTTCTCTGTTTCCCGGTGCCCTCGAAGCAGCGCGCCGACCGCCGCGCCCTCATCAGCGAAAGGGCCGACTCGGGCGACGGCTCCAGCCTCCAGAACGCGTCGTTGCCTTATATGCCTGCTAGGTCCATATTACTTTTAAGTTTGGTTTTCAGGGTTCCGTATGAAAAGAAAACTGATTTTTTTTGCCTCTCGATTTGTCCGTTCAGACGTTTCTCCTCATTTTTCATATCCTTACTGTTTCTATAAGTGATTAGCTGCCACCTGCCCCTTTGACTGGGCGTTATGTTACATGAAAGAAAATAAAGAAAATCGTCAAGGTTGTAAAAAATTCAGAAAATATTTGGCCTAAAATTATTTACATACGAGTCCGCGTCGAATGTTCAAAGTTTCATTCCGATACGTTCAGTAGTTTTTGACTGACGTCTGAACAAGAAAAGATTCTTTACATTTTATATGTACTATTGTTATTGACGTGAAATTCGTTACAGTTATAAAAGTAGTGATGAAGAGAAACGGAACCCTCATAGAAATATTTGTATGTCTGTTAGTCCGACTGTCACAGTCGGTTTGTTCCAAATCTACTAGTATCATTACGTCTTAAAGTTGGTACGCATACGAATTTCTCTGATCCAAGTACGAACGTGTACCGTTGTTGTTGAACGTGTAAGTAGAGATGGATAACTTTTGGGGGACAAATTAGAAAACATAAAAAAGTATTGCAAACTGTGATAAAACATTTTAAAATGAGGGAGCTTCTTGTGAGGGTTTTGAATATATACATATATATATACCTTGTAAATAAATAGTTTTAGTGATTTAAGAAAATAAATGACAATTGACGATTCCCCGTCTTATCTCTGAAACTACTGCGCTTAAAGTTTTGAAAAAAAAATACATAAAATTGTTCTTATCTATAAATAATAGATTACAGGAAAACCTGTAAAAAGGCCATGTTCTTAAAACAGAATGGTATAGCTTAAAAAAAACGCATACAAACTTAGATTAGCAGTTGTTTTACTTACAACAAATAAATTTGTGTCAGATGTAAAAAAAAAAATGGTACACAACACATTCATCGCACGGAACGCTCTCTACGCGAGTTAAACTCGCACTTGTCCTTTTTTTTTCTTGTTACCAATAAAATGCGCTTGTGCAATTACAGAAATCTTCGGCGATGTCGTCCAACAAAAAACCGATCGCGATATCGGATCCGCCCGCGCACGACCCCCCGCCGCCGCCCGCGCCCGCCGTCATGATCCCGAGGGCGCGGCTGCATCAACAGCACAGGGACAGGTATGGGTATTCAAGGTTTCAGATGTGGCGGAATATGGCTGTTCTGTTTCATTTAATGTTCACTATATACTTGTTGTCATTTGCTGGATCGTATATTGAACTACTATATATAGTTAGAATTAGATTCTGTTTGGTCACCATATATTTATATTTGTATATATATATATATATACAAATATAAATATATATTTTTATTTGTATATACATATATATATATATATATATATACAAATATAAATATATTTTCGTCGGACTCTGGCCGGATGACTGTAACTTTTGATGCTAAAAATTATTTTAAAATTATATCAAAGTAAACAATAAATATTATTAATATTTCATTATATAATCATTAACTTTCTGCACTTAATACTTGTATCTGTCTTTGTTGTTAACTGTATTTTTAAAGTTTCATCAATTATCGTTTTCAGCAGAGACAATACGAGCCGCAAGCAAAGTCTGGAGTTGAGCAGTGAAGCGAAACTGATCAGCTACTTGGAGGCTGGAGCGAATGTCGCTAATGCTGCCAACGACGAGGTATATTATACTGTGTAACTTTTGGGTTAAAAAAATGTAAAATAATATACTATCAGTGCTCGTCAATCTGGGGCCGACGGAACCGCTAAGAGATACGGCGGTCGAAAGGTTTAAAAGCGAGCGCTGTTGAACCGAATAATACTGAGTTTGAATTCTTTTTACGTTCTTCTTCAAATCCGACGTCGGACGGATTAAACTAATACGTTTTTAACTCAAGTCAAGGTAGACCGCACTCTGTAACTACGAGAACACTTTAAACACGTCAAGCCTGGAGGGTGAGATTTCCCATTCCCTCAATCTGAAATAGAAATTGTAGGTGGATGTGCCTGAAAACAGGGGTGATTGAAATTTGTCACAGCAAACTTCTATTCAATACCACGACAAAGATAGTTCGAGCAAGGCATATTGAATCGTGGACGATAGGAAATTTGTGCAGCTTTTTTTTTGCAGAAGAACTTATACATTTCCAACACCCTAGCAGCCGTGGGTCATGTGGTCGAAGTGTGCAGATCTCTGTTATAAACAACTTATAATTTCGTTAAGTTAGTTCATTATGATTTATCTAGTTCATTTCTTATTATTAGTTACAGTATATTAAGACAAACTGATTGCGCAAGAGGCATAAATACTTAATTAATGTTTGAAATATGACACAAAATAAATATTTTATTTCAGATGATGCGAAGAAAACACAGCGAAGAATCATCCTATAGCCTGAGCAAGGAGAAGCATTCAAAACAGGGTACCTAGTTTATTTGAGATTCACTAATGACGTATACATACTTAAATATTTACGGTATTATAGTCTAAGATCCGGCATTAGAAAAATGTACTCTCATCTGTTAATTGAATCGAATAATGTTTTGAAGACAGACAACAATATAATAAATTTATGAGAACAATGTCTGCCAACATAGTCTTACTGCTATTGACATTGATTACTTATTTTATTTTATGTAGGCTGCAAATAAAGTCACGGTATCTGCCAGTAATAAATATATTTAGATTTTTGTAAACTTTACATACGTGTTAATAATTTTTGAATGAGGAAAATAACTTCAGTTCAACTACCTGTTTACTCCTGGTTCCAAGTAGCTGTAGCAGCCGTAAATGTAGCTGTCTATAGTTACAAGATGTCAAACATAATATTTGAAGGTTTTGTACTTGTCATATGCAATTAACGGAAGAAGCATAAATTTAATTATCAATTTATTAATTAATATTAACACCAGCAGGACTACGGTGGCAGACATTGTTCTCATAAATGTATAATATTGTTATCTGTCTGTAAAACACTAATTAATTCAATTAATAGATGAGGTTAAATTTTTCTGATGGCGGATCTTAAACTATTACAATGTTATTGTAACAATATTACAAAGTTTCATAAAAAAATATAATATGATGAGGTGTCAAGTTTTTGTGAAGTGACATAAAATTATATTTTTGTTCAAAATCAGCTTGTGTGAAAGGACAAGAATAAAGAAAATTATGGGCACATATTTTTATATTTGTCCATTGTTAGATATAAGTGAAAAAAAGCGTGTTCAAGTGTGTAGTATATATATATAGTATGTATTTGTAAATTGACTTTGACATAATGCAATAAGATTTAGTCTCAAACTAAAGGACTAATTCATAATACTTCACTGAACATTCGTGTCATTCCGATTTTTGGTGATATTTCGTATGATTATGTAATAGTATTGATATGTAGCGGAGTAGGATTATAAATATTGGCAAATAAAAATAAATTATTCAAGTAATAAACATTACGAAATAAATCAAAATGAAAAGCAAAACTGCTAGAGTATAATTTTAGTATGTATCTAATGTAAAGAAGTAACTCTTATTATGTTTTCGACTATTTTGGTTTGTTTCAATATTTTATTATTGCGTCTTCGTCTATTTCTTATGAGTTGTCGTTTTCGTTATTAAAGTTTTCACTATTCCCATAACATAGCCAAAACGGATGTGTGCGGTAGAAGGTTCGGCAAAGGGCCGCAATAAAAGAATCTTATGCGGGTCAAATTTGCGGCTAGTAAATAGGATCAAATTTTTTATGTGAAATCGACGATCCTGCAAAATTTATTTAGTGAAAGCCAGTGAAGAGTGCCTCTACCTATCCTCTGGAAAACAGACGTGAGGTTATAAGAAAATAATTTTCATATGGAATTTAAAGGGGAAAACGAGCATGCGGTCCAGCGAGGTTAGATGGTCACCGCCGCTCGTGAACATTTGCAATCCCCGAGGAAGGAATAGGGTATCAGATGGAGGGAGAAGTAGGCCACCGACGCTCTTACTCACCAGACTAAAGCCAACAGCGGAACCTACTACTTGACGTCTATATTTTACGAGAGTGTTGCATCTCACCAGTGAGCGGCCCATTTTCGTGCCACAGCGAAGTTGACCATAGCGTGGCTCTATCACAAATGTTCATCATCATCACCATCATCATCGCTCGACCTTCAGCTAGTTAAATAAAATTGTAATATGCAATGTTAAATTATATTTCAGGTGCGCTGGTCTCGGCCGGTTTCAAGGTGTCCACGACGATAAGACCGGAAGAACACAGCAAAGACGTAAAAGATGACGACTCTTCCATACACAAAACAGATATAGAAGCTGAATTGAGTCGTTTTGATACTATAAGGAAATCTTACAGGTATTTTTGTTTGACAAATTATACTAAGACTTCTATAAAAAATAAGACATTTATTTGATAATGTATATATATTTTGTGTTTAAATATATGTAAATATAATAATTACCTAAGGTATCAAAAAGTGAAATTGAGTTCAGATCGGTTACAGACAACGACTTAAAAGGCCATAAAAAGTATTTGCTGTCTCTTGATTATAAATCGCATAGTTTATATAACATTACTGCGATTTAACATCAGTCTTTTTCTAATCAGTATAAACATTCTTAACTTATTTATCCATATAAGTTAAATTGTTTTTAAAGTAATACTTTTAAAAAATATATATATTTTGAAAAAACCCAAATCAATTTAAAAACTATATTAAAATACGCAATTTATTTAATTATCTGCTATATATAGTTGAAATTATAATTTCAACTAATTATTATCGTTATAAAAAAAGAAAATATAATTTCTTTTGAAATTCTTAAATATATGGTCTTTAAACTTTTATTTCCTTTTATTTTATGAACTATGTTATACGGGCGCTTGCCTGCAACATGCAGTAACTTCTTGCGTGCATCTCACCGCTGACTCTTGATATACTCTTCAAATACGAATCACAATCTACTCTTATTCAATAAATTGAATCAAGATTAGAGAGGATTGATATATATGTATATATCTCGCCTATCTAAGCAAGTGTTAGTATTAATTGTGTCCATGCACCACACTTTCCTGCTAGTGCATGATACATGCAAGAGACTGATAATTAATTTCAGGCGTCGGCCTCACACGACAGAATATCTATGTTTTACACAAATACTAGACCGACTTATATAATTTCTTTCTGTTATCCAAAATTTGCAGTAACGAGGACATTTCTGAGTGGACTGACGCTGAGCGGCGTATCGGCGAATTGTGAGGCATTTAGAATTAACGCTTTCATGTAACATTATAGAATTGACCCGGAGAGATTATGATAAAACTCTTTTTTTTTTGAATTTTTTAGAACACTATCAGAAGCCAGATCCATAGGAGGCACTCTGCCGGCCAGCACCGGAAGACCAGCATCGTCCACCCGTCTGACTCACCAGGTTAGTTATGAATTTATGAAAACACTTATTCCTTTAACAACCCTTAATTTAATCCGTAATTCCTAGTGATCGCTTCCATATTTCTGGTAAAAGTCGAAACAGATGTAAATAGATATTGTTTGTGTATTTTGTACAAGAATTGCTGGTGGTGACAGTTCTTCATACTTTTCAAAGATATATATATTTTTTACCTATGTAAATTCACATTTACTTTCTTTTGTGTCCTTGATACGAATAGACAGTCCATCTTATTGGAATTTTATCCACTTTTATTAATTATTTAAGAAACAAGTGCAATTAAAAAACAACTATAATAAAAATAATTAAAAAAAGAGTCACAAAAAAAAATTGTCATTAATGTCAATTTGTATAAATAATTGTCGTTTGGAAATTGATTTAACAAGTTCTTTAAAGTTAATTTTGATTAAAGAAAAAACGATTACATGTTCCTTTCTTCATATTTTTATTGTAAAATAACAGTCTGTATTTTAAAACTGTAATTGCACGCACTATGCATTAAATGCACTCATGCAAACGTTTGTTGCACCAGGAAGCAAACACGATGGCCGAAAGGGATCTGGGATCCACGTTCCTTCTACCGCACGTGCACCTCTACAAACCTGACATAGTGGGTATTCCAGAAATGCAGACTTTTCGAACATTCTAGAGCTCTAGTTCCAAATTATAATCTCTCAAATCCGCATCATCAAAAAGTACTCACGTCTATTGGCAATTCCTCAAATAAATGGAATTTTAAAGTAAAACAAAATCAATTGCATTTTATGTGTAAAAAAAGGTAGCAACCATTAGAACAATGAGTCAAGGTCGTTTATTGCACTTGAATTGTTGTTCATTACTGCCTTGGCTATTGCTGCAATTTCTAATTGCTTTCGTAATTTTAAATTATAAAACACGTTGCTCTTGATTGTTGGTCAATAACCACATAAAGTATTTCACCCTTTCCACTCGAAAGTACTCTCTCTGGTGATATAATTCACGGATTATGTGGAGTATCAGAATCTTTGTACACATTACTTGGTATACAAGTACACGTCCGTAAATAAACTTTGAACATTTGATAGTCTTGATAAACTTGACACTAATATTTTTCTTTTATGTTTTCATATTTTTGATGTGCTTCACTATTTTTTTTTTCAGTTTCATTCATATATTAACTATTTAATGCATTCACCTAGATATCTTGTCGCAGTTGCTTCGTTTAGGGGGATTGTCTTATGAAAATAGCTTGCGTATAAAATATACATATATATTTATTACACATAGAATATATATAGATTGGATGCTATTATGTGGTTTGTCGCATATAAGAAAAATCTTCTTCCTTTGAACAGTTAGGCTAAATAAAATTATGAGAAAATTATATAAAAAAAATTGTGATAAAATAAACAATATTTTCGTACTGACAACCCTGCGTTCCGTGCGTAGGGTTGTCAGCGCCATAGAGCAAAAAGATAGTTTAGAGAGATTTAGTTGTATTGCGCCTATTGATAGTTACGTTAATAAAATTCTTGCATTCAATAGAAATTTTTGTCCGTTTTCATACTGGAAAACCTATCTCCTGATAATATTTTTTGCCGTGTGTCTCTTCTTGACTCGAACAGAGGAAAGTAAAAAAAGACAAAAATATTAATATTTACTGCCATTAATTTTTATTATTACGGGGAAAAATATTTTTTTATTTCGTAAGTTAAAACTTGCAATAAAATCTCTTTGGTTGTGCTGTTTGTATCTGGCTAGTTTCGATACCATTACATAGACGACATCAAAAAAAAACGAAAAGTAAAAAGTAACAACGGTGTCACGCCATTTTTCTATTGTTTTTCTGTTCAACAAAATGAGTGAATGTAGCATAGATAAATTTTGAAGTTTTATTACAAAAAAATGGAAAAATGCAACACAAGCTGCGAAAAAAATTTTGGACGCTTATGAATCTGAAGTGTCGGTAAGAGTAGCATAAAAGTGGTTCAAGCACTTTCAGTCTGGTAATTTTGATGTCAAAGATGAACTTTAGCTCTGGTCGACCTGTTACAGACAAAGGCAATGCGATTTTGGAAAAAGTAAAACAAGATCGGTATATTAGTTCTTCCAATATAATTGAAGAGTTGGGGATTGATCAGAAAACAGTTCTGACCCATTTGAAAAAAAGTGGATATACAAAAAAGCTCGATACATGCCTCCCACATAAGCTCACTGAAAGAAATCGAATGAATCGTGTACTCATTTGCATTCTCTTTTGTAATGTAATGGAGCCGAGAAGTTTTTAAAAAGGTTGAAGACTGGTGATGAAAAATGGATTACCTACGATAAGAACGTGAGAAAAAGGTCATGGTCAAAAGACAAGTAAACTCCACAGACTATAGCGAAATCCGGATTAATTCGCAATAAGTGGATGCTATGTCTATGATGAGGTTGAAAGGGCATTATTCATTATGAGCTTTAAACGTCGAACAAAACCATGAATTAGGATCTTTACTGCCAACAGCTGATGAGACTCAAGCAAGAAGTAGAGAAAAAAAACGGCCGGAAACGATCAACAAAAAGGGTCTGGTTTTTACCGTGATAACCCGACCACAGACATATTTAGTTACTTAGTAAATATTGAGAAAGTTTTGTCGGGAAGTGTAAATACATCTACATATAGCCCTGACCTTGCACCCTCAGATTTTCACCTGTTTCATTCTCTTCCAAATTCTTTAAATAGTTTTAGGTTAACATCAAAAAAGGACTGTCAAAACTACTTATCGCAGTTTTTTGATCAGAAATCCCAAAAATACTTACAAAATGGCAACAAGTTTTTGAAAAAAGTGGCATATATATATAATTAAATGTTAATAAGATATGATTAAAAATTATTTTAATTTTTATATGAAATACAAAAAAAACTTTTTCCCCGATTTGTATAATGTTTACCGAAAACATTAATAATTTAAGCTGGCAACGCACTTGTGACTATCCTGAGATTCAGGGTGTGCATGGGCGAAGGTGACCTTCTACTCTATAATGACAGGCACAATCGTTTGCCCTTTAAAAATTCTACAAAAAAAAAAGAAAAGAGAGATACAATTCACAAAGATTCGATTAATTGGATTTGTTATTTAAAACTACCTTGGTTATTATACAAAACTAATTACATGTAACTAATTTATAGGTAATAATGACAAGCAATAAAGTTTTATTTATTTTATTAAATTATATCCGAACAAACTAATTTACTATACTGGTATTTTTACCGTTCTCGCTTCACATCTCGGTCAACCACCCAGTATCACTTTTTGTGAGCGTAGACATGTCAATAAATTATTTCTAAAAGATTTTCATACTCCCTAAGAAACCACTGAATCAATATCTATAGTTCCTGCACCAAAATATCGATTGAAAATGGAGGATATCAATACACAAAAACATATCGTTTTAATTAGGTAACGAAAACAAAAATTGTGGAAATACTCGAAATAAACCATAATTGAAAATGTTTGTTGAAGTTTTATTTGTCTCGTAACTAACACACCTCAGTAAATTTCCACTTTATTAACAAAAAAAACTTAAATATTCATTATGTATTCCGTGCGAGCGGAGTCGCCAGTACAACTAGTTATTTTCCATTTGTGACGATTTAATGTTCCCTTCCGATAGACAAAAATCGATTGTGTTTCCCTTGACTAACAGTTCTTTTTTTTTATTTACAGACCAGCGATGTGTCGGAATTCGACTCGCTATGAGAGCTACAGAAGGATGTATGCAATAGACAGAAACTTCTGTTGACTTCGTTTCATTTGAGGCTATATGATTTTGTTCCACCAAAGCATAATGATTAGTATTTGTTCATAAAAATGGTATTCCAGATAAAACGGTTACAATCATAAGATAAAAAAAATTAACAACGACATCGAAAATGCCATAATAAATGTAAGCACTTTTAGCGTTAAGTTAATGTTTATCGGGAAAATGATTTGAATGAGAAATCATTTTAATGTATTTTATCATTAATTATATTTATTCACAAAGATTTCTCTTTTGAAGAATTTTCTACATTTTTTTTAATTAAAATCGATTTTCTGTGCAAAATAGTGGCCTGGATTTGCGCCAGGCTTTGAAATATTGTTGAATTTGTATTCGAAAACTAAATTACGACAAAAATCGAAGTAATTATGTAATTTTAAGATTATTTATTTTTTACTTTTCTAATTTATTATAACTATTAACAGATATTTGCTTTTTATTTACTCTTGTTTATATTCCTGTAAGTTTTTCTTTAGCATTAAGGTATTAAAAAACTATCTAGTTTTGTAATATTTCATCAGAAATATTAAAGACATCAGCATCTCCCAAGATTGAGTCAACAGGGAACAAACAAAATTTTATTTAGCGTATTGTAAATGCTTAATAATTATATAAACGTACTCAAAAAATATACAAATAATGTACTATAGAATGATATAATTAGAATAAAATATAAGTGTGTATAATATATTTGTAAATAAAATGTAATTCATAATTATATGAATACATAACTAGTAGTAACTAGAGTAGGAAACACAAATTCAAAGGTTATAAAATAACACTTGATATACGTCATAATTTATTGCAAATTTACACTTTACGGTTCATTCGGAAGGCAATATTCCCACAAAAGAACGAGCAAGAAATTTAAGTTTAGCTATTGTCTAATTTTATCACGCATAGCCAAAACAAATACAGAACCATTAATAAGCGAAACAATCCGGCAAGAAGTTGAAAGAAGAGATGTGTTGAGATGGTTTGACCCATCTGGAAAAGTAGAATGAAGGTAGACTGACAACAAATTTACGAATGGAAAGTTTTGTGTGCTGAAGAGTCCTCATCTTTTATATCTTTGCTGTGTTCTTGCAGTCTTATGGTCATGGGCATCTGGTAACCGGCCAAGATGACCGCACCTGAAATATAATTTAATATTGCACATTATAATTTTATTTCCATAAAATGTTTCATACACATACAAAATGTTTCACGTGCTTAAAATTTGGCCCTTTTTTGATGTATCGGTGGTATATTCTTGACGAAATATGTGGGTATTATTGGAATCTTTGACATTGTTCTGTACGCACTGTATCGTATCGTAAATGAACTTTGTACATTTGATAGTTTCACGAAACTTACTACTAATGTTTCTTACTTTTATATTTTGATATTTTTGAACGTTTCGTTATTTTATTCAGTTTTACTAGTATACTAACTCTATTTATATAAATACAGTAAACGCGCAAATACAGTAAAGAACTTGGCGCAGACGTTTAGTTTAAGGAGGATTGTCTTATGTAAATAACTTGGGTATACTTAATATATGTGTGAAATGGAGTTCAGTATCATAGAATACGCATAGACAGGATGCGATGATACATCTTATCGTAAATAGGAAAAATATTGAATTTTTAGACCGGTTACAATTAAATAAAATTACAAATAAATTAAACAAAAAAAAATGTGTCATAAAATAAATAACATTGTCATTATAGCTAACTTTGTGCACGTAATGTCATAGAGAATACGTGGGCAACAACCGGCCCGCGGACCACATCCGGCCCGCGAGAAAATTTGAAAAACCCAATAAAAAAATATTACACGACTTACTCATACTCACGGAATCAAGTGAGCGAGCTAGCCGAGTGGCAGCGATCATCAAAGAATGAGGCGGTAAACATTAAAGCAAGCCTTTGACGTTTGCCGCTTCACTGGCGGCGCAACAAAAGATTATTACTTCTCTTAATAGTTCTACGCTAGACGATTCTAGATCATTCCTTCATTTTTCCTATATAAGCGGGTGGATGGCCCGAACTTTAGTTCAGGTCTATTTGAGCTACCGAGGTGATAACTTCGACAAGCGATATCTTAGCGAACTGCTAGTGCCATCAATTTACTTTGTGAATTTGCTTTTTGAATTTGCTATTAAGTTTAACGAGCGTAAAGTAAACGAAAAGTAGATGCAGAGGATCGCCAGTTTCAACAAAAATGGGCTGAAGATTTCTTTTTTATCTTGTGTAATGGTAAGCCTTGCTGCGGTAAGTTTTGCTGTGTAATGAAACTATGTCAGTGATGAAAGAATTCAATTTAAAGAGGCATTATTCAACTAAGCATCCTATGCTGCACTCACTGATAGAACAAACAAGAAAAGATAAATCCAGAATCTTATCGAAAATTTGGAAAAACAGCAGCTAATATTTCATAAACAAAGAACACAACTTGATAATGTTGTGAAAGCTAGTTTTATAGTTAGTTCTAAATTGATAAAGTCATTAAAACCATTTGCCAAAGGAGAATTTATCAAAGAGTGTATGTTAAAAGTTTACAGTGTTTTTTATCCTGAAAAGAAAAATAAATTTAAAAAAATTGGTTTGTCAAGACTAACTGTTGTCCGAGGTATAAAAATGATGGCTGATGATATAAAAATAACATAGACTGACCATATGGCTGGTTTTGAATCGTTTTCCATAGCATTAGACATGGCTTCTGGCTATATTTATTCGAGTTGTTGATAAAGAGTTAACTGTTACTGAGGAATTGCTTGCTTTACATCTGCTAAAAGAACCACTACAGCAGAGGACATTTTTAATGATATTCAAAAGGTATTCAAAAGTTTTGACTGTTCATGGTCAAAATCAGTTAAAGTATGCACAGATGATGATAACCTATGGTCGGCTTACGTAAAGGTTTCATCGGAATTTCGAATGAAAAAGCGATTGAATTAAATGTGCAAAAAGATGATTTGATAGTCCTTTATTGCATTATCCACCAACAGAACTTGTGTTCTTATCTTAGTTCATTCGACTCCAGAATGTTATGAATGTGGTAGTAAAAACCATCAATTTTTTCGATCACAAGGGCTTAACCATTGTCAGTTCAAGGCGTTTTTGGATGAAATATCAGCCGAATATGACGACGTAACATATTATTGTGAAGTCAGATGGCTAAGCAAAGGGAAAATGCTGAAACGGTTTTACGAGCTTAGAAATGAGATAGCAGATTTTATGCAAATAAAGAATAAACCACTATCTGAATTGAGTGACCCAAAATGGATATGTGACTTAGCATTTCTGGTCGACCTTACAGGCTATTTGAATGATTTAAATTTGAAACTTCAAAAACAAGGACAGTTAGTAAATGATTTGTACAGCCATTTGAAAGCGTTTCAGAACAAAATCCGCTTGTGGAGGCACAGATGCTGTCTGGTAACAGTTACCATTTCACCACGCTCTGCGTATGAAAATATTGCTTATGCTCAATACGCTGAAGAACTCAAGTTACTGTCGGAGCAATTTTCGAACAGATTTAGCGATTTCAAAAACATGGAAGATTGTTTCAATTTATTTGCTACTCCAACAAAAAGTAATGTACAAAATGCTCCAATACACTTGCAAATGGAGTTGATCGAGATTCAAGAAAACTCACTCCTAAAATCTAAATTTGAAGACGTGGAGTTGTGCGATTTCTACAAAAAATACCTCGAAGAAGACCATTTTCCGCAGCTTAGAAAATTCGCAAAAGATTAATTTGTGCGTTTGGCAGTACTTACAAATGCTAACAGTTCTTTTTAATGATGAAAGTTAATAAATAAAAACATCGTACAAGGCTGGCTGACGATAATTCGGAAAATTTTTTATTTAATCTAAACATCGATGGATTAGTTTCCAAAATTCAAACTCAAGTGTCTCACTGATTTCGGTGTCGCTATTTAACTTTTGTAGTTTGTAGAAATTCCAAATTTCACGATTTAATTATAATGCTCCATTTTGTTATTTTATTAAATTATATTATAATAATATTGTCATATCATTTCATGTCTGATATCTGTCACAAAAAATTATGAGCACTACTTTAAAATACACTACTTTTGAACGCGGCCCGCGAACATATTCGCACACTAAAGTTTGGCTCATAATATGTCAAAGGTTGCCAATACCTGTCATAGAGAATAGAGATAGTTTAGAAAGGTAAAATCGTATCGCGCCTACAAATTGCATGTTCATTTTGTACGTGTATTCTTGTACATATAGAAATTTTGGTTTGTTTTCACTTAGAAAAACTGTTCTTGTGATTAATAACACTTTTTGATTCGGGTATAGAAAATCGAATATAATCAAATATGTTCAATTTTTCTACATACAAGTGCAGAAAATTAATGTGTATAATATTCGCGGAAAACATCAGTTTTTAATTTATAATATCTCAAAGATTTTATAAACAGATTGAAAATCGGCTAAAGCGTTCGAGACACTTTATGGTTCAAACATTTTCATGGAATGGAAAAACTTCGTCTAATATAACTCGGAGACGTTCCGTTCGATCGGTTTATGACCTACACTCTAAAAAATGAAGGCTAACTAAGGAAAATTTTCTCTTAGATGACGTTAAATTAATTAAAACTACTGTGACATTATGTATATCAACGAAAGCTGATTCGTTATAACAACTAGTTCATTTTATAATTGAACTATCAATGTAGGTACTATATTAATTCTAACAAGTATATACATTGTTTCCATCATTACTTGCTTGCATAATTTGATCAGTTTTATTTAGTTAACTTTAACACATATATAGATTACATCAAATCAGAATAAATTTATTGAAATAATTAAACAAATTAGTAGTTTTAATTCTTTTCATTGTTAAATTAATAGAGTACTATTTGATTTACCTAATACCTGTTAATTACACCAACTACTCTAATACTTATCATTTTTAAAACAATAAAGATAAAATGATCACCTTTAATTCACAATATTATTTGATTAACTATAAATTAAATGTTAAATTTTACTAAGAGTGATGGTTTAACACGATTTACATATTGGTTGAGATAAAAAATCAATTTATCAATTGCAATAAGTGACTACCCTTACCAATTCACCTCAAAGGGTGGCGCGGGGGCAGGAGGCGAAGCCAACTGAACAAATGTAACACATATCGTTAGTCAATAGCTGCAAGAATAGTTGATTGTGTGCCGCTCGAGTTAAAATCGGTTAATTTCAATCATAACTTCTTTTTTTACTCATTTAGTACCTATTTGTATTGCTTGCAAAGACTCAGATGTAGTTGCATCAGTGAATGAGATAGTTGTGGTATTTTGGTTGGTGTTGATGTTAAATACCAAGTGTACATGTACCAAAAGTACAATGAAACAAAGAACAAACCAAACATAGCACAGAAGGTTATTAGTTTCTACAATTTATTAATTTCGGCGATACCTTGTAACATAAATATTTTAACAATACCAAAAAAATATGTAATATTGCACTGTACAGTTGAATAATTAATAACCAAGTGTTTTCTTACAATCTATTTTGTTTTTATTTTATCTAAAATATGTCACAGATGAGATTTATTTTTAGGATTCAATTTTTGACAAGAAATTAGATATTTTAAATGTGATATGTTCTATGAATAATTTATAAGCTGTGATAATTTGAACATAAATGGGTTTTGCTTCATGTTTCTTCTCATAGCTTTAACATCAATTTTTGTTTTCTATAATAGCTGATGGATAAAATATAGTACAACACAAGGCGGTGCTAACTTCGATCGAAGCTGGTTGCAGGTGGAGCAGAATGTCATGCTGGCACTAATTTTCAAAGTGAATAAAATATGTTAGGACTGCATTAATAAATCGTACTGAACTTTAAGACCGCTTTTGAGTTAGCACTGGAGGTGCTCTCCTAATTAATATGTCGTAACTAATCCGAACTGGAGTAGGATGACGACACGAACCCGGATCGATAAAAAAATGAGCGCGAGAGACACCCCTACGCCACCAAAGTTATGTGCTGTTGGAGGCACGCTTTCTCTCGCAAGCTGAAGAGCTCTGGACAAGAGCAATTCAGGAAGAGTGCTTTGCAAGAAAGCTGCCAGAGCTGCGAGCCGGTTGCCCCTCATCGCGAGGAATCCGCCTCCAGAGCCTGTCAATCTACAATAAGAGCGCCTCCTGTGACTGAACTCGAGAATAGATGTCGGCCACAACAAGGTTCCACCGATGATCGATAACGATCTCCCACACTGCCGCCTATATGTCGAGGCGACCCACGAACGTCTGCACCATGGCGGCTTAGAGATAAGCGCCAACGAGGTGCGCCGGCATCTGTGGATGCTCCGACTACGAAACGCGGTACGCACGGTCTTCAAATCGTGTGTGCCGTGTTTCGTACGCCACGCAACCCCAGCTGAACCCAATACAGGGAATCTGCCGACTTGCACACCACCAACGCCCCTTTACCTATGTGGGGCTCGACTATTTCGAACCATATGAAGTCACGGTAGGGAGGTAACGCCGAAAACGATACGTCGCCCTATTCACGTGCCTATCATCTCAAGTCGTACACCTGGAGATAGCGGACTCTCTCACCACCTACAGAACCATACTTTCTTTGCGACGCATAATGGCCAGACGAGGGGTGCCAAGCGAGATTTGGTGCAACAACGGCACTAACATCCGAGGAGCAGAGGTAGAACTATGAAGAACAGCAATAGAGGCAACGGCGCGTGAGGCGTCCACACACACCATACAGTGGTGCTTCGTTCCCCCAGGAGTCTCTTTCAGGGGAGGCGCGTGGGAGTTAATGGTGCAGAGCGTCAAATGGGCTTTATACGCTACGTTACGTGAATGCCATCCTACAGAAGAAGTGCTGACGACACTGCTCACTTACAATAGCCGCCCACTTACAGACGCGTCCTCGTCTGCGGACAAGCCCGAAGCACTAACGCCAAATCATTTCCTGCTGGGAGCTCCAGGACGAGTATGGATACCGGACGCATTCTCGGAGAACGGCGAAAGCGGTCGCAAGCAGTAGTGCCGCAGTCAGCGCACGTCTTCTTGTCCCGCTGGGTGCGGGAATACTTGGTCACACTCCAACACCGGCGGTAGACCACGGGCCACGGGAGGCTGCCCGAATTTAACGAGTTCGTGCTCTTCGTAGATGAAACGCTGCCACGGAACTCCTGGCTACGAGGACGCATGACGGCTGTCGTGACGTGAGAGCACCGGCGGGGGTGCTATGCCGCGTTACTAAGAAACTGGACGAGCTACCGAAATAGGGATCGCGAGATCGTGACGGAGGTAGAGTGTGCACGATTAGTTTAACAAGTGAACAAAGTGCTAAATAGAGTGAAAAAGAGATACCTGAACTCATATGATATTTAAGAAATACGTAACACTAGATATAAGAGAAAACATAAAATAAGAAGATATAATGTAAATAATGTATTAGATATAAGACGCTAGTGTAAATATTAAACGCTTTACGTAGAATATAGTTGTACAAACTAGAGGTTATAAATAAACGGATTCTCTTTTACTCACGCCCGCACACAGCGCGTACTTGCATAGGGACCCGTCCGCGCAGCTGCGCGAGTATAAATACAGGTGCCGGGTCCCGGCATGCCGACCGTAGCGGTCTTTTTCGACGTAGCCAAGTCCTTTGACAGAGTATGGCACGCAAGCCTTATTCATAAACTTTATCTCCTAAAAGTCCCAGATCTTCTTATACTCATCATCACAACTTTCTAACTGATAGACACATCGTGTTTAGACATGAAAACACACATTCGTCCAGAAGAATGATAGGAGCGGAAGTACTTCAAGGCTGCGCGCTCTCTCCCCTTCTGTACTCCGTGTACACTAACGATATACCGCGTTCGTAGTCAGGCGTCCAACTCGCGTTGTTCGCAGACGATACCGCCTTGCACCTACGCGGTCAGACGGAACGAAACATCTGCCCTCACCTCCAGAAGGCCATCGAGGAGCTGGCTCGATGGTTTCAAACCTGGAGGATCGAGGTAAATGCTGAGAAATTGGTAGTATTGCTACCAATTTCTCATAATGTGTATGAGTGTAACGGTGCTGACATACGCGTCTTCTGTTTTTGCTCACGCCGCCCCGAAAACACTTAAAAAACTCCAAGTCCTGCAGAATACATTCTGCAGATCCACCACCGATGCACATTGGTGCGTTAAAAACTCAGTTCTTCACAGGGACCTAGACTTACTGTCTATCCGTAAATATATGAAAGACGCCTCCGAGATTTTTTTGCTATCGCGGAATCGCACCAGGATCCGCTACTTTCTGCAGCAGTCGCTTACGAAGCGCCTCCTCCCTATCATTTCATCCGTAGGACACGGAATATCATCACTGATCTGCCTGACGATTTCACAGCCGAAGTCGAAAGGCGCAGAAAACTAAATAAACAAAATGACAATTAAATGGTCATTAGTTTGTTCTAGCTTTAAATTAGACCTGGTTTTATAGGTCATCTCCCGCGCTCCGGACCACTCTCGGTCGGGATAATAAAATGGACCCAACCCGTTCTGGTGTTCCAGTGACTGCCGGTGCCGAGGGGATCTCCTAAATCCCCCACAAGGCAAGTCACGCGCCGTCAACACCCAGTGTGTTGTCCGGCCGCGTACGGTGAAGCTGAATAGCTGAATAGAATATCAGCTAACAGCATCGCAGATCCAATTATGTTTTCGTCAGGGGGAATTTTTTTTGTGGGTTTCAGTCCCACTCTACCTACGCGTATGGGCGCGAGGGTGTGCAGAGTAGACATTTTTTACACCCTCCTCGTCGCTAGAGGAAAACAAAAAAAAAACCGGCATGCATTCAGTCTTGCTACAATGTTCGGCGAGTGCAGTGCAAGCGGAACAGGGAGAACAGTGAGGTAAGTGTTTTATTAAGTCTTTCGTAAAACCAGCATCGCGGTGTTGTCACTGATAGCATATGAAACTGATTCAACGGCTATTCGCTATATTTCAACTATTCTCAGAGAGGATAAAAGTGTTGTATAAAACAAAAAATAAAAGACACGGCTGCTAGAGCATTTCAAATAAAAAGAAGTACATCTTTAAGCTAGGAGGAAGTCTTATCGCGTATGTCGATCACCGTATTGACACCGGAAACAGTCATCCTGTTTTTACACCACCTTACTACTGGACACCTGTGAAAAAGATTTCAACAAGAAAAAGTGACTGTTTGCTTATCGATGGAGTTTTATAGAAATGTGAGTCAGCTTGGTTGATTTCCATTGCTCTTGTTACTAAAAAGAATGGATCCATCCAAGTTTGTGTAGGTGACCACCTACTTAATAATGTGACTCAGACAGTCCACCATTTCATCCCATTAATAGACGAGTTATTGCAATTATTAACGAATCAGATGTTTATGAGCACAATTGATCTAAAATCTGGGTATTGGCAAGTAAGTGTATAGGAAAGCGACCATGAGAAGACGTGTTCAGCACGTCATTTGGTACCTTCCGTTTCTTAAGTATGCTATTCGGTTTGAAAAATACTGTAGTTTAGTTTGAAAAATGTACAAGTTCCACACGAAAATTCTGTGGAACTTTGTAAATCTCCACTTGAGGACCCAGACATCAAAAAGATAATCAACGATTTCCAGTCAGTTTTCTTGTAGTCGCTGGATGGGGACGTGAGTAATAATTATGTAGTAATTAATTATTGATCTGTATTATTTCAAATTACGAGGTACTCCATACCTTTTACGCTAAATTAATAAAAATTGCAAAATAATTTTTGTATTTAAATTTTGGGGAAATATAAAAATGACGGAAATACGAGAAGTAGCATTTTATTAAATATCCAAATATATCAGTTACAATCGATAAAATATTCAGTAATATTACAAATACAACTTGTAAACAATTAAAACAATGCAACCGATTTATTTCATAAACTTAATATGCATCCAGCATACGAATATAGCAACGATCGACGAATCACTAGCGTACCCCTTAACATTGAATTTTATTAAGCACACACTTATCTTTACTTAAGACTAAGTTAAATACATAGGTAAAAGCGATTAAGTAATTACTCAGAAGCTTGAGAAAGCTTAGAGCCAACGACCGCACTCGGAATTTTCTGTTGAATAGTTATTTATCTGAAACTTTGCATTCGAGTTTCGATAACAACCACCATTACAATGTTCCGAGTATGGTTAAGTACTAAGAAAGCTAAACAGCGTTGCTTTATTCTAACTAATTATGCGATTTGCTGCTTTCGTTCAAATCTTTATTACCAAAAATGTATATATTCGTTTTTTTTATCTACTGGTCTCGTCGTCAAACCCCCCCCCCCCCTCGCCTTAATATCCTAGCAGATCAGTCAAAACACAGACGCGATTGAGGATTTTCGTGGAAATGGTTACACTTTTTTAAATTACACTAAAAGGATGTATCCTCACCATACTAAAGATAGTTCAACTGAACCGTAACCGTAACGATATTAAAAAGTTCATCTTAGAAAAGGTTCTTTACAAATGCCTTATTTTAAACACCCCCTTCCAAACTCCCGCCCACGCCTTTCGTCCAGTCGCTATATTTTTTACAAGTTCATGTTGAAGCTATCCGGAAATTAGAGGACGATTCAAATTTATGCCTATACTTAAACTTAGACGCTAAATTATTATACTATTTTTTTTTCCAAAACAAGCAACATACTTCTTTTAAAGCAAGATCGTAATGCTGATTATCGTTAATGATCTATATGAAGCTGTCCACACTCCAATTTCCGTCAATTCGCATTGTATTTATTCATCGTATCTAAGTCAAATGTGAAAAATGGACAGATTTTGTCATAATAAATGTTGCCTAGTAACCATAACTAATACTTATTAACTTTTATAAAATTCAAATTTTTATTACAGCTATCCTGTCTGTTTTTATCTAGATTGTAATATAGGATTTAGAAACGATTGATGACAATGTAAAAGATAGAATATCCAAAGCGATGTACACCTAATGGTGATAATTAAAAAAAATGGCATAAGTTGAAAGAATCGCATTATTATTAAAAATATGTATTGAATTATTTTAAGTTGAGTGTCTCAAAACAACTTAGTGAGATGCAGTGCAACAATTTATATACCTAATTGGAGTTGTGCGCTAATATTTTGGGATTGCGAGAAAGTCGTCTTTTAACTGTAAGAATAAGTCTAAATCTGGGATTTAGAGCCACTTAGTCAAGATGCCAATAAAATGCTTAAATCTATCGGGATATCAAAGTTGATTAAGTGATATCTTAATCTCTCAAGAAGGTCTACTTTTGTTACTACATCAATGTTGTCACATCAAAAGTCAATGCATTTATTTTATTCCAACTTTCGTACAAATCACATACGCTAAGAGTGAGTGTATTAAATAGATATTATGCGTTACTTATTAAATGATATATTTGTTTATTATTTATGTAATAATTCCTCAATAAACGGATGACTATCAGTAATATTTAATGATTTATACTCGTAGCAGCGACATGCCTACCTTTCCCATTTTGATTGAAGATGAAGCGGATGCAATCCGAAAATGCATATAGAGTATAATAGCAAATGCATCAGTTTGAGCTTTTCTATTTTGAAGCTGTACACGAAACAGACATTCTGACGTACTGCCGCACATTAAAGTCCTACATAGATAGACACGTAACGCTAGCTAACAGATCGTAACGTCTAAACTCTATGGTATTCATTATAAAGACGTTCATTTTCCTGTCGCCCCCTCATCGATGGACGATGGCGGGGATCGTGCGATCATCGTCAGTGATCTGTAACGAGGTAAGATCTTTATTGTGTTAATTCATTGTTATTTAATATATTTATCCACTATTTGTGTTGTCACACTTCATGCAAAGCGTTTTATGGTGAAATTTTAATGAAGAGAAGCTAATGTACATAGAAACTGTTTTCTAAGACTTAAATACTTTGAAAGTTAATGACTGTATAGTGGAAAGCGTTTATTTTTGTAAAATGAAAATGAAATTAATGAAAATGGAATTTAAGTCTATTCTTAATTTAAATATTATTGAATGTCTTAATATGGTTATTAAAACATTTTTATTCCTTCACTCCATTAAAATAGAACGTATTTAATACTAGATCTTGCATGAACATGTGAAGACCAAAATTATAACACTTAAAGCATTATGCAAAAAATATTGGATTAATCAGATACAATAAAAAATAAACAATATGTAAAATAAATAATGAGGACAGCACGAAAATAAATAATTAAGAAGCTTTATGACAAACATTTTTTTGTACCTATTTCTCGATTCAGTTTTCGTAGGAGTGACTTAAGCAATAACAGCTGCAATAAACGTATACACTGTTATTATAATGTTGATATTATTATTAAACAAAATAGCAATATACATTGTTATTTTGGTAACGCCGAGGAGTATAATTGTTAATTTATTAAATTATGTGTTGAATCTTTACAAACTTATATTGTACAAGCAACCAAATATTAAATAAAAAAATAGAACATAAAAGCGATATTGAAGAAATTAAAGTTGTATTTAAGAAAAATGTGCTAAATAAGAAGCAAATAATAGGAAAAATATCTACTAATAGATTACAAATCTTTCGATAAAAAGATGACTTTTAAGAACGAGGTAAGTAGAAAAATTTTTACGTAAAACATTTAACTGTCCAAACAAGTATTCCGTTTAAAATTGTTATATCACATTTAAAATATTTACATTATCCTTTTACTTATAAATAATGATATAAAAATAAATCAGACAGTAATATAAAATCAAATTCGTAGAAAATATTGAATTATAATCAAAAAAATGATATCATGCTTCTTTAGCGGTCCCCTTAAGTTCTATTCTAGAATTCCTTAGCTTTTTTTTAGAGTCATCTTTCTATCGCGAATGGAAAAAAAGGATTCATTATTCTATCTTGTCTCCAATACCTTCTCTGTGCTGGTACAGGAGGAGATGAGTGAGTCGTTGGCGGCAAGGAGGCTGGACAGCTTCCCGACAGCACTTGACCTTCCGCGTCTTGCATTTCTTCGCGCCTTTCGCCTTCAGAAATTAATGCTAAAGAATTAATACAAAAGTCTTTATTTATTTTTAGGGTATCTCAAAAGAAAAAAAAAGAGAACCGTTATAGGATCACTTTATTATCCATCTGTCTGTCTGTCAAAATTCTTTGAGAACTTGTAAATGTATCAAGTTGCAATTAATATCTACAATATTTTGGAGCTGCAAAAAATCAAGACTTTAAATCAACGTAATGAAAAAATATGCCAAAATTCTACTGTTTATGCCGCATATTTTGTCACTCGTAAGAGAATCTTTTTCTAGAAGAATCCCTAGATCAAGATCTGAAAGAAAAGTTATGAAAGTAATATCATGTGAAAAAAATTGTGATTACAAAGCTACATTTGCAACTGGAGTATGGATTGTGTCCTAGACATGAGAAAACATTTATAAGTTCCATAATGAAAACTTTATAGTTTGAAAAATTCGGATATTTTTAAAACAATTCAAAAAAATTCTTTTGAAAAGAGCTAAGGCATCGGAATTTTTGAGAGTGATATCTCGCCAATATCAATATCGAAAACAGACAAAAATAATCGAGTCTCTTGATGGATGACATACGTAATAAAAATAATAATATAAACTCAAACTTATTTCCCAGAAGGGTAGGCAGAGACTAGAGATTTCTACATAATATGGTGTTTACATATCTCTATTACCACATTGACATCCGTCAAACTTTTCATGCAAGCTCGTCGGTTTCGGGTGTTTAAAATCAGGCCCTTTTTTTAAAATGCCACCGATATGGTCTGCATAGGATTTTCTAGGGCAATCCTTACCGACCTTTCGATCACACGCATTCACTCTATAGATTTGTTTCGTCAGTCTACTTCCATTCATCCTTTCCAGCTGGCCAAACCAACTCAACATACCTCTCTCTACTCAAGTCACTACATTTCCTTCAAACTAACCTGCTCTCTACTCACTAATATAACTATTTCTACATCTGTCTTTCCAAAACACTCCACATTAGTACGCAGCGACCGCATCTCCACTGCATTCATCCTACTATCATTTTTTATTTGCCATATACCCAGCTTTCTCGTACATAAGCGTAGAGATCAGGGCCGCATTATGTATAGTCAAACACGCTTGTCGTGAGACACTTATACTAATCACAATAGCGAGCAAGGCTCCATTCATTTATTACTGATCAACTATTCTTCGGTGGTTTGTAAGCTCGATAACGTTATGAAAAAAATATAAAAAGAACAACAACGCTCACGTATCACCAATATAACAATGCATGCAACAATAACTATAACAATAATACTTTCCCTAACAATAGGCGTATCTCCACGACAATACCTCTAACAATAGGTGTATCTCCAATATAAAATGTTGGAGCTGGGGTCTCAACTGCGCCTTCTTTCACCGAGCTGTCACCGCTGACTGCGCTCAGGGTGTCGGTGCTGTCGAACATTATCGTTCGTTCTTTAGCGCGAGGAGCTTTTCCATCCAGTTCCTGGGCATGATGAAAGTTTAAATTAATGGCAACACACTTCTTAATGATTTAAATGGATAAATTTAAATAAAATGGCAGCGTTACTGTAATATTTTTGTCCAAATAATGTGTATTTGATGACGAAAGTTAATAAAAGATGCATGTATTATATTGTTAACATATAGTCTAGTAACAGAAATTCGTGTTGGCATTAGGTCATATTTAATTTATAGATAAAATTGTTTCGATTAAAAAAAAATCTTCATGCGCCAGTGAATTTAAGCCATAACCAAGTCTTATCTTCTGCTTATACATAAACGAATAAATAAAAAAATCTGCTATAGTTAATTATACACAGAACTCGAGCAAACTTATAAAACTTGAGATCTACATAACTCTATCTTTAGGTAAAGTATAAAACAACTGGCATGTGAACTTATGGCAGAATCAAGAATCAATTAATCTATTTTAGTCAGTTGTTTTCAACTGTTTCATATTTTCATAGTAAGAAATAGTAACATTAATATTTCCGTATCTTTTACATATTGCTAGAGGAAGGTTTATGTATATTAAAATTTGCTTTTAATTACATTGCTTTAAATTATAGTATTATCAATCCATCTTTGATACGTGAACAATAACAAGTGTTCTTACAGCTTAAGCTAAGTAATAATGACATAATTACGTATTTAGGCTATTACAATTATTAAATAGACACGGCACAACGCTCAATTTATAGCCAGGTTTCTATTAAGTAAGCCTTTTCCTTACGAAGCGATCGTGGACCATCACGGATGACACGTCATGAACGTAATTATATATAAGCTAAAGCTACGTGCACTGCTTTTGGCGCATAGAATTGAAATTTCGACTGAAACTTTATAGATCGTTAGTATTAATTAATATATTCTTGAATATTAAGATGTTTTTATTAGGAATAAAAGTTTTTTTTTATTATGTTCTTTTTTTTATTATACAAATAATTTCTTCGAAACTTATAAGTACATTCTCTAATCAAATTATACTCACTAATCTCTCGGGATCTGAATCCGGTTCATGTACTTCATAATCGTGAGTAAAATGTTCGCTAGTAGATGGATGTTCTAAGCTCTCCATGTGCACTGCGGTTATGGGATCCAATGTATCCAACGATGAGACCATTGTGTTGGATCCTAAATGGTATCATTAATTAGATAAAGAGCAGATATGTATAGTGATTAAGAATTTAGGATTTATAATTTTTCGATTTCAAAACCGTAATCCTTTTTACCTCCAGAAGTTAGGCTTCCAGTCATAGGTGTATCAACTTCATAATTGTAAGTAGCTCTGGTTGCGTTCGAACTAGTTGCTTCCAAACTATCCGTACTTCCAAGCATCAGGTCGGCCCGAGCGCCCCTGAATTATTAAAAAGATATTTTATTAGTTTTGAAATTAACAAAGCTTTCTTTTACATAACCACCGCATTGTTTAAAAATATTTTGTTTATGACAAAATTGGTGTTTTTAATGGTAATACATATTGCATAGAGTGAAATAAATTATTAGTAAATTATCGACTAAATTGATAGACGCTTTTGAGGATAATTAAATCTGTTTTATGCAGTTTTCTATTAAAAAAGAAATACAACAAGATTACTAGGAACATGTCAAAAAGCGTTTACAAATGACAAAAAACTACCTGCTTTTCCTTTTCGAATAATCATTAGAAATATGCTTAAAAATATTTCAATCATGTAAATTATAATAAAGGGGGCAGTCATCATAAGAAAAATACATAATTTTAAGTGTATACAAAATAATTTATAGTCATAATTTCGCACAATATTTACCTGCTTAAACTGCCGGATGAACTCAAATCTTCATCTTGACCGCTCCAAGAACCGCTAGCAGGATCTGTAAAATGTTTACCAGAAACGGAGACTATGCTATGAGTCACCGATCTCCCCGAAGATGGAGATAGCTCGCGGAACGTTGTTTCTGATCTGCTGAAATCTAAGTCCTCCGGCTTTTCCGAGCTCAGTAGTATAGTCTGTCTCGTGATAGTAACAGATGAGTCTAGGTCGTGTGATTTGTCTAGAACAGTAATCAGGCTATCCATATCAGATTGCTGTGATGTTTGCGATGTTGATATCTCCGATCCGAACGATTTGATTACGTCACTGTCCAAATCTTTGCGTCTAGTCCCAGGAATATCAACACCTTTATCTCCCTCGGTACTGGTCACGGTTTCGGAAACTTTTTTGCCATCAACAAATCTTTGTTGTATGACAGTTGTAGTCCTAACAACTTCGATAACACCACCGTCTGTAAAAGTTCTAGTAACGACTGGTTTAGGTTTTTTCTTTTGCGCTTCTTCTTCTAAAAATTTCATCATTTCTTCACAATCGCCAGGTAATGATTCCGCCGAACCATCGCTAGGGGCTGCGGCACAAATAAAAGCCGATGCTTTTTTACAGGTTTCGGTAATTTCTACAGGCTTAGTTGTTGACGTGTCCACTTCTTCTTCAACAAAAAATGATCCTCTATCATCATACTTTTTAACGGTTACTACAGTCGGAGTTACTATTATTGTAGATGGTTTTTGATCCATTACTATTTGTTGGTCTATTATTTTCCTTATTGCTACTGAATCAGTTAACATTTTTTGCGACGGACTTCCATAGCTCCCAATTTTTTGTAAAGGACTTCCACTTTTTTGCGATGGACTACCAGTTTTTTGACTAGGACTACCCCCTTTCTGTGGAGGACTGCTTTCAGAACTTCCTCCACTGTATGATCTTCTTTCGTGTTCCAGAAAACCCCCAGCTAATATTTTTGGATCTGATAACAAAAGAGCTTCTTTTTGTTTGGCAGCAATTTCAGCTTTCAATGCTTCAATACACGCAGATTCCAATCCTTCAAATTCTTTAAGGCTGGATATCGATACGTCATCACCTTGACTACTTTTACTAAGAAAATAACGTCGTGGTAATGAACCATTTAACGAATCTTGAGATGATGATGAATGTTGCTGGTATTGTTCCATAAGAGCTTTTTCTAGATTTTCAAATTCTTGCAGAGAACTAATTGAGATGTCATCGTTTTCACCTCTCACTCTAAACCTAAGTCTGGATGCCATTTCTGATTCAGAAAGACTACCATATGAATTTCTAAAACTACCATAACTTCCAATTGATTCTTTCTGTGAACTTAAGCTTCCAATACGACTTGCATCAAAATCTGTCATCTCTTCCTCCTTAATGTCTTCCAAAGGCACTCTCTCATATTCATATCTTGGATCACCTTCGAATTGCATTTGAATCCACTTTTTTCCGGCTTCTATTTCAGCTAACTCTTGTGCTTTCAGTCGTTTTTGTTCCAGTTCATATTGTAACATTTCCTCATCAGAAAGCGATCCTGATGTACTATACTCACTTTCTTGCTTTTTTGAAGCCATAGTTAAGTACGCCTCTACTTCAGTATCGTGCCTGCGCACATATTTCTGTTGTGCGATTTGGATACTTTTTCCTTCTGTATCAGTTTCCTGGGCTTCTTTTGCTACTTCTTCTATTACCACAAAGTCATCCATTTCATTAGGCTTATCGACTATTTCAAATTCGTCACTTGTAGGAGAATCTTGTTCTTTATCGTGTTGGTGTAAAGTTTTTTCTTCAGTTGTTACAATTAATTCAGACCTACTACTCGTCCCTTCAGTTGCGATTTCAGATCTCAACTCTGGAGTTTCAGGAATATCATACATATCATCTAAAACATATTCCCGCCCATTTTCAGTAGATATAGAACTTTGACTAGGTGCTGATAAAGGAGTTTGAGGCGTAGATAAGTGTTCATGGGTTTTAAGACTTGAAGATGAACTTTGTTTACTATCAGCTAGAAGAGAGTCCGATACTTTTGTCACAGATTTTTCTGCTTTTGTTTTCGGAACAGAAGAATCACTTTTCGATTTCAATATTTCTTCATATTGTTTTGAACCCACTGGAATTATGTCACTGTCGACATCTACAAATTCTCTTTGACTTGGTGACAGCTTAGTGATTGGAAATGGTACAACTGCTATGTCTTCAACAATTTTTTTCACACATTCTTGTTCAACTTCTGCAGTTAATGTAGGTTTAATTTCATCTAATTTATGTATGGATTTCATAGTAAAAGCTTCTTCAGTGTCAGTTTTTATAGGTTGTGGTGATGATTTACCCGATTTGACTATTTGTTCGTATTCAAAAGATCCAACAGGAATGATTTGGCTTTCAATGTCAACAAATTCTCGCTGAGTTTTTGGTAATTTAGTTACCTTAAAAGGTATTGCTTGATCATCAACTTTTGTAACTCCTGTTATGGTTTCTTCTACTACTTCCTCTTTTGGAGTTTTAATAAGTAATGATGTTTTTACTTCACGCTCTATTTCAATAGATAATGGTCTGTCAAATTTCTGAATGGGTGTATCATGTGCAGTATCTGTACTTTCAGACAGACTTTCAAGGGGAAATTGTTCCGGTATCATATCTTTTGGTTGAAACCGCATTTCGTGAGATCTTTTCATTTTCCCAACCATTTCTTGTACTTCAGAAATCTTTTTTTCGTCTTCAAATATTTCATCGTCACTGCTTACATCTTTTATTTTAGGTATTATTTCTTTTTCGCCTTCATGTAAAAATTGCGTTACATAAGTACTACTTTCCATTAGTTCCTCTTTTAGTTCATTAGCTGAAGGAACAAGGGTTTCAGAAGCATCTGATATGTCTATGCTAGCCAAATGGCTAGATCCATCAGAATCCAAGCTTTTCATACTGTCTCTTGAAGCTAAGGAACTGGTTGCTGTATAATAATCCCTCGAAGTTCTTAAAGATCGAGACGATATATCTTGTGTAGTCAGCGCAGTATCAAAATCCGTACCACTTTGGGCTGTCATCATTCCTTCCATATCTGATGATAATGGCCTACTCTCAGAATGTTCAAAGCTTTGATAATGGCTTGATCCACCAGAACTAGACCAACCTTCTAGATCTGATGCTGATCTACGTTCGACCACTCCCAATTTGCTCTTTATATGCTTTTGTGCTCGCAATTTTACTTCGGGACTATCCTTAGATGAGCTATCTTTTTCCGACATAATTAATTCACTTTCAGTCTCCAAAATTGAATGAGGTCCACTATCAGATCTACAAGATAGTTCACTTACATCAGCTGGACCTGGGCTAGATTCTTTCTGATGAATAGTGTCTTTGTCTTCTTCGGAGTAAGATGTTTCTTCTTGAGAACTCGTTACTTGTGATATTCCATCAGATATTGTTAGATCTGATTTCTGCTTTGCGTCAAATTTCTTTATATCATGTAAGTCTTCCGTAGGATGCGGTTCTTCAGTTATAACTTCTGGTCTTTCAGGACTAATGAGTAACTTAAATTGAAATTCTGATGGTGATTGTTTGTACTTACTACTACCATCACTTTTTTCACTCAATATTTCCACTTGTGCTGCTTCAAGAGACTGTTTGACTTCATCTATAGTTTTCTCCAAAACTGACAAGTCTGCGAGCGGTTGAGCAGAAATAAAAGAATCATAATCTACACGCTCTGTCTCAAATTTCGTAGCATGAAACTCGGCAGAAGAAAGATCAGTGTCATAACCGCTACTACAGATGTCTTCTAAACTTTTTTCTTTTGTTAATTTTAAATCATCTTTTTTATGATCTGTTCCTGTTAAAAACGCAGAATCTGCTTCAGTAGAAAATTCGGAAGGCTGTAAAGTTTCTGCACTCATGGTCGAATCAATAGATTTTTGCAACACTTCTCCTTCATGTGATTCTAAAGATTTCACCATGCATTCTGTATCCATACTTTCTGCAGACTTTATCATTATATCCTTTGAAATTGTACTCAAATCATCAGATATTTCTACTGTGCCAGGAGAATAATCACTTTTGACAAGTTTCATCGACATATCATGTTTAAAGTCATGTGTAGAGTCTATTTCTGACCCTTTAGCCGAAAATACTTTTTCATCCAGCGCTACCGGCTTCATTGTTTTGAAACTCTCTTCCTGCATTTCAAAAGAATCCATTTTTTCTAGTGAAATTTCCCAAACTAGATCTTCGACTTGTTGTTGAGGTATTTTAACAGGCGACTTTGTTAGCTTTTCCTTTTGTTTTAGTTTACCTACTTCAATACCCGTGTCTTTATCTTTACAAGGTTTATCATCATGTGGCAATTCAGGAACTGCTTCAGATTCAGAGTGAGTTTCCTGACTGCCAGTTCTACTGAAAGTACTTTTGACTGGTGAAGTCGATACTTTAATTTCTTTTATAAAATTAACTTCATACACCTCATTATCTTTCTTAAATGATTTCGATTTACTTTTTGGACTGGTTTCTGTGGATCCATGCTTGTCGACAGTTTCACTTTTAAAACTAGCTTCATGGGATACATCAAAACTTAGGTCATCGTGCTCCTTACTTTCAATTATAGATTCTTCTTTGTGATGTTCTGTTTTGGAACTAACAATTTTACCTTTCTCGGATATTTCTAAGTTGGATAAAGATTCATCTTTTTCTACAATTTTTAAAGTTGAATCTATAAAAGCTGTTTTGGATTTCGAATCGTCAATTTCTTCGATATCTTCTAATTCACATGGTTCAGTAAAGTATTCTTTTCCCCACTGTTCATGGGAAAGATCTCTTTCTGAGTACTTTACTTCATGTTTTTTCTTTACAGTATCGTCTTTCAATGCTGTCATTTTTTCCTCTGATTTAGTTTGGCGACCACTATACAATCCTTGTTCGAGAAATTCTCTTTGTACGTTTATAATGCTAGTATCATCTGTACTTTTGAAAAGAGTTTTTGTTTCTATATCTGATCTTTTGGTAGATGCTTCTTGAGCTTTTTCAATAACTTTTTGTGACTTTTCTGTCTGAGCTCCATCTTTCAATAAGAAAGTTTTTTCTTTCAATTCATGTTCCTGTCCTCTTAGCTCATGAGTAATTTCAGTCTTTATTATTAGGGAATCATCATCAGATGAAGATACTTGTTTGGTTTCAGAAAAATATTCTTGACCAGAAATTTTTCGAGTCTCAGTTTCTTTATGACTCATTATGGTACTAAATTCTTCAGTAGTTCCTAATTTAGCAATCATATTTGATACGACTGCGTCAGGATCTATGGTTTGAAATTTCAATTCCGCTTCTTTAAAATCACCAAAAGATTTTTGTACTGGCTGCATACTAATAAAAAACTTGGAATCTAGTGTTGCGGCCGGTTCGGTTGATAACTTTTTCTCTTTTGCTTCCATTTTAACGGCAAATTTTCTTTTTATTTGATCTATTACATCAATACTTTTCTCAATTGTACTATCAACTAAATCTATAGCGCCACTTGTAATCGTTGGTTGAGATACGTTTATAAAAGTCATATTGTCTGCTAAATGTCTTGTAGGAGATTTCGGTGTAGCGGCTGCAGTTAGAACCTTGGACGCTTCTCTTAGGATTCCTGAAAGCAAATATAAGAAAAAAATTGTGTATAATAATCTGTATTTTTATAAATTTCAGTCGATCGTGACATCAAATTTGATAAAGAAAACAAAATGGAATTTAAGAAAAAAAAAAAATCACAATTTAAACATCGTAAAGTATTAAATTATTTAATTAGTGGATTATTCATTGATATTTACATAGGTGTAATTGTTGACTATATAATAATGTAATAAATTAATGTAAACTAATAAAACATAATTAAAGTACTAAAGCCCCTATCGCGATGACAAAATATCATTTAAGTATGAGTTCATGGATGATAGAGTTATAACAGGTAAGCTTGTGCGAAGATATAAAACGCCGAAATAAAAAGAAACTTAGAATCAATGCGAAACGTTACTCGAAAGGGATGATGCGAATGGTGAAGATGATATCGACGGTGACATGTTGCAAATAGCAAGAAGCGTTGACAGTTAAAAATGGGAAAATGTTTGATTCACTTGTGGATCCACTCACCATTTTCAACGTAAGGGCTCCGCAAGAAAGAAAATAAATTTTACTGTGCTGGCGCATCACTGACACAATACATATACTTGTGATTGACGCGAACTAAAGACGAATATAATCTATGTAAAGACGGTTAACATTATTGGAATACCATTATGTTGTGATTTAGGTTTGTGCTTAGTTAAATAAGTTTTTCTACATTAAACAGTATTGTATTAGACTTTGTTACTGTATGAGAGTATCTTGTACCAATGTTAAAATGAAACCTTCTATTAATTAAAACATTCAGTAAACAAAGTCTGAACAAACTAAAATATTATTGCAAATGGCAAATTATTACAAAACCAACATGCATTAATATCGGCTCAAAACTATGTGGCAAATAAGGTTTAGCTTGAGTAATATGAATATGGATATTTTAATAATTATTTCAACTAGTAAGAGTAAAGTTTCGCTATGACTCTACATTTGCCACTACACTATGTAAGTACTGCTAGTCAATAAGTGAACGTGAAATGGTATACTATTAATATGAACTATAGTGGAGAAAATAAAGGTAAATATTTCCATTAATATTTTTTTTTTATTATTGCTACTATTTCTCGTCCCAAAGGTGAAGCGATGCAATAATTTTTTGACTACTGACCACTCTGATGAGCTTCCGTTTCGCTAATGAGACTATCGCCAGCCGACGAAGCTCTGGGTGATTGTCGGTTAGCATCCAGGAACGATGAGTCGGAACCTATTAATTTAATTAACGTCTACTTTAGCTCAACTACTGATTACTAACTACATCACCACAAGGAAGAAAGCCTACCAACTTGTGAATAAGGTCATTATATAACGACTAAACATTTGATGGTATAAAAAACCAATGTAATCTTCTTAGGAAGAATATAAAAAAAGTATAAAAAGAATATAAAAAATATAAAGAATGTAAAGTATTTATATATATACATATATAAAATATAAAGAATGTAAAGTATTTATACGTATACATATATAAAATATAAAGAATATAGAAAATCTACGAAAACTATCTTAGGATAGTTTTCGCAGATTTTTTATATCTTGACTGCAAATCATACTAAATCTGCATGTATTTGAATGAAATTTGGCATAATTATAGTTGGATATTGAAGATTAAAATCTCGTGAGATAGACCATGGAAATTAAGAAACTATTCATCAAATCACTCCGAAACTACTGAATAAATTTGAATGAAACTTTGCATGCATGCGAGACGAGCAAAATCATGGGCCGGACCAGAATCACAGTCCAGAGTGAAACCGGGACCTAATTGAGAATAGGATCAAGCTGGAAATCGAGTGTGAGATCGGTATCAGAATAATAATTATGACCGGCATCGAAATAAAGAGGGGTACCGGGACAGGAATTGACAGTGGGATCGTGATTGGGGTTGACTGTAAGATCGATCGGTATGAAAGATGAGGAAATTCCTTTTATATTCACGTGGACAATGTCGCCAGTGGAAGCTAGCATCAAATAAGCACACTATAGTTATTGCAGTACAAACTGATAATTTAAGGCTATAAACATTTATGTGCGTAATGTTAGCGGGTTTTCGTTCTTAAAAAATTAGTAGATACTATTATCAGTTTTATTATTTGACTTGCTTATAAGGTAATAATTTTATTGTAAAACGAATTAGTATGGAAAAAAATTATTTTAATCAATTTGTTTAATAAAATAGCTGAATTTGTTCATATTTTGAAAATTGTTTTAACCACGTGCATCTAATATGTAAAATATTGCGAAAGGGTAAATCTTTCACTATCTTTTATATTTTAGATTCACAGGTTTAAGCTTAAGCGTTTTGCGTTGGTTCAGCTTTGGTGAAGCACTGCGAATAATCATGAATGTAAGCCAACATTTGGAACCGTCGGCTTGTCGTTTTCGGATCAGCCGATCAGTCTGGGGAATCTGGCCACAGAAAATAATCAGTAATTAAATAATTATTACGTGCAAGGCCGGATTGTGTTAGAGCTTACTTCTGAAGAAGCTCTCTTCGACGACCTCGACCGCCATAATGGTGAGTGGCCTATAGAAACTCTTGGGGCTATGTCGTAGTGGAAAAAAGTGACTGGTTCAAGCGTCCACGGTACGCCTACAGCTCTTATGCAGGCTGTTTGCGGTCATCCACGCGCCATATTAATTCAATACATTGTGAAAATGCATAACAAAACTATAAAGCTATAAGGGACAAGTGCTTAGAGCACTAAGCGTTAAATAGGCATTGGTAGTGTCGGTCGTAAATGTTTAGTGTGGTTATATGAAACAAATAGTGTCATATAAATCTTACTTAACCTGACCTTAAGTTAATTTCAATTCAAGTATTTTAATTGTATGTATATTTATTTTATGTTTACCAGGAACTGTCATATATTTTGGGCTCGATACCTAAGGCAAGGCAAACAGAACCCTTCTGTTTGTTCTAGATCTGCCAAGCCCAAGGGGTTACTGACTCGAGGAACTTTTGTTCTCCAAAAGGTTGACCGGCGCAGTTTGTGTTCGCCTTCCAACACTAAAAATTATTTGAGAAAGCTACGTGTCCAGGATTAAGTTTACGGGTAGGTATTTAGAACGACTAAAATTCACTTAAATTGATTCACCCGCGACGTATCTAGGAAATCATGTTAGACTATTGGCTTAGAACGTTGTTGTATTATTAGTATCACAGTTGTTAGCAACCCCTAACCCGAACTGAACCAACGTAAAAGACCAAGTTCCAAGCCCCTCAATGTAAAATAAAAATATTATGGATGGGTGTGTCTCAGCAAGGGATTGTTAAAAACCTGACACAACCTAAACACAATATTGTTCTTATGCTGTATTAATTAAAAAATATTCTTATGAAAATGTTTAAAATTACATGTCTTATTTTTTAATATTTGCTAGATTTTGTATATATATATATTTAATATAGTTATCAATATAATACTTTTTAATAAATTAATTAACGTCTACTTTAGCTCATAATACTTTTTAATAAAAAACAAATAATAACGTAATTACGAAGCGCATAGATAGAAACTTCAAGAATTTTTCAATTTTTTTCTGTAAAACTTTTAATATGTGACTTTGTCAACGTATAATGATTTTGTAAGAGACGACGTTCCTTTTGGAGGTAGGGTAACAATAAAAATGTAAAATAAAAGAACTTTGGGTATGATAAAGAAGCATAATACAATTTGATTAAGTGCATGTTCACAATATTAAGCCGAGATGTTAGTTTAGATTTTCTAAAATCCGTACTATTATAAATCAGATCAATGCCAATGTTAAGGTCAATGACTTCACGTAATCTAGGCACACTGGCATCGCACTGCAGATGCAAAAAAAAAAAAAAACAATGCAGTACATAATGCCCTTCTACCCTGTTTCTGAAAGAAAAGCAAAATGAATTGAAAAATCATGATAAAGACATACAAAACAGTAATCTCTCCTTGCATGATTTATACCATAAATGTAGCAATTCTTAAATTAAGACAAATCAACTTAGGCATATCAAATAAAATTTAGATAATATTAGATGGTCATTGAAACAGATATGCTTATGTTCAGAAAAAATGTACCAACAAAAAAAAAACCACCAAGATTATAATGTAAAACCAAATGAAACATTTAAAGGCTATAAGAATCTGCTAGTATGAATTAATGGATAAATAGCAAGTGAAACACAAAATGCATGCAGCACTCAGATACAGGCATTTGTAGGGATTCAATGAAATAAATCATGCAATATTATGCAAGTAGTTATGGAGACTGGATCACACTGATGGAAAAGAGATAAAATGTGGAAAAAGCAGTAGTTGAATTATTCCAAATTCCAGAAAGATATAGCGAAACGACGCTATCGATCAAGAGTAATAACGTGATGTAGTTTTATTCCCTCGTAGTTCATTATTTAAATTATTTATCATTTTATTTACTTTCCTCTCTACCGTTTTTGGCTACAGCTTGTTTGTTAACCGTTCGTCTACACGATCGTATTATTATGGCATGTTTCATAATAACATCCTTTCGGTGTATGAATTAGTGCCCTTTCATTCTCAGGATTGCTTGAAGATAAGGTATTGATAATGATGATGGTGTTGATTCAGAATTTGAAAATCACGTCACTTCGTCAATATTGTGAAATGCAATTAGTAACATTATGTAACTAACGGATGAAATTGCATACAATTGTAAGATGTAATTAACAATTCTATAATTTTTTATCACGTGATAATTGTTTATGTTAAGAGGCTGTTTACAAAATTCCGTAATGATAAAAGTCATCTAGACCATAATTACTACTAACAATGCCTTCTACATTTTCTATATGGACAAAGATTTTTATTTCACCTTATCTTAGTGAGTTTTTTAATTTAACCGATTCCGATTTTAACTTCATTTTTTAAAATTAATTGTTTATTACTTATAATAATCGGGGTGACACCTATTATTGTTTAACATTATTTATTAGCTTTCGTCTAACTAACTACTCTGCGTGTAGTAAAATTATTTATTTTTTATTTAAAGGTCGCTTACAAGTTTTCATATGATACTGGTTCGATCAAAATTTGTACAACGTATTACTTAATATACTTATCCTTTATTAAAATAAGTTACCTCTAGGTTGTAGCCCGGCAGGCTTGTCACCTACAGCGTCATCAATTTTGCTTCTATCTCTGACTGTCAGATCGACTGGTGAAGGTGGAGGTGTTTTAGAAAATTTAAGTGACAAATCTAAAAAAATAAACACAATGATTTATAGGTATATTTGCAATAACCAGACATTGTTTTCTATTTTTAAAATTAATTGTAGCAACTAACCATGGGCGACATGAGACGAATCTATCCGTATAAGAGCTCCTTGAGATATGTCCTCTAATAATGTTGAACAGCGTCTATTCAGTTCGGATATGTCTGATGGTTCTTCATCTCTTTTTTCGGATTTAGATGCTTCGTCCTTTACTAATCGAATGTCCGTCTTGACTGTTTTTTCCTCCTCTGTTTTCTTAGTTTCTTTCTCGATTTCTTCATATTTTTCAATTAAATAGGTCTCTTTCATTTGTGATACGTCATCTTTTATCGTTATGCTTTTCGAAGGCCCTTCAACTGTACCTTCAAAATCTTTCTTCGGCGTACCTTTATAAAAATCTGATTTAGTTGCTTTTACTTCAACACCTGTAGTTTTTAGCTGTTCGTCATCCGTCGTTATAACTTTACTTTCAGCCAAAACAGATGTTTCAACAGATGACGTATCAGATACTTTTAATATTTTTGAGTCACTGTCGATAGTTTCTACGTAATCTTTACTTACATTTAATGCTTCAGATGCATCGGATGCCAACGTTTTTGATATGTCTAAGGAAGACTGATCTTCTGAGTATGTCTTCTCGTCGAAAGATTTCGAAGCATCTTTGACACTCTCCACTGAAGCTTTAGAAAATTCTTTTGTTAAATCAATAGTAGAATCTTTAGATAATTCATTCGTAGTAAAGTCTCTTGATGTATCTTTACTGTCAATAGAAGACTTTGAATAGTCTTTTGTTAAATCAATAGATTTTTTTGATATGTCGGGCGTTCCTCGATCATCTACAACACCTTCCTCTATTTTTGAAATTTCTTTCATCTCGATCGATGCTTTTGATGAATCTTTAAGTAAATCTGCTCCACTAATTTTAGAAAAATCAGCAGATGTTGCTTCATCCAATACAGACTTTTGATCTTCTTCTGAAGATTTAGTTAATGTCGATATTACAGTTGTAACAGAAGACTCTGTTGTGGACTTTGAAATCACGTCTGAGCTAGTAATTTTATCTATAAAGGATTTTTTGGCAATTTTTGCTACACCCGGCTCTGGCGTTGAAGATCCTATATCTATCAGTGTTGTCTCTTGTGTAAAGGTTTTTGAACTCTTCTCAACAAAAGAGGTTTCAGGTACATACTGGGTATCATCCACAAAGTACTCAGTCTGAAAAATCGGTATAGAAGTTTTAAGTGATTCACATGGATTTGAATTAAAAAAGGAAGAAACAAAAAATTACCTCTCTTTCTGGAAATAGATCATCAGCGTCATCGAGAGAATCTGTACGTATTTTTCTTGTATCAAAACTAGATTCCTCTAATTTACCCTCGATATCGGAAACAGGTTCGATTATCTCCAATACCTTCGCTTTATCCATATCTAGAAAACAGGACGTTTTATACATTGTTAAAAAAAAAATAATGTGTACCTAAAACTAAGAAGTATAATTACCGGATTCAGAATCAGTATAAATTTGTTCTTCTACTTCCTCTGGAGAACTCTGAACAGAAAACGTTCTAGGTTGCTTTTTCTTAGGGAGTATGACAGTTTCTCCACTGTCTCTAGAGAGAGATTTTATGAGCAAAGGTCTTTCTTTTATAACGGTTTTACTCTCGTAACTTACTATTCCCTTGGACTCTTCTGATACTTTATCTTTGTCTGTTTCTAAATGTTTTTCAACAGTGGTTATTGCTTGTTCGATTATAGAATCAACAGAAACTTTTTCATTTGGTTCTTGTGTTTCGACAGTTTCTTCACCTGACAAGTCTACGTCTTCAGAAGCTTGTTTAATAATTATTTCTATATTATCGGCCATTTGTTTCATAGCCGAATCTGACTTTTTTATTTGTATCCCTTTGTTTTCATCAAATTTTGTCACTGTCAATCCGCTTTCGCTTGGAAATTTAGAAATATCCTCTTCACTTTCTACGTCCGACTCTGCTATTCTTTCCAAAGATATAGCGGGACTAATACTAGAATGCCTCCTTTCTTCACGTCCTACAGCTTTAACATCATAAGATCGTTTTTCAGATTCTATAATATCCCTTGTGATTGTACTTATATCTTTTTCTATTATTGGACTCCTAGTAGCTGCCACTATAGTGCCTTTTTGTATTATCTCATCAATTACATTTTTTACTTGTTCTTCATTAACTTCTGCTTTTTTAACGTCGGTCGTTTTTTGTATTAGCCTGAATTCGTCCTTGAAAGAATCGTCCGATTTAATTTGAGAAGTTGTCGTAATTTTAATTTCATATTCTGTTTTTCTTTTTTCTGGTTCTTGCGCTGGAGTCGGTGCTGATGTAATATCTTTCAGAGGCGTCGTTATTTCTTTTATTACATCAACCGAAATATTCTCACGCTTTAATTGAGCCTCTCTTTCGTTTGCCAAAAAAGTCACAGTTATTTCTCGATTAGTATCAGACTGTAAACTAAAAAAGAAATTTATTTGAATTGATATAATTGAAATTATATATAGTTGTAGTTGCAGTTATCAATATCCTCATAATAAATACACACTGAAATTATTTGAAGGCATTACTACATTTTAACCATTTTGTTTCGTTATTTCTTACGTATTGAGTAATTTTTCTGTGTTTACCAAAATTTAAGAAGTTAAAATTGCGAATGTTGTTAACGTCAATATGACAAACAGATATATAACATCTTTTCATTTTGGTCAAATTGTAATAATTTAACTCAAATTATATAAAAGTTAAGTTATAATAATAAAAAAATATTATAATTTCACCCAATTAAAAATATAATAATCTTTTTACGAATTGTGAAATATTAAGAAAAATGGTGTATGTTAGCTTCAATGCGCGACTGAAGCTTATTCCTGAGAACAGTTTTCTCGATATATATGCTATACGTTAAATGATAAATAAAGCATGTCTTGTAATACTTAGATTGAGTATTTATTCATATTCTGGTATAATAATTTGCTAAAATATACTACATTAATTCAAATATAGTACAGTAACGGCGAATGATTCTGTTTAGGAAAAAGGTATGAAGGTAAATGTTAACTAGATTAGGGTCATGATATTTGAAAGAAGCGTAAGTATGGCTGAATGGTACATATATATAGAAGGTAAGTTGAACTAATTAAAGAGTTTTTTATGTTTGGGTAGTTTGTTAACAAATGACGGTGAACATGATAGACATAATTTAAGGAGAGTAAATGTGGGAAACAAAGTGAATAAGGTTTCACTCGTTATTGTGAATAGTAAGAGTATTAGTAAGTTATAAGCTCGTTTGGCTATCTATAATGAATTTCCTACACTTATAAGGTAGTGAAAGTCGAGTACAGCAGAAGAAAAATAAATTTAGTATCAATGCAGTAGAAATACGATCTCTACGTAGTAAGTGAGGATTATCTTTGAAATATAGATCTAGGAACAGTGAAGCCAAAGAACGGTATTGTTTGAAAAAGGTGTACTGACTAAAGTACAAAAAGATGTTTGACGATGGTTTTACCATCTGGAAAGGATAAATGAAAGTAGGCAGCAAAAAATCTACAGAGCGATTTAATACACATAAATATAAATTTATTCATGGATATCTGGGAAACAACTTCAAAAATTTCGATGATTTATGTTTGCATTTATAGAACCTTTTAATTTTCATGTTTATCTATATGCATGTCTTCCCTGGAAAATCATGATTTTAAATTTTTTTATATAAGTTGCATTATGACGCCATCTTGCATCATACAAAGCGAATGTGAGTTAATCGGAGGGTCGGTAGGGATCGCTCTATGAAATTAATGCTGAGTAATTTAATGGGAGCTAAATTTTAAGCACTCCAAACTGAAGTGCTTGCATTAAACTAATGATGGATGTAAGTTAAGTAAGAAAGATATGCAAAAAATGCACCATATGGAGATCTGTAGTTTCTACCCACCGCATCGGGAAATAGGATTGTGCTTATAAAAGAATGAATACAAATAATGTTACATAATAAACTATGAAACTCTAAAACTCCACATTAAAACATTGGTGGCAATAGCAATAACATTTAACTCTATATATACAACAAACTTAGCTTATTTGCGCGTTACAAATAAAAGATTTATAAATAAGCAACCCGAAAAAAATACACGTATTCAGCATAAAATAATTAATAATTTATTACACCTCCACTTCAACTACTACAAACGCCATCTAGTGAGTAAGCTTGTTACTTACTTAACAATGTATGCCATTGTTCTTTTAAATAAAGTCAGTTCATTGCGAATATCCGACGTGTTTTAATAGGTTGTGGACTTCTCCTGATTTTATCAGTTATTTTAAGTTTAAAATAGATAAATTGTGCTCGTTAATTCGCGGAAAATTGAACTCGAACTATATAGCTAGTGTGCCGAAGTTAAAAGGCAGGGAGAATTATGACGAGTGGTGTTTTGCGGCTGAAAACCTACTGGACTTGGATGGGATGGACAAGTATATCAAACCTCCGGCCAGTTTCGAAATCAAACCAGCAGAAGATGCAAAAACAAAGGCAAAGTTAATATTAACCATCGATCCAGCTTTGTACGAGCATATCAGGAACACGGGGAGTTCAGCGGAATTATGGACTAAGTTGAAGACCATATTTGACGACTCCGGTTTCTCGAGAAAGATAACTTTGCTTCGACATTAATCTCCATAAGATTGGATAGTTGTGACTCAATGGCTACCTATGTCACACAAATCGTCGAAACAGCCCAAAGGTTAAATGGCACAGAATTTACAATAACCGACGAATGGATGGGATCATTATTATTAGCAGGTTTATCAGACCGTTATTCTCCAATGATAATGGCTATAGAACATTCGGGTATTCCGATAACAGCGGATGTCATTAAGTCAAAATTACTTGACATGGAAGTTACTAATGAGTCTGAAGTTAGTGGCGCTGCATTTGTTGCGAGAAATAAATATTACTCTGGCAATACTAAGCCGAAGAAAAAATGGCGGAGCATTTATGTCAAACAAGAAGACAGTGACAGATTCCATAACAAAAGAAGTTGTTTGTTATAAATGTAAAGGCAGCGTACATTATCTGAACCAGTGCCCGTTATTGAAGAAAACCGCTAACAAATGTGTTTTCAACGTTGTTTTTATCAACGGAAAGTTTAATAAGACGGAATGGTACGTCGACAGTGGTGCGAGTGCGCAAATGACTGTAAACAAGGATTGGATAAAAAAAAACATGAACCTTTCGCCGTGTTTACCAGAAATCGTTGTTGCTAACGAATCAAAAGTGTCAGTTGATTGTTCCGGAGATGTGAACATCGTTTGGGATTTGAAATGTCACATAACCGTCAAGAATGTGCTATGCGTACCTAGTTTGACAACAAACTTGTTATCAGTTAGCGAGCTTATCAGAAATGGCAACAATGTTGTATTCAAAGAAAAGCATTGTTATATTTATGACGGAAGTGTTGCTTTAGTTGCGATAGCCGATTTAACTGATGGTGTTTATAAGTTGAGGTTGCAGTCGCCGAGTTACGAGTTGGCAGCTTCTGCAGTTACCGGTCGATTATGGCACAGAAGGCTGGCTCATATCAACAGTCAAGATATGAACAAAATGAAAAATGGCATTCTAGATGGCTTGTCATATGATGGTTCGTTTGACATAACAAAATCTGAGTGTACCACTTGTTGTGAGGGAAAGCAGATGCGGTTGCCATTCTCTCATGTTGGTGAACGAAGCACAGAGACATGTCACGGGATACACAGTGACTTGTGTGGACCTATGGAGGTGAATTCTCTAAATGGCAGCAGATATTTCATGCTATTTGTTGATGATTATAGTCGCATGACTTTTATCTATTTCCTCAAACAGAAAAATGAAGCATTAATTAGATGTAAAGAATTTAAATCTATGATAGAAAACCAGCAAGGGAAGAAAATAAAATTTTTTCACAGTGATAATGGACTAGAATACTGCAATAAAAATTTTGAATGTTATTTAAAACATAATGCCATTATTCACCAAAAAAACAAATGCTTACACGTCCGAGCAAAATGGAGTCTGTGAAAGAGCTAATCGCACTGTGGTAGAAAAGGGTAAATGTCTATTGTATGATGCCAAGTTGGGAATGAGATTTTGGGCAGAAGCGGCCAGTACGGCTGTCTATTGAAAAACAGGTCCATTGTCTCTGGAGTACCAAAGACACCTTATAAACTGTGGCATGGGTGAAAACCGGATCTAAATCATATTAAATTGTTCGGAAGCAAGGTGATGGTACATGTCCCGAAAGAAAAGCGGCTCAAGTGGGACAAGTAGGCCACAGAACACATACTAGTTGGATTTGGAGAGGATGTGAAAGGATACAGGTCGTATAACCCTACCAAAAACAACATTATCACCAGCAAGGATGTTATTGTGATGGAAGGCGAGACTGGTGATATTGCTACCACCAGTGAAGAGACTATATGGATTCCAGATGAGGAGAGAACACAGGAAAGTTTGGAGACACCAGAGGTCAGTGTGGAGCAGGAGAGCAGCATTTCAGTGGGGGAAACATGTGTTCTAGAAGTAGATGATCAATGTGATAGCTCTTCAGATTCTTCTGTTTACACTGACGGTGAAGATGCACTGCATGAATCTCCACCAAGCAAGGTCCGGGTGCAGGAGGTCCAGACGACTTCAGTTCCAGAGCCGAAGCATTGTGTCAAAGCAAAGCGTCAAAGAAAACAGCCAGAGCAGTATGGCTTTAGCAACTTGTGTGAATCCAGTACTGTTCCAGCATCTGAGGAGATCTCAATCTCGGAGGCCCTAGAAGGTCCTGAGAAGGAGCAGTGGAGTTGTGCCATGCTGACGAGTTACAGTCATTTAAGGACAATGAGGCGTGGGAGCTTGTCAAAAACCCTGGTGATGTGTCTATCATGATAAAACGTGCATTCCTTTTATGACTTGCTTACACGTCAAAAAAGTAGGGTATGGGCAGGGTGTAGGGTATGGCAGGGTATATGATAGGTATGATCAAACAACAACCATTGTGGAAAAAGTACATGCAATGAAAAATGTTATATGTGCCGTGTTTTTCAGAAGTATAGGCTTGGTCAAAGGTTTGAAATTAAAAGGGCAGAAAACTGCTATAGCGGTCTGATACCTACAACACTGCTTGTCAGAAGTTCTCCAGTTTTTTAGGATTAGAGGCTTAATGCTGCACCACAACAACGCATCGTCTTGTATCGGTGCTCTCATTGTCAACTTTTTAAAAGGAAATAATAGAGCATCCGCCTTACTCATTGGATCTCGCGATGTGCGACTTTTGATAGTATTTTAATTAAAAAAAAACGTGCAAGTACATTGCAAGAAGAGTTCGACTCCGCTATTGCTAAAAATTTTGACTCTATTTTCGTAAACGACTGATGCCATGTTATCCGTTTGTGGAAAATTCGTCTACAGAAGTGCATTGAAACCGAAGGTGACTACGAACACACGTAAATTTGGTGTTTCGTGCTTATATAGTTTTACTGCATCTCAATAATTTTGGAGTAGCCCTCAGGAAAAAATAAAATTCATGGAAATAAAATTTCTAGCATAAACGATGTATATATTCGTTTTTAATGAAATGTATAACAAACCTTATTAATTTTACACGTACTCTCAATTAAAGCATCTCAAAATCGCTATATAAAATTTTAATTTCAAAGTTTATACGAAAAATAGAGTTTAACTTACCCTACTTCTGCAATATTTGGTAATTTATGAACATGGTCAGTCACATGATCTTCAGGGAACCCTTCTACGTCATCGAGAGAGTCTCCGTGTGTCAACCTATGTTTCGAAGTATCAGCTATTTTTCCTGTAATTCGAACAAATTAACATATACTTTTTAATTAATTTATGGACATTTCATTTAACTGTGTGAATATAAGTTGTCAGACGTAAAAAAATCTAATTAGATAATATAACTATCGTACATATGAAACATAATTTAAGTATTATTATTATAACTACAATTATTTTTTATAATAACAGAGACATATTTTCAGATAGATATTTTTAATACAGTGCCTATTACCTTTTAAATAAGGGCCCAGTGGTTTGTGCAACAGTATGGAATCAACTGAAAATGTATAGTTCATTAAAAGGTACCTGTCGATATTTTAGATTTGTGTTCGAGATCGATTTTAGTATCCACTTTCTCTCTAGCGCCATCTCCTTGCGTTCCGATATCGTCTTCTGATTCTTCAAATGTATAATCCCTAGATTCAGTTAAGCTGTGAGCGTCTGACAAACGTTTTTCATCTAGTCGCAGTTCGCTTATAGATCCTGCTGATGTAACCGACTGACGTTTCACAACATCTCCTAAATTAATTGTATAAAAATTATTACAGAACCTTTTTGTGATGGATTGTATATTTTTCAAAAAATAAAACAAATAAAATATATACCTGTTTTGTCAGCTATTTCATCCTTAAGGATTTGTATTCTCTTCTCTGTTTTTTCGATTTCTTTGACACTTTTCTCTAGAAAAGCAGTAATCTTGATATCTTTTTCTCTATCCGTTGGTGTATGCTCCTCTTTTACTGCATCTTCTTCTGAGGATGTCTTCTTTTCTGTAACTCCATCTTCTGAACTAATTTTGTCTGAAATCCCTTCAGAAGATTTTCGGTCTGACATTTCAATTTCCCTACTACTTTCAGAAGAAATTTTGTCGGACGGTTCATCTTTTTCAAAAGACGTGATTATTTCTTCTGCTTCTGTAACAAACATTTGAAATTCTTGTTTTGCCTTTTGTTCTTCTATTTCGGGCTGAATCTCGTCCAATTTTAATATTGATATAGATTCGGTACGAGAATGGCGTTTAGGCGTCATTTTTTGGAAAATCACTTCCACTTGATCTTCCGATTTATCCGAATCTGCTTTTTCTACTTCAACTGTCGCCATATCTAGTTTCAAAGAAGTGAATCCAACACTTTCTTCAAATTTTTCGTCACCGAATCCGCTCCCTGAATCAATAGTTTCTTCGTATTCGGCTCTTTCATCAAAATCTGATGAGGAAACTTTAGCTTTTACATCAGACTGGTCGGACTTTAAGGATTCTGCTTCAGAATGGCGTCTAGAATCTGTATGTTCAGAATCTTCTAAGGAATCAGAATAAATTCGTTTTGAAAAGAAACATTCTTGTACAGAATCATCTTCTGGTACTGTTTCTATGAATTGTCGTGCTTTTGCACTGATAACTGGAGATTCCTTTGGAGATACCTGCAATATACGTTAATGTTGTCGTTATTATTTATTTACGTTTCGTTTTTCTGATCAATCGGAAAATGATCTACAAAATTGTCATGACATTTGTATGAAATATAACTGCTGCAGGTAATATAATTAAAATTTAGCGTGTTAATCAATATTTTTAGTTCATTTTGAACTAACGTTTATGTAAATATATACTATTACAGGTTATGCATTGTTAATAATATTGTAACTAATCTTTTAATTATCATGAACAAAATACTAGAATTATAAAAGCGTTCCTTGAACCGAATTAGATATAATAGATAATGTCTTTCGTTTAAACAAGTAGACTACAAGATTCAATTGACAATAAATTATGAGATTTCTAAACATGCAACTCTGTATTCTGTTTGTAGAATATTTATTACATATATAAATTTATTGTTTCTATAGAAAGAAATGCTATGTCTATATTATAATATAGAAAACAGAGTAAATGGTCGATATGTTTCAAAAAGTTCTAATTCACGAATTAGTGTATTTCGTCTTCGTACATAAAAACATTCATATTTTTGTAATGTAATAGTTGTTTTAAATTAAGATTATAGTGTAGTAATATCTTAGGGTTTTATTTCTAAACAATATGATACTCGTGGCTTTTCATTTACAACAATTATCCTTAAGAAATGTTAATAATAACAATAAGGTTTTTTACATTTTTCTATTAATAATCTTTGTCTTTCAATGGTAACAGCAATACATGAATGTTGTTATTGTAACTTACTACTGCAGGAAAGTGATTGTGCCAGTGTGGCTGTTATTGTAAGATATTATACACTTCGTTATGTATGTATTATTTCATTTTTGCTTTCATATATTTTACGATAGTTTCTTTAGAAATTATAGCCATTGAAGTGTAGTGTGTAGGAAGTATTGTTATGTGATGAATACTAATGTAATAAATATTATGTTAACGACAATTACTGTTTTGCTGTTTTCAAAACAAGTTACAATAATTATTTCTAATGCTGATAATTAAATAATATTACAGATTCTAAAACAATAACAAATATCGAAAATGAATAAATGAACATGTGAATTTATTAAATGAATCAAAAAGTGAGTGCACTATATATTGACTCAAGTCTTTTAAAATTAAGTTTACTTTGTTAAAAGGTAACCACTTTATTCACGATTTAACTTATTACTATTTATTATTAATTCGGTTAACCTTCTAACGACTTAAAGGTTTAAAATATTTCACTGATGACTTCGTCGAATCGAAGCTGAAATAAAATCTTTTAATAACTAACGTGCTACCAACTATAGAACTCATTTATCTCACCTTTTCGACTTCGTATATCATATGAACCGGTGAATGAATTCGGGCACTGTATTCACTTTCATATTGTAAAAATTCTAGCGTTCGGTCACGTGCTGCGGCATCGGATGCTCTTATTGGGACGATGTCGTCAGTCACCTCCTTCGATTCTGTTGCGTGTCGGTGAGCTGGACTAACACCGGTTTGGTCCTCCAAATCAGAAAACTGCGAAGTCTCATCTATGGAGTCGCTACGGTGTTTTGAGTCCTCAGAGTAGACCTAAGGAAATTAGATAAAAAGGTTAGACATTCATGGTTATGACTGCTAGGTTTCTTTAGTTTCAAGTCATTAGACGTCACCTTCGAGTCGGACTGAGATATATAGCTCAAGTCCTTTTCGGTGCTCTGCTGTAAGTCGGCCAGTGAGTCGACTTTATCGATAATCGCCGAGGACGGAGGTTCCCCTGTAGTCATGACTTCAACTTTTGTTGTAATCGATTCAGTCGTTACACCTGGTGTGGTCACTTTATCTACCTGTAATATATGTTTCATGGTTTATATAATGATCGAGGCTAGTCCACTATATTTTTCCATAGGCAAATCCATGCTGGACTATATGAAATAATTGTCGAGAATAAATATGTTTGTTGAAATTTTTTAATATTATACGTATCCTAACTACAACAGCTTGCCACTTATCAATTGCAAAGCTACTAAGAATGCTAGAATTAAAAAAGGATTTTAATAATTGCAGTTAGACTGAAAAATCTCATAGTTGTTGATAAAAGGGATAAGAATCTACAAAAAAAATGTGATTTAGAATTTATAATAATATCAACAAAAATTAAAATTGAGTCTAAACAAAATTTTTTCTCCGACTACATGTTTGAGTTTATTTTTTATTTAATATGTTTTCAGGTCAATAATAATAATTATCAGTCAAATAAATGACATGGCAACAGACAAATCAAGTGTTTGTTCTAACTTTTTGGTAGAAAACAAATAAAAAGAAATACCTTTTCTATAACTTTATCTGCCACAATCATTCCTTCATGTCGTGTTTCCTCCAATGCTTTATCTTTTTCTGTTATAAGAGTTGTAAGTTTTACTGTATCTACCTTCATTTGTTTTTTCCAAATCTCATCTTCTGCATCTCTATCTTTAATCAAATTAATCTCAACATCTTTTCGTGTAAGAGCATCTTTTTCTACTTTCACAGTTGTTTGAGACTCGGTTTCAGTTTCTGAATCAGTAGATTTTTTTAGAAATTCGCTATCTTCTTCTGAAGACACTTGTACTAAGGTCGAATCAGTTCTTGTAGTTTTTGGAAACGTTTTGGGCACTTTATCTTCGTGTTTCATTTTAGTGTCGAAATGTTGAATAGTTTCTTTGACTGATTTTATAACTTCCGTTTTCTTTTCAGTTTCATTCATTAATGTCTTTTTAATTTCCACAGTTTGAATACTAGAAATTTGCTTGGACTGTTCACGAACAAATTCCTGCGTATATTCTAAGCCTTGATCATGGTCTTGTGTATGTTTCATTAGAGCTTCTTTTGTTAATTTTATAGTACTTTTTGGAAAATCTAAGGAAGGTTCTTTTGATATTCTTGATTCAAATGAACTAATCTTATCTTTTAAAGTCGCTTCCGCTATATCTTTTGTATCATCCATAATCAATTCAGGAGACTTTTCACCATCTTCAAGTTTTTCTTCTACTCGAGAACTAACTATTTCTTTTTGAGATATAGCTTCTTTAACTAGAGTTGATTCAATTATTTTTTCCGATGGTTTTGAGTCAGTAACTTCAGTTGGAATTGATTTTCTTGGCGTTATAGTTACATTAGAAAAATCACCTGAAGGAAATCTCATAGATTCGGTTCGAATATGTCTTTGTAAATGTTTAGGAGTTGGTTTTGTAGGCGATGACGGATCATATTTTCTTAGAACTTCAGTAGTTTTTTCTATAATTTGCGATTCGTCAAGCTTCTGTTCAATATCTCTTTCGTCATCAGCAGACTCAGGTGACGACTTAGATCGCGATCTCTCTAATTTCCCTTGTTCTTTTTCTTTGACCTGATAATTAAAATAAAAGTTTTCAAAAAAATCCGAAGTTGTAATAAAAAATAGTTGCATAATGTAAGTAGCTTACTTAAATAATCTCACAAATATTTATAATAAAATAAATATGTTTAAAAACAGTATATCTTCACCTGTTGTTCTATGTCATGGAATTTCTTAATATCCGGTTTAATTTGAGTTTTTATTTCGATAATCTCTTCACGGATTTCTTTCTTTTGCTTGGACGCAGGTATTTTGCTTGAACTTAATTTTCTAGTGATTTGTTCTTTACGCTCCGCAACGCTGCGTTTCACATCTAAAATATTTCAATAGGTAACTTACGATTTATTATTAATACTACTATCATAATCTATTTTTTATAGCATATTAGAGACAGCTAAATCGAACCATTACAGAGTAAATATAATAGTTGCCGCCAATAATGGGCATTCACAAACACAAAGGGGTCACCAGAGTGTTTCCAGCCACTTGGCATTTATGAAATTAAATGGAGAGAGATCAGGATGGTGATGGGGAAGTGGACCAGCGGAACCCTCACTCACTAGACGTAATACAATAGCGGAAGTTGATACTTCACGTCCGTACTCTGTAAAAGTTTGGTATTTTACTGGTAGAGCTGGCTCATTTTTTTGTTGGAATTGGTCAACTTTGATTTGCCGCAGTATGGCACTAACTACAGTAAATTTAAGCATAAAAGAAATTAATATGGACTTAAAATTGACAATTGTCTAAAGTTCATGAATTAAAAAGCATAATTAAAATTAGACACCGTTTTGTAATCTGTTTTTACTGCTATCTGTACTGACGTAGCTTTTCATATGTGAATGTTAAAATAGTGATAGTCAGACCTTCATCATCACTTTCTTCGCTTGGTGTGGGTGTTCTGTCTTGTTCCGTTTTTTCAGGTAAAGACTTTTCCTCAGGAGAGTATTTGGCTTCATCGTGGTCCTGCAATTCAGTTTCGTTTGGAATGCTTTCTGCCATCTTGTTGTCTTCGTACAGCTTTTCTTTCAATTTATTGTCCTCTTCGGCTGCAAAATATATTTCACATTTATATACGTATAAGGATTAATCGTCTCACATTGCAAAAAATATATCAATTTACCTATGGCTTATAGCCATACATTCAGGTAATTCGTAGTATACGTGTACCTTTGTAAGCTTCAATTTCTTCAGAAGCTTGTCGTTCCTGGTAGATGTTCCGCTGTATGCGCCTCTCGTTGGCGACGTCAGATTGCGGTGCGATTATGTCGTCGCGCCCTATACGACACAGCGCCAGTTCTAAGGAATTGTCTGTAATATGAAAATATATGTTTTTTATTGTGATTGTAAAGCATAATAAAATTGTATATAATATTTTATTATGAATAACTTTTACAGTGTTTGCCGTAACGTCATAAAAACGATAAATTGATAAAAATAACTTTGAAAATCTCATTACGTTTTGTGACATTACGTATTGAATTAAGACCGGGCGAAAGAACGGAACGGTGGACGTCTCCGCTAGCGACACTCGCGAGCCGTCTGCAGCTCTGGACGTATTCGTATGTCGACGCCAGGAAGTTGATTTGTTCTATAGTCGATTAACGTCAGGAAACCAAATAAGAACTCCACATGTTCTATCAGATATAAGGAATCAGAAACATAAATGATAATGTGTAAAATTTCTAAGTAAAATTTTAAATTTTCATTGAAAACTATTAGTTCGTCTACTGTTCGTTTACTATTAATTCTTCGATGACGTCAAAGTATTGTTTATTTATTTCATTGCTGTTTCACTTAGTTAGCTGCGTATAGTTTGTCACTAAAATGAAATGTGTTAATATCATATTAGTCTTAATCATAACATTAAAAAGCATTACCAACGATAAAATGAATGAAGAGAGTTCTCTGTGCACAGAAAGGTTATTTTAGCCAATTATGGGCTAATTGAAAGCCGATCTAGCACACAAAATCAGCTATAGTTAAAGTTAAGATTTTAACCAGCCAATTGTGAGTTAGATCGGTGGCTTGCTACTTTAAGCGAACCACATTACTGGCAAAAGAAATGGAGAAAGGGAATGTCTCGATTTTCAAGTACAAAATTGATTTTTGCGGGGTGTGATAGCTCTAAACTGGATGGACTGATAACTTAATAATGAATTATTGTCACAATTAATATTTGTCGCCGATCACAAGTAATTAAGTAATTTATGTCAGCCGTAAACATCAAATAAACAACAATGACACTATAAAATAATATTAAGATTGTAATTATCAATTAAGAACTTTTGGTAATCGTATGAAGGCTTTTCAAAAAATCTTTGAATACAGTATTCCCATACACTACTCTCTGGGGCAGTGTATTAAACTAACAGTAGTATAATAACCATACCTTGTGTTTTCACTCCAGATTGTGTCTTCCAGAGTTTCAACATGAGTTGTGCTTGTTCCGGAGCTGTAATTCTCTTGGCTTGTATTTGATTGACTGTCGCAACACTCACGCCCAATTCGTAGGCCAGTGCTACCCAGTCTTTGCCAAGAAGATTACAGATGTCTTCGAGTCTATGAATTGAGAAGTAAAAGCGCGAATTATTTTCAAGAACAAGTATACCAACTACAACAACAAAAGCACAATTACAAATTGAACAAAGATTTTATTTTAAATTTTTTTGAGACGTCATAAAATTTATTTAGTCTAAATTTGAAGGTTTAAGAAGTTTTGGGCCCAGTTAGGTCTGATAGCAAAATCTAAGTTAAAAATAAACCCAAAACCGGTGGCGTACAAGGTACGAGAGTATATATCAAACAAACTTCAATTAACTTGGAAACTTGTTGTTGGTTTGCTATCACCAACTCAGGCGCTGGTCAATGGTTGTTTACGATGTTTAGCCCTCCTGTCTTTGCGCGGTGGAAGACAATTTCTTTAACGTCCGCGTCGTGTCCTCGTGGATATAATTAAGCAGTAAGCATCTGCATTAGGTCCGAAGTCACCCGGACCAAAATATTATAAATGACAGACGGTACTTGTCCACGTGTACTGCCGACACTAATACATACATACGTACTCGAGGCCCACAGCTTCATGTAATACCTATTCAATTGGTAATAACAATATTGCTGAGCAGTGCTTGTTTGCATTCAAGCATAAGCGTTGGGATCTCATAAAGTTGATTTTTGACTTAATTAATTAGTCCCGTACCTCCAGCCGTAGTGTTGACTTAATAATAATTTATGGTGTCTATCGAAAATGAAAGAGGAGAGCTGCATTTTGCTTCTTTCCTTTGCGTTTCATTGACCAATATTTGAACAAATTTTATGAAAGATTTAAATAATTATAACATTTTTGTGCATGCTACACAGTGTAACGTCATATGATAAGTCTTTACAAATAATAACCATATGAGCAGTGCTGCATATGGGAGTTGATTTATTAGGAACACCCACAAAATTAAAAGTTTCCAAGTAACGCATCCGCCTTCGTGCATACCCCGAAAAATTACGTAATTCTTTTGCACAACGAGCTATATTATTATGTTGAGAGACGACATAAAATATTACGTATGCGTCTCGCTAACATATTATGGTTGCATCAGTATAAATTTTAGGTGTTTTTTTTATTTAAAATAATCACCGCCTGCAGATGATGTATAAGAACTTTTCAAATGGGATGACCTTTAAAGTAGAAAAGTAGCACTGGTTTATAACTTAAAATGTTATTAATTTAATTTTATTTATCTGCAGTAATTAGAAATTCATTTTATTTATCTGCAATATATTAAAAATAATATATTGATAAGAAACAGTGTGTTTAGTTTTAAATAGAAAATTTCCGGCATATTAAAAACATGTGTGTCTGTGGTCGGGATAAGGGAACCTTTTGGAAATAAAACACCACAGCAAAATTATTTGAAGTACATTAAAATGTAACAAGTTTAGGTGAATTGATGAATTGATGTTCGATTGATTTCAAAATAGTTTTAATGAATCTCTTTCGGTGTCAAGGTGCTGATAACTTCGCATGACTACTACCCGTAGATAGATAAGTTGATTACGATTTTCTTCGCGTTGTCTAGTACAATACTCCTCAAATTTAAATTTCTTCGATTGTCAGGAACCATGGTAAATTTTCAATCGACTCCCTCTTATAAATATAAAGTAAGCCGGAGAGAGCTGTTTCGTTTCGAACTATAAGGAAGTTTCCAAAGTCGATCGCTTTTGAAGATTGTATTCTCCTGTCATCCTAGTACTTAATCGGGCGATTAACTAAGGATAAGATTAGATTAGATGACATAAAACCTGGTGTATTCGCGCAGAAGTACTTTAGTGAAAAAGAAATATTTATTATTTGCACATTAACGAATAGGCTTTACATGGCAAATTATTTATTGCAATGAAAATAGATTGTTTCTGTTCTTTTTCTTGATAAGTCCTTATAAGGATGCGAAACTTAAATTATAAGCGGAAAATAAAGGAAATCTGATGGTGTCATTTCTGGGAATATAACTGATAGTTTTGTCCTACCTCGGATCACTCAACCGCTGTCTCCATACCAGGTCCTGGTCTTCCGCATGTGTCGTCATAACGGGCGTTGTCGTACGCTCTACTGTGACTTCTACCATCTCCTCTGGTATCACAATGTTAAGGACACATATCTGAAATCAAATTGTTCTCTTATCTACATAGTCCCAAATTTACATACTGAAACATTAATATAGACCATTGAGGAATAAAATAATATGCACAGTTATTCATATTTTTAATCCAAAGAGGTACTTGATTTACATTATAAGTATTTAAATACTTTTATTTATTACTGAGAAGTAATACATATCGAAAGTATGAGTAATATTTCAAAATCTAGCGATATGCTATTACCCTAATATGAACAAACCTTGTTTTTTAAATAGCGAATTGCAGGTGCAAATTACGTTATCATAAGAAGTTTCCTATCAGTAAAGTAGCTATGTTTTCAAAGAACTATTGTTCTCACCGGCGCAGGAGTTGGTTCTCCTTTAGGTACTTTAGGCTCCCTCATGAACTGGCACCTTGCCACAGCGTCCGCGTGGACGCTCTTCACCATCACGGAGAACGCGAGCCGGTTCTCGCGGAAGGCTTTGAATGGAACCGATAACTGTTCGCCGGATTTTGTCACCGGCACCAAATTTCCGGCGAATTCTAGATAGCAAGGCTTTCCTTCGTGAACCTGAATATAGAAATATAGAACCCATTTTATAACCATGTACGTAATATTAATTTCTTGAGTTTTTACTTAATTATATTTCCAATTTTATCACTGTCAATATAAAACTATGGTAAAGATTGAACCAATAAGTAAAAGATTACTTTCTTCAAACTGAAATAAAATTGATGAAACCTTCAAAACATGAGTGGCCAAAAATACGTACGTGATCCAAATGGTAATACCCGATGTAATTATCAAAATAAAACCACATCATATGTGATTTTTTCTAGTATTGTTGGTCCCAAATATATTAAATTACATCATATAAGTAACTGTATTAATTATACACATTAATTACTGATCGTCTGATATTCCAACGAAATAGAATCAATGGGTACCAGTGGATATTAGTATTTGAACGAAAAATTTTGTTTAATCTTATTTTTAAACGTTAGAAACCTGAATAACAGAGTATTAAACAATACAATTAATCTAAAATTATTGATTTCAGACCAATCGAACACGGTATTACAAGCGGTATGTATGCTATCCATAAAGAAAATTTATTAAGCACAACGACTTCATTACCGTTTTTAATTAAGTCATCACGTAAAATACTAATGAACCTTTAATCCGGTCACTTTAGACATAAAAATAGGATCCAATTAACAAAAATTAGGGGCAAGCTGAAAATTGGCGGAGACCTTGGGTTTACCATTCTAAATAAAACCTCAAAAGTCCCCATCGATCCCGCGTGTGCGTTTCGAGTTATTCGGGGTCAAAGGTCAAAAATTGAGGTTTTTTGGGTTTTTCTCGGAAACGGTGCGTTTTTTTCGAAAAAGTACCTCAGATTAAATTTGTAGCTTTTCAAATTTTCTACAAAAATGGTCATTATGGTTTTTCCAAAAAACTAACCATTTCCGAGATATCGCCATTTTAAGTGTCACGTTACACATGATATGCACACATAAGCCACGTATATAGGTATTTAGGCATCCAAGACAAGTAAATTCCATATTGTGTCTTTCTTATGTATAATAAATACACTATTATATGTAGTATATACTATCCTAAAAACATAGACCCATAAGATAGTTACTGATAGTAATTCCCTACCTGGTAATTATCACACACGGAGTCAGCTTTCTTCTTGCTCTTTATGGAGCTCCAAAAAAAATTAACTGCCTCGATAAATACAGGTATTTAACCTTCGTCAAAAACACACGGAATAAAAAACAAGTACAACTGTCGTGTCTTCCTCCTACATCCGCATCTGCCATACAACATTTTTATCGAGTCTATTATCAAGTTCAAACATGGCTAGATAATGAACTAAATTCAGAAGATTGGGGTTGGAAATTAATTGGTAATAGTTTGGATTGATTCCAATTACTTCCGCCCGCTCCAGATAAACTTCTTAACACTATTTTCTGTAATTGTAAAAAAGGTTGTAATGCCAAATGTGGATGTAGAAGAGTCGGATTATTGTGTTCGCTAGCGTGTACCAATTGCCAAGGCCAATCTTGTACAAATGTTCTACTCAGTACAACAGAAGAAGATTCGTGTGATTTTGATGGAGAGACAAACGATTCATGTCCATTTGAAGAGATTTTGAACATCCAGCAAGAAGAAGAGGAAAAGGAAGAGGAAGAAGAAGAAGAAGAAATCGAAGACATGACAGTTGAAATAGAATTTGAAGACTCGGATTAAACTATCAAGAAAAATTAAAAACTACAGTAAAATTCTATAACAGATAACATTATCAATTTCAATATCATGTGTAACGTGACACTTAAAATGGCGATATCTCGGAAATGGTTAGTTTTAGGAAAAAACATAATGACCATTTTTGTAGAAAATTTGAAAAGCTACAAATTTAATCTGAAGTACTTTTTCGAAAAAAACTCACCGTTTCCGAGAAAAACCCAAAAAACTTCAATTTTTGACTTTTGACCCCGAATAATTCGAAACGCACACGCGGGATCGATGGGGACTTTTGAGGTTTTATTTAGAATGGTAAACCCAAGGTCTCCACCAATTCTCAGTTTGCCCCTAATTTTTGTTAATTCAAATGTCTATAGTGACCGGACTATTATTGTTTTCTCAGTCATAAATATTATCACAAGTTACGCCGAATTTTTCAAATGTACAAAAGCTGTAATAGGCAATTATGGCCTATATTTCATATTTTAGGCAAGTCAAGAGCTATCTGCTCAATGTACACCTACCTCGACATCCCTACTTTTAGCCACCTGGGCGTATTTCTCGATACGCTCAAGCGCTTTGTCCTCCTTGTCGTCGGTGACGCAGAACATGCGAAGCTGCGCCTGCTGCTGGTCAGTGCGCTTGGCGTAAACCACGAACCTCGCCATGAAGGGCACATGGATTGCCTCCCTACAATATAATATACCTTACAATCATTCTTCATAGGTTTTAAATTATTGTAACAGGTTTCGTATTACTCAATTACTGTATAGGTGTATCGACAATCATTGCATTTACAACAGAAGTATTTGGCTTTGAGGCACTCATGTCGTGTTAGTTCTGGTTAGAGGCTGAGGATGTAATTGTTTTTTCAGAACGTGGTCTCCTTAATTGGCATCTTTGTTAAAAAAATAGATTTTAACAACTCTCTTAGCACTTGCTTAGCCACTTCCGATTTGCCACTCAATGGGACGTCCTTTCCTCTTCGTTCGCCTTATATCTCTTCGCGATCGAATGTGAGTGTCACCTAGTCGAGTGGCAAACTACGTGTTGATTTCAAGGTTTTGTCCAACGCAAATTTAAACTTGTGTATCACAGTTTCCTGGAAACTTAAAAAGTATGCCGTTCCGCCTCCGGATTCTGCATATGTATGTTGTCGAAATAAATACAATAGGAAAAGGGAATAATTAAGAAGTACAAGGCGTCCTGGGTTCACGCACATAGAACCGCATAATTTGGTCATTATATATTATGTTTACTGCACAAACATTTTATAAGTCTCATATGTTGCAATTTACATATTTTTCTTGTCGACAGTTGTAGAATAGCGAAACATATCACCCCGCCAAGAAAAGGAAGTAGACAAGGGGAAACATATACTATATACTACATATATAATAGATAATAATATAAATGCTTAGGTGTATTAAACTATATTTAAGCAATATTTAACACTACAGAGATATTAAAGTAAGTGCTGCACTATTTGCAACTATGCATTTTGTTAACTCACAAGTGCTTCAACAATTTTGGAAGCGATGACCAATTTAAGACTGTTGTTTGGTAGTGAGAGAATTCAGAATAACAAATAAATAATGATAAGTACATAAACAATAGTGCAGATATAGAATATATTAGTTACATTTCTTTTGAGAATTTAAAATAATATGCATGTTGTTAAATCTAAATTAACTTTAATAATTATTATGTCGTAAAATCGTATACCAATTATATATTCTGATTTATTTTGACATATAAACAGTTATTTTGTCATTCTGTACCTGTACAGTTCGGTCGCCATTTTGGTGGCGTCTTCAACATGGCGACAATCGATCAACCAATAACGCGCGGACACCGTAGTCGTAAACGAGACGCAGTCGTTGACGAACGTGAGCGGCGTGTTCTCGGTGACATCTTCCCAATGCGCACGGTTTGTACCACCTAAATTTTAATTAGGTGTAATTAAATATTCAAACGAGTTTAGTTAAAACATCGTCTCTAATTTACTAAATCTACTTTAGAATAAAAAAACAGTTACTGCCTTTGAGATGTGTGATAATTATCTATGCACAACTCTTGGGCCATAACTCCATCAAAATTCGTGCAACTCAAGATGAAGATTCGCTAAAGGATCTACAATTTTGTTTTGTGGTATTATATAAACTAATTATTTATTATATTACGGTTGCACTCACAAATCTCTATTAAGTACATTATTACAAAAAACTATAGTGTAAACATATTTTAACTAATAAAAAATGTTTAAAACATGTAATCCTTACTCTCACAGAGTTTCATTTGATTTCAGGTCTAGAAATGAAACTATCTACAATATTAAGACTATGTTCTAAAATAATGTATCCATCAGTAACGTGTATTGTATTCGAAAAAAATCTATAGAACGAAATATACAATACAATAAAACTCAAATGCGCCAACACTATTTCCAAAATTTTACAAGTTAAAATCAAACAATGAAACCATAAACGTTGTAATATAAACAAGTACACAGTAAAAGTCGAGAAAGGCAGGCTGACGAAAGAAAAGAATAAATATACAAAATAATAAATAATTTCCAAAACGGCCTATAGCAAACACACAATACAAGCAAAGACGTCACACCACACAAACCAATTTACTTTTGCTGTTGGTCCTTAAATAAAAAAAAACGGTGAAACTTATGGCACACAGTGATTGGTGTTTACAACCGTTTGTCTCCCTATTGGTGCTAGATCTGTCCAAATTAAATTCTACTTCTTACGAACGACTTTTGTGCCAATTTTATACAACTCATTTCACTGGATAACAGATCTCTCGAAGGGCATTCACTGAAAAAAAAAAATAACTAAAATAAAAGGTGATAGCATAAATTATAACAAATCTATCAGTTACAATAAAAACGAACGTGTAGAAACGAAACAAAAACGATGATGTGAAGAAAATAGAACTGATAGGCCGTTTTGGAAGAGAGTTACCGTCATTTATTGGTCAGTGCAAATAAACAAGTCAGAGATGTCGGTCGTGCGTATGAGAAGGAGATGATGAAATGAATGTTTTCGACTCTGTGTGTGTGTTTACAGCACTATAAACCTTATTCCTTGCGGCGAGTAGAATATAATACGTAGATATTTCGGCAGAAAGAGTTTCAGTGGTATTCCCGTCAAATGCATCCAACAAGAAGCTAAAGTCGATCGGTGAATTTGTAGCGGTGCGAATCCATTTCATTATGATACAGGGTGATTAGTGGTTGAAAAGGAAAAGCGCATAAAACTTCAGCCCGTGCACAAGAAGGAGGATCGAACGAGAAGCGAGATATGAAAAAGCGTTCGAACAGTGATAGAGGGTAGAAAATTCACGATAGATCTACATTCAGATAACTATACTCCTGCAAACAAAAAGAGATCGAAAGTTGGCATAAACGTTGAGAGTATAGTTATCATATAGCGACGTACACACAAGAAATAAAGAAACAAAAGCAAATGGACGAACGGACAACGAAACCAAAAATGAAAAGATAGTGTGAAACCTATATTTTTCTTTTAGAATTCTGTTTGTACATTTACCTTCGAGAGATCGTTTGCGAAATACCCCTGTTGATAGATGCGTGTGCGCCGATCGGTGACGCCACATATATTAGCGCCACACACGGTGAGCGTGCAACACACACAAACACGAGAACAAAGACAATGTAGACACGCACACGCACACACACACGCACACAGTTGGGACTTCCGTGGTGGCCCTGCAGCCGCTAGTGTATTTGCTATAAGCTTGTATATTTTGTATTTAGCGTTTGTATAGAGTATTGGAGTGGGAATAATTTGTTTTGGTAGAAAGAAGCTTTAATCAACTTTCAAGGAATGGCATGAATTATTCTAACAAGACAATGTAACAAACTCATGCATTTCGGTTCGTTAACGTCGGTTGCTTAAAAAAGAGGGAGATAGAGCGTGAAAGGTTTAGTATACCTACTAAAATGAGTTTTGAAAATAAAATAGATTTAAAACTATTCTCACTCTGATTAAACATGGGAATGTCCACATACACGAAAAAGGTGCTACAGCTAAACGAAATTCCCAAGGCAGTCATTACGTTAATAATCGTATTAAATACAGCGATCTACGTAAAACAGACTCTTCATCTGGCATTTAGCTATAACTTCACAGTGTTGTAATGGAATATAACTGACATCTGCTCCTCAATCGTGGTGTCCTTTTAATTGTTAGTATTGAACTTTACAGCGGTATGCGTAAAACCAAAAGACGGAATAATAAGCTTCGTTGTAATACTTACCGTTCCCGGTATGCAAAGCGGAATTTCATAAATTAGCAAAACCAAAGCCATACTCCATTGCAACACGCCCGCGCGTCTCTCTCGAAAATGGTGTAGAAATGATAATGAAAAAAAAAATCGATCAGACAAAGAAATCCACAGTCGAAAGAGACCCGGTGTAGATGAAGCACGCGACGTTCAGCTCCAAGCTCCCACCTGATATCGAGCAGAGGAGTCTCAGGGTCGGTGCCGAGGAGGTGCTGTACTGGTTGGTCATCCCCTGGGTGTGCGGCCTGGGCGCCGGCATGCTCAGGGTTATCGCTTTGTGGAACTTGCGCCGGCGCGGCTCCACAGTCACCACCGGCGACACGGCGACGCCGCGTCCCAACAGTTTCGCCGTCAATTCCGAGTCGATGATTTGAGCCTGCCGATTACATTTTCGCACATTCGCCGTGATCGTCAAGCCGGACGTGATCAACAAAAGACCAAACGCGATAATCTCTGACATAAATTGAATTCTGCATGCAGAAACTGGAAATGATACGTATTACGGCCGTGAAAGAGGTGGGTAAAATTTATTAGAGAACTACTCACCGCGTGAATTCGAGTTGAGTTTATTGATCGACGCCGCAATATTACTGTTAGTATTTACAGAGTTCTGCATCGTCTTTGTTTTTTAACGCCAAAAATTCAAAAACACGTTTTAATGAGTCGCCACAAAAATTAAAACAAATCACAAATAATGCGTGGTCGCAATGTCTAGAAAAATAATGTACATATATTACATATTTTTTTTTTGTTGAACGCATAGGATAGGAACGGTGTCAAAGAAAGGGCCGGTGCACAATTAAGCAAATATGAACATATGAAATCACAGCGAAAGCGGTCATAGAACAAGGTCTCAGTACGCGACACCTCAAATAATTCCTCACACATGCGCCTCAAGATGTATTTTCGGTTTCATGGATACGTTTCAAAAAAAAAAACTACTACTACTACAAAAAAAAACAAAAGCAAACACTGAACACGATGCGGCAAACAAAATGAATAACCATGCAAGATATTATCACGTTTGGTCTTTAGGGCGTTGCTACGAAATCTCAAAAAAACACTCCACAGACATTAAGACAATTCATATATAAAGTACGTCACCCAATAAATTTAGCAATCTTCCTGAAATTTACGGTATAAATGTCAATAAACATACTTACGATATATGTACATGTCGCACTAAATTAAATACAAACGGATTACATATTGTCTATTTTCAAAATCACACATGTAACAGCAGTCAACTCGATTGATACAATTTAAATACAGTAATTTACAAATCGGCGAATCGGATTACCTCATGCTTTACTTCAAGTCAACCTAAAGACCAAAAGAGACTATATACATATCGTTAACTGGCAACCCTCAAGTACCATAGAGTAACTATTGGAAACAAACGTTACACTTACTTAATCACAATTCAAAACGCAGTGTGAGAAACAGCTGAAGTGTTAGATAAAATTATCTCATTGTAATTTTACTGACGGTGATTTCATATAATTCATGATAATGCTTAAAAGGAAAAAATAAAAACTTTTCCTTCAATAAACTTTATTGAACTTTTGAAACATTCAAATACATATTTGCTACATGACACATTTTATGAAGTCACTAAATTTATTGGGCATTTCGTATTTAAAAATATATGCATTTCCTAATAATGAAAGCTAGGTCGTTGCTCTAAATAGCATAAAAGAAATTAATCTTATAGTGATACCTATATCGAAATCATAAATTACCATAATATATTTTAATACACGGTGACAATACAATAAGTGATTGAATGTCAATTCATGACGTCATTTCGTTCAGTTAGTTAGATGTTTGATATGTAAAAGTCCTTAATACGATTTTCAGACGTCGTCTAATTAATTATAAACAATATAAATAAAAACAACAAACATTTGGCATGTATTATTTGTACTTTTGTTGAGCGGAATGAGAGAATTTGATTTAACTTTATACGACATAAAACAGACTTACTCAGACTTAAGTTACACGATAGTCCTTAAAACGAACACAATCCCTTTGGCTTTGAATTATAACAAAATTTGTTTATGAAAAAAACATTGTACAATGTATTCAAAAAATTGATATACTTATTAAAATATTAAAACTCGAAAAAGCTCCTTTAATGTATCGTCTCGTTTATATTAAATTTATCACAACATCGTTGACTAAGTGTACTCTACATGTTATAACAATTTGCATAATAGCTATTTAGTATTTATTCTTGTAAATTCATAAGATGTTATTATTACAGTCCAACTCAGTCGGACTCGTTTTGTTAAAACTAGTTTAAAATACTTCTATTTTCTGTCTAATAACGTGATGGGAAAGCTTATATCTTATAGAGTTTTCACAGCAGACCTTCAGTTAAAAAACGACTAAGAAAATTGAATAGATTCATATTTTGAAGCGCTACGTAATCGTTTAGTTAGTATGTGCCTATATACACACTAATTTAGTATAAGAATAAGGTTCGATTATGAAAAAACATCAAAAACATAAGCTTGCAGTGAACACTAAACATTGCTGCTGAAGTCTACAACATGGCTTACAAGACCCTTAGTATAGAATTCTTAATATACGGCTATGGCTACCAAATCAATGAGAATCGCTTTTTCTTCGACACGTTGTTGACGGTGATTTTTTTAAGGTTCTTGTCCTTAACGCCCTTGCGGGGCTCAAACAGGTTTACCTGTAGGCCCACTTTGATCTTTTTCGTGAGCGCTCCTTGAGGGAAGACCGCCTGCACTTGTGGAACCACGGAACTAGAGACCATTCCGCCTGAAAATACAAACAGAGAAGAATTCAAAGGAAGTAAATAAACAGTTTTATTCGTTAAAAATATTTCGAGCCTAGCATGACGTTTTAGAGAAGAATCTCTCTATAAGACAGTCATTTTTGCACAATGTGATGAATTAAAGGGACAGTACTATATAAATCTTTTGTCTAGTGAGTCATGCTAAGTCAGCTGATATGAAAAACAAGTTGAACAGAGCATAAATGGAAAAATACTTGGAGAAGAAACATATTTAGAACGGAAAGGAATAAAATAAAATGTATAGACAGATGAGTTATAAAAGTGGACTTAAAAGATGAATTCATAAAATTATAGATGTGTCAGCTTATAGATTTTTTACATTTACATAATAATAATTCAAAACTTGTCCAACTATGAATAATATCAAATTTCAGTAACTTAATGTGTCAACACGTTTATTCTACATAAAATAATTGTATTGGCACATTGCACTAAGGCGCTATGCATTAATGGTACACGAAAGAATAATGACGATTAGCTGCATAGCATACATTTGAATGCAGTCTATTTTAGTATACTACGTTAAAATGCACTGCGCGCCTGTTTACATTCTAAATTGTTCACTTGCTAAACCGATCCTAGTTTACAAGCTTAAACGTGCAGATATCAACAGCATTTTTTTCCCAGAGGATTTTACTTGAACTCAGTGAACTCGGAGTTCATTGTTTTAAGTGATGTATTTAATATACGAGTAATTACTTCCTTTATAACTGAACAAACGCCTTCAAGCGTACAATAAAAGCTAAATATTGACAATTTTTCTACACTTCCTTGAAGAAAACCTTTCTCTGTGCAAGAAACTCGTCACTTTGTAAATGGGTATCTCAGAATAATGACCTTAACGATTTCGATATAAATTGTTAGTTTGATAAAGTGTTCCTTTTCAAATCTATCTATATTGGCGAATGCCCTGGTTAATTGAGTTAAAAAAATTCCGAGCGAGCGCTGCTTCATTTTGCGCCATCTCGAACAATTTTTGAGGTAATGTCATTGTTGCTATGTTATTGGTTCTTAACTCAAAAGACAGTACGTGAGATAAATTATAGATGACACTATATATATACATATATATATATATATATATTTATATATATATTGTATTCTACACTTATCTAAACATTTGTCGTAAGAAACGAACATAATCGGCTTTTTCCTTAGGGAAGTTATCATTTTCCCACTGCAAACTCTTAAGAAGCCCAGGAACCAAAAGTTCGGTTGTTCAGGTTGAAAAAATATTGCATGAAGATGCACACCTTCAGGTCCTATCGCGTGCACTTCCTGGCGGATGCGGGATATGACCGCAAAGTACTGAGGGAAGTCGTGGGTTAGAATCCTGGTCACGCGAGGGTTCTGGTTGCCCACTGGCTCTTCGTTGTTATCTGAAACGGAAAAGTTTTTTGGAGGTAATTACTTAATTTAAAACTGTCAAATGCCTATTCGTCAACTACGGCGATAATGGTACGAGTATGAAAGACGATTGAAGGCTTGTATGAAATAAGATCCATCCATGAAATTAGATTATGTATTTGGTTTTCTAGCATATGGTGTGGATCTTAGTGTCGAGGACGTTCTCCTTACGATCCATAATAGCAAAATCATAAAACGTACAAAATTGCAAGTCTCGTAACGCAGTCCCTCCACCGCAAAAAATTTTGAAATCTCTTGTAGGGCCAAGTCAGTTATTTTAGTTAGTATCTATATAAGTACCTATTCAACGACCTTGTCATAAATTGTTTGCCAATTAGTTACCAACTTAGTAATATGATCCTAATTGATAATGATTTCTGGTGACCGTATCAATATTAGACATTTTTTTAACAAATATGCAATCGCACGGCAATAGACTCGAGTGCTTTATCTGTGCCTGTCCACATATTACATAACTTAGACCCATTAGCGCTGTGTTCACTCAGGAGCATTTTAAATAGTAGATTTTTTTATTAATAATATATATTTTTTTTAATTACGCCTTTTCTTTCAATCAAAAGAGACCTAGATATCGGCAAGGTAGCTAATAACTTCAGGTGTTTTTATTATAGTTTTATATTGATAATTTTAATATATTAAGGAAATAAAGAAGTGGATAACAACTTCAAAAATTACTTTTCCGTTATTTAAAATTGTACTTAGTGCGCCGTACTTTTATTACAGTCGAGCAAGCCATCAACTATTCTATTAACTATAGACATGCATATATGAATAGTACCTTCGATCTCAAGGGTCTCATTCAGGATGTCCTGCAGGACTTCATCGGTGGCGTCGGTGTTGTGCTCCCTCCAGCTGGACCCGTTGTCGGAGCGGAGTATCACGATCTCGCGTTCCTTGCCCCGTAGGGACGCGTAGTGGGGCACTTCTAGTATTACGGGCCTGGAACGAACGGTCGCCGGTGAACGATATGACTTTGGAGCGGCGCGCTTAGAGATATGGATCCATTAGTACTGCCTTTGTATTCTATCGCGAACGTGCTCATAACGTAGCGACAGTGTCTAGTGGTCAAAGATCATAAAGATATCGGGTTCGAGTACGAGACTTGAGTCAAATTAAATCGCCCGCTTCGTACTTTGGATATTACTTTAAGCTGTCGGTTTCGGTTTTCGTCCCCAAATCAGTGAGAACAAACCTCAGTGGGCTCCTCCCGCACCACTTTCTGCTACCCTTTTCTTTAGATATGTTCAAAACGGAGATTTATCTGTATCCGTTGTAAAAAATGCCAGTGAAGTTAAACGTGAATGTTTGGTAGATACCTTCTCTATTTTTTCAACAGCTTGAAATGTGATTATCAATAAGTAATAGGATATGTTTCATTTAAAATAACTCTAAATAAAAGGTCTCATTAACCTTATTGATGATAATCATGTATGTAAAAAAAAATAATAGATATGGTATCACTTCCGTGCTTATTCCATCTTTTTGTGTGCTAATTTTTTTCCTTTTATTTCAAACTCCAGTAAAATATTAATGATGTAAAGTTACAATATTGTAATAAGTGGTCATCATTTCCGATCGAAGCGATTATTGAAAAATGAAATTATCAAATTATAAGTGCGAAATGTGGAATCTAAAATTGTAAAAAAATTAATAATACGACCACCAGTCTCGTCGGCACATATTTATACATTAATAATGCATTAAGCTTATATTTCCAAAACTATGAAATTTTTCCCTTATGTTCATGCGTATTGTATATGGGTAAGCAGAAACCACAGATGTCCACTTGGTTAGATACTTATCTTGTTTTATTTTAAGGAACCAGGAATGTAGCTTTGCGAAGTAACTCACAGCTTGTTTAGATAATGTCTATCAATCGTTTCATGCAAGTTTATCGGTCTTGGATTTTGTAACAATATCAAGGGATAAACGAGCATGCGAGCCACCAGAACGAAGCCAGTAGCTGATCACCATCGTCCATGGACATTCACCAGATTAGAGAAGTCACCAGTGCGTTGCTGGCCTCTTGGGAACAAATAAGATGTCTGACGGAGGTGCAGTGGGCTGATGAAAGGAAAAAGGACTGATGGAGGGGAAACGACCACCGGAAACCTAATTAATTAGATGAAACACAACAGCGGAAGCTGCCACTTCACGTCTGTGTCTGTGAGAGTTTGGTATATCACTTGTTAAGCCGGCCGGCCCGTTTTCGTGCTGAGTATTCCGTGATGATTTAAATTTGATCCTTATACTTATATATCGTCAGCGTTGTCGGTGTATACGTTAATAATGCACTAAAGTTATATTTTCAAACATACGCAATTTTTTCCCTGCTTCGTTTTCCTATTATATTAATGTTGAGATTCCAAAACAAAAAAAAAATTGGTTGTTTATAAAGTCGGTTTACGGACGATAATTTTACGTGATAATGTCATAAGAAAACATTGATGAAAAATTGCATTCTTTTATGAATTGAACTGAACTATAATCACTGAATCATCATTATTTTGTATAATACAAAGAAGGAGTTAATTGAAAATGACAATGTTTTCGATAAATTAACATTTATTTGCACTCGTTAATTCAAATGTTTTCTACTTAAATTATACAGTAAAGAGATAGATGCGTCACAAGCCGAACGCTTAGGCCGATCGTGCCTCTCTATTGTTCCGTGCTCTCGCTCGCACGCTCGGCTCAGGCGGAACGCGACAATGAGTCATGCTTTTTCGTGCGCGCAGCCAGCGTTCATTGATTTATAAGACGTTATGACGTCAATAATTTTGATCAAGAATAGAATATTGACAAAAATCATAAAGATTATAAAATGTTTTTTTTTTTTGTTTTAGTAATAAAATATTATTCTTCCATTATCGAAAATAATCTCATTGACACTAGTTCATTATGCACTTAGTTATAGATTATATCGTATAGATGTATTTATCCAAATCGGTATAACTCTTTTTTGTATTAAAAAAAAAATTAATAGTATTACGTATCCCTGACCAATTTCTTATCCATTCCCTTCGCTCTTTAGTGTAACCAACTGGTTTTTTAATGTTCACACGACGCACTAATGTCGTTTCTAACGTTATACTACAATTTTAACCGACATCGATTAATTGTTACCCTAAGAATTTCGCAGCGACCGGTCCCATCTCCAACACCCTGGCGGCGAGCGCCTCGCCCTCCATCAGGGGCGGCATGTGGTTGATGCGTGAGGGTTTCAGGTATCTGCAACATACAAAGCCAGATATGTAATTACAATACTTGGTAAACTATGAGAGTTAACGCTAGGCTAAGTTTTCATGTATTGTCGCTTACAAATGCGAATACAAATATGAATTGTAAAATGAAATCCAAATTTAAATAAATATTAAATTATTAAAATTTGACATCTATTGAGATTCCGCATAAATACATATTTATGTCGGATCTCAATGGTTGATGTCATGAATGAGGATCAGATTAAAAAGCTCTGTCTATGAAATGAGCGAATGCTATAGACAATCTCAAGATACATACATGTACATCCAGTAATAGGAGCGAACACTACGATAAGTGTAAAAGAAATCTGTATTGATTAAACGAAGTAAATAACAGTAATTGACCAATTTTTCTATTGAAAGTTTAAAAGAATTCTATATTAATAAATGGAAAAAAATACTAGTAATCAACCATTTTCTTTTTGAGAGCAGTGTAAAAGAAATTCATATTAATAAGTGGAAGTAAATAATAGTTCTTATCAACCATTTTTACCGCGAAATATTAATAATAAATTCTATTCATAAGTGAGAACGAATAATATTATTCGACCCTTGAAATATACATGAAACCGAGCTTTCAGAAGTGAAATATAAAACATACATGAAAACGTATACTATAAGATTGCAACATTTACACAACGGACCGTGAGAGAAAATACCACATCCATATGTAGAAATGGATCGATCGTCAAGAGAATTTTAAAAGCGTCACACAGAAATAGATCATTATTTTCACAAACGGAAATCGATACTATGGATTCATTGAAAATGCATTGCCAAGAGACTGCAATCATTGCAGCTAGATCGTAACGATGGAATCGAATGCATCACACCGCGAATACCGTATAGATCGTTTGCAGCCGTACCTGCAAGTGATCCTCGTGGGCTGCTGGGCGGACAGCGGCGGCACTATGACCCTGACGCCGCCGCCGCGACACCCGCGCATGGCGCCGCCGCGGGCGTCCACCAGGAACGACACAAGGAAGCTGTAAATCATTGATTAATTCGTCATTTTAATCAGATTAAATCCAGTTCGAGAATCATAGTTAGCATTTAAAACAACTAACTTAGTTAATTTCTGATCCGTTGGGCGGAAATTTTGCGGTTTGTCTATGCTGATATATAAACAGTCATATTTTGTTTGTTCGTTTTTAAGAGACAGTTTCAAGTACCACCAAGCAGATTTTAAAATTCTTTCATAAATTAGTAATTGAAATATCACCGAGTAATTTCTTATTCTCATAACCAGTATTTATTCCCGATTTCATCTGTATTTTTGCAAGTTTTGTAATAACTATTTGATTTTGATGGATTTTTCAGAAACACAGGTCACGATGTGATAACGGGCTTCTGTATTTTATTTTTATTTTTTTCCACTATGAATCCTTCACAGAAATGGACAAATTTTGGACTAGTTCTGTGTACGTGTGGGCGAAACCGCCACGGTTCATAAGTATTATATATAAAGGAGTAAGTGGATTTCTTTATGCATCCAATATGAGAACCAATTGACTTATTACGATCGGTTTGTTATAGACAAACGTATATAAAATTTAAGTATAGTTTTATATATTTTTAATTATACATGTATTTTTCTTGATCGTCCGAATGATGACGTAATTTCTTCAAAAAAATCGTAGTATAAGAATTTCACCGGATGATGTAAATTTCCCATCTTATATATTTGGACGTCCTTCATTTATCATCTATTTGGTGATTATGAAATGACACCCTTATCGATCTAAGACACGATTTCTAAAGGTAACCTCGAATGAATGACAATAAAGGATTTTAATTTAATCTTATAATATTAATATTTAAGCGAGTGATTTACAAATATTAATTTCACCAAACTAAAAATAAATTTCTGTGAAGTTATTTTTCTTTTCATATGAAGCTGTAACCCCTGAAACTATTTGATTCCTTCCTGAACTAAAACTTAGATTTATAAATTCAGACCGATAATTTGATTAGTGTGGCAAAAATCATTGAAAAAATGCGCCATCCAATTTAATTGCATACTGATATGACAAAAAAAAACATCCGAATCATAAACATGTGAAGCTCCAATAAACAATGAAGTAACTATATTAGCCTTCTCGTTGAAACAGAAGCCTTTTAAACTAAACCTGTCATAATGTGATTTTCACTATTCGGTAAAGCATGCCTTATAAGCAAATCAATTTAGATCAACCATCATTATAACTATATGCAGCCGTTGTGTAAACATTTAATATTTATACAATAATTACAATCCCTCGTAATACCCGAATGGCTGCGCTTATGGTAAAATCTAGTACATTGCTGGCTATCAATGTTTACCGAAACATGTAGTATTTTCCGTACGATTATATCTTTCGCCCGGTGGGCGTTCATTTCAATTGAAGAAAATGAGTTAAGAACGACCACTTACTTCTTCCACTGCAACTTCTTCCTGTTTTTTTTTTCGAATCCGGTTAGCGTGCACAACAATTAATTTCTATAAATGGTTCTCTCTGTTCTGAAAAAATAGTCTACATCAAAACATTTCGATTATTATCAATAATAGGTGTTATTTTTCACATTACTAATTATATCATTTGGCTGGGGGATATTTTATATCATAGACAAATGTCAAAGTTGTAAAGCTACTGACTTGGGTTGTGTCGGGTCCACGTTGTAGCAATAACCCTCGGGCGCGTTCGCTGCGCTGTAGCGGCTGATGCTCTTCACCACCACCTCTTGTTGGGGGGTAACCCGGACCGTTCATGGAAGCTGGTGGAGGTGGGGAATATTGAACGAAAGGCTTGATGCAAATTAGTAGTGATAAAATTCATGGTCAGAAATGAAAGTGCCCTCGGAAATGCTATTTTAAAATTTTTCATTTATGCTGCAAAATTTTTAAGAAAACATTTCGAGCCTAAAAAATAAAGCTTACATTTGAAAGTGTTTTATGTTTTTCGGATTTGTAAGTTTGCATATACGAAAAATTTCAAGAAAAGAATTTTCTTTAATTTGTTCACAACTTTTCATTTATTATTATATTTAATTTTTGCAAACATTTAGAACTATAACTAGTATAAACAATCTTGGGAATATTGTGTACGTATATAGTTATATCTCAAGCAAAGACAAAAAAAAAAAAACCTCTATCGACTGCAAGAAGCTAGGGACATCACTTTAGAAGGGCTAGGTACGTTCGAGGCCTTACTTTGAGAAAGTTCCATGATGTTCTTATGCCCCATGGCCGACTCCGCTCTTTCATCTCTCGTCACGTCGATGGGCAAGGAGTCGTCGCCCAGGGACTTCATGTCGTCGGCGGTCAGATACCGATATGGTTGGTCGTTGAGCACGGTGTCTTCCCCTATCGAGTGGAATTAACATTACTTATATACTCTGATCGTAAAGTTACTCATGCATCCTCGGAGTGAGCAGCTCTCGCCTCCGATCAGATGGCTCAAAGTTAGTCGGATAATAAGCTGTTTAAAATGGATAATATTTTATGAACATTTCTTTACATACACAAGTCGGGCACTAACCTAATATGCAATACCAATAACAGCCTGTGGCGGCACATCGTAACAAAATAACGAATCGAGACCACGTCTGCCGCAGCGTCATAGTTCATTTTATAGATGGTCACAACTAACTTGTGTCCACGGATTCACTCGTTTTAATATAAAGTGAATTATTTTTCTTTTATATCGAGCGATGTTTTCTTTAGACGAGATATCGATATACGTCTCATTATCGATTGCAATCCCACTCCCGCTCTCGATATGTATGCCGTTTCCGGTCATGAGTTATATCGATTATGCTCTGCGCTGTATTTATGACTGTTGCTAAATGTTGTTCGTCTACTTAGTGCAATACATTCACGTAGGCGCAATAGTTATTATAGTCTTCATATAAGTTTTCGTATGTACTTAGGAATATCTATATGTATGTATGTTTGTCTGTGGCCTCATGAAATTGATTATTAGGTTACTCTTACGTTTTAAAGGGTAAAGTAAAAGATGTGAATACATGTGTTTGTTGTCACTGAACTCTGAAACTATTAAAGGGATTGTAATAAATCTTGGCGAATATAGAGAAAAAAGAAAATATATTTGTCATATATTACTCAGACATAGTGTAGCGTTTTATTAGTGAAATAATTTATAGAATCGGTTCTGTAGTTGCAAAAATACTCAACATATATGTACAAAGATATAAAAAATATATCTCTTTATAACATTAGTATAGAATAAGTTATAAAAATAATTAATAGATAGTCTTAATGTTTATATTTATACATTAAGATGTATCAAAATATCTACCTTGTAATTTTTAAATAGTTTTTAATTTGATTTCAGCAAAATGTTACTCAACAAATTAACTTTTACGACTTGGCCACCAATCTTCTAAGCCATTATTAATTCCAAAATTAAATTATATCAATCCGACGTGCATACGAAAACCGCAATTATATTTTTTAACTTTAAATAATTGATTTAAATGTTCGCTTATACTAACTACCGCGTTTAGACACATTACCTCCTTCCTCCTCGGAATCGGACATGAACGTCTCGTACATAGTTTCCGGAGCCACGACCTTGTATTTGTCCTGCGTGACCGGCGTCAGGGACGGCTCGGACACGCCCTTGAGCGTCTCCATGACGGTCACGTAGCCGAGCTTCGAAGCGATGTCCAATGGAGTCTGGCCACTCTGTTTGAGGAAAAAAAACTTAATCGAGCTGCAATGTCGATGGATAAATGCCTATGGATCAAACACGATATACAAGCGCGCATTAAATAGTTCAATCCAAACTGAAACGATTAATACTCGAGGTCAAATGCAAAACGGTCGTAACTTTATGAATATTTACCGTTCCATGGCGCATATTTGAGCTCAAATAATAATTATAATAACATCTTCCGATGCATACACAGCACCTTCTGATCCCAAAATAAGCAATTAGGCTTGATTATGGATGTCAGATAATTGATAGAATAGATATGTTTCTTTTTTTTTGTAAATATACACAAATAATACATAGAAATAGCCAGACTCGGACAAACTTAATTTTAAATTAAATAATTGTTTGTCTCGCGTAGGAATCGAACCCACACCCCCAGCGCAGTAGGTGGGGTCATTACCGACTGCGCCAAACGAGCAGTCTATTATACGGACTATGCTCGTCACATTGCTGGAAAGGTATAGACAATGTTCTATATAAGTACAATAATGAATGAGGAATCCATAAATTTACAAAGTTTGAAAGCGATCATATTTTCAACGTAAATACTTAAACTAAGTATAAAATATAGTGAACGAAGTATTTAGTATAGTATAGTATATAGTATAGTGTACTGTATACAGTATAGATAAGTTACTATACATACTTTAAACAAGGTAAGTAAGGTAAGTGACAAAGTTGACGTCGATGCAAGCCGAAGCTCAACAGAATGTTATGTACCAGCATATGCAGCTGTTTAAGTTCTTAAAATGAGGTTGTATGCATGTTACGTGTACGTACGTACGCAACGATATAGTGTAATAGTATGTCGTTGGTGGCTGTAAGTTGTAATAATTGTTGCCGAATAAGATGAACGAGGTGCGACGCTCGAAAGACGTTGTGTCAGATATGGTCAATGCGCTTGTATTTAAATCTCCTTATCAGGTGCCACACATTGGCAAAAAAATCTGAGTAAAAAAAATCATAGTTTGCGTTTAGTTAGTTCTGCGAAAGGGCACGCACCGTAGTGACGGCGTTGGCGTCGGCGTTGTGCTCCAGCAGGATGTTGACGATGTTGATGTGGCCCTGCTGGGCGGCGTGGTGCAGCGCCGTGTACCTACAACACGGTCAGAGGGAAATAGCTATCGAATCGCCTCTTGCAATTCATACTCCAGCTGGTGATACATGAATTATAACATATTACAGGTCGGCAGGACATTGCAACTGCCAAGGAGATGTAACATTGAAACAGAAGCGATTCGAATATTCGAGATTAGAATTTCAGCAAATGTTAGAAATCTTTTTGACTAATGTTTAAACAATCGGTACAACAAAAATTTTGCATTATTGTAATGCCTAAGCTAATGTCGACATCATTAACATCTACAAAAAGTTATGATAAAGTATTATTACGAAGACACACTTTTAACATTTTTTTTATGTAAAATTACTTCAAAATCGTGTTTTTGGATAACCATTAAAATCAACATCAGTGCACCATCAATGTACGTACCCGTGTGTAGTTTGGGCTTTGGGCGAAGCTCCATTTTCCAGTAGGTATCTGACCATATTCGCTTGCCCATAGTGGCTGGCCACGTGCAGGGGCGTGTAACCACCTTTGGTGCAGATGTCGATCTGGTCGATGACACATGTGATCAGTGATACAAATCTGTATTGAATTGCCCCTTATGCTAAGCCTCGTTTATTTTCCAAACCAACATTAGAGATATTTGTAGCCAATAAAAGTTGAAAAACATCGTTATATGGTTAAAACAAAAGTTTGGCCTAAAATAGTTCTTATTGTTACTGTTTAGAGTGGGGACTTTCATAATTATGTTTCGTATTTAAATGCGAGATCTGTGAAGGAATTTTCACCAATATAATAAAAATTCATCAAGACAGAACCATAAACAGGTACTTTTACTTTGATACTTGTAATAATGATTAGGTAGGTAATTCTTATTTATCTATGTGCTAATCAAACATTATCAATCTAGTCTATTACAATTAAGTCAACTAAAGTTCAACGTTTTAATATGGCTCTATCACGAATAGGTAATACACTCGTATTTGATTACTTCCTAATCATGTATGATTGTGATTGGCAAAATTTCATATCTTTATGAAAATATAATTATCCATCAGGTATTTTAATATTGTTTAGGCATTATTCTTTTATTGGATACAATATTTGATATTTACGAAATAACTGTAAATAAAACTTTACATTGATTAAATAAGCTTACAAAATTTGTATAAAAAACCAGGTCAAGATTTTTTAATAATTCATTTCGAACAAAATCGAATTCTATTTAACTATCGTTTCTTACGCATTCATTTCCATGCCTGTCTCCGTCGCCGACATTTCCTGTACTATTATATTTACCACTTACATTTGTCAAACTTCATAGTGATAGGTCAAATGCTGTAGAAGTTTATCAATCTCAAACAGATATATAGACATACATATATACATAGTTATTTATCTATTTGCCACTTACATTTGTCAAAGTTCTTAGTGATAGGTCAAACGGTGTGGAAGCTTATCAATCTCAAACAGGTATATAAACATACACATATATATAGTTATTTATCTATTTTTCACCTCTGCTTCATTTTTGATTAGCACTTGAGCCACCGGCACGCGGTCCTCCTGCGCCGCCAAATGCAGCGCGGCCAGGCCGTTCTTCGCCTGGTGGTTCGCGTCGGCGCGGTGCTCGAGCAGCAGCGAGCACATTTCCGTGTGACCCTGTAAGATTAGCGAATGGTCAGCACGATACATTGGAATCTGTAACGGGATCCACATGTTCTCATGATAGGAATTTTTAGAATCTATGTGACATTCCAGAAATGCCTGTCTTATTATTTGTATCGCTTAAGTAGTTATATGTTTGTCTGATGTGATTTTTATTACTATGACGTAATAAGATATGTAACCTGTTGAGCTGCCAAGTGCAGAGGTGTGAAGCCGGCCTTGGATTCCGTATTAGTTATGGCACCGTATTCCAAGAGAGTGGCAGCGGTTTCCATTTGGTTCTTCCTGGCAGCTATGTGCAGCGGCGTGTGTCCGTTCTTGGCCACCGCCTAAAACGATCAATTCTCATTTTGTCTAACCGTTTTATTAAATAACCAATCCATTAAATTTTCGTGAAATTAAAAACAAATAAAATTGTAAAAATATTCGTCTTTTCTTTGGCATATTTTAAAGTTTTTCCATATCTTTCCTTCACATCTAAAACCTTTCAAAATTTACGATTTGTAACTGCTTTTTAGTGTTTCATCACGGAATTCATAAGAATAGCACTACTCTGATTTTTTAAACTAGAAAACCTTCCACTCCAGTATTTACCTTGGCATCAGCTCCTTTCTCAAGCAATGTAGTGGCCACCGCTTGCTGGTCATACTGAGCTGCGACGTGTAGGGGAGTCACGCCATTTTTTGCCCGCCTGGTCAGGCGACGCGCCGTGTGCTAACAGGAGATTAGCCACCTGTTAAACGATACGAGTATTAGTGTTTGAAGTTGAAATTATGTGTTTAAAAGCCTAATAAAAACGGTATTTCTATAAAAGCTATTACCTTGAGATTACCATATTTCGCGGCTAAATGCAAAGGCGTGAAACCCTTTTTGGTCGTCGACGTTAAGGGCGCTCCGTGTTCTATGAGTGCTGCAGCGACCTATATGGATTGAGATAGCTTAATATTTATTTTGACATAATTATTAATGAAAAAACATTATAAGGCTTTGTATATTCTTAATTGTATTGTAAGAAATATGCTCTCCTTTTTAGAATTTCGTACTCGACAAGGAACCCTTATAGTTGCAACACGTCCATTTGTCTGTCTGTCCATCTCTAGCATCTATTTAAAGTATGGATGAACTTTTTTTCTCGTCTATCCCATCTCATGAGATATCTTGTAAAAATATTTCGAATATGATAAAATCGTTTTCGATTCAAGGATCAGTTTGCGAAATATTAAGCTTTAAAGTGCTAATTTTTGTTAAGCGCTGTCTCGTCCCTTCCCGCCAATTAAATGATTGTAATAGTTGTTTTTGGGCATACAAAAAATTCAGAACAGTAGCGTATACAATAAAGTTCAAAGAAAACAAACAAGTATGTTTTACAATTTGACGCATAATAGTGGAGCATCTTACTAAATGTACTTGGAGATGAAAAAAATTATTATATATTACAAATGCCATTGAAAGTGACTTTGATGAAGTTGTTAGCCGTTAAACCATGACCATAATGAATATTTTTATACTATCAAATAAAGATAGCCCCCTTCTATGACCGCATATTGTGACCCTACACTGCGCGGGATCCGACAAACATTAAAATACTTTTCTTTTATATTTCTATAATGATAGTCGCCCACTACATCTCCTATATCGCGTTTTCGATATTTATGAGAAAACAACACCTCTTTCTATCATCAATTGTCTATGCTCACGTCGTGGTTGTGCTGTTTGGCCGCTATGTGCAGCGGGTTGTAGTGGTCGGCCGTCAGCGCCCTGACGTCGGCGCCGTGCTGCAGCAGCAGCACCGCGATGTCCACGTTGCCCAGGCGCGACGCTATGTGCAGCGGCGTCTGGCGCTCCCTGGCTTTGGCCTCCACCGCTGCACCGTTTCTTAGTAATATCCTTATTATGTCCGTCTGTAATGTGGTAATGTATTGTCAAAATTGATGTTCGCCGCTTTATAACATTCGGTATATTACAATAACTCACGTTCATTGATAGATTTTTTATCTAATCGAATGTGTATGGGTACGTATGTGTATATTGGTATTAACCAATTAATATACAAACATCTAATTAGGAAATTAAATTGTGGAAGATGTAAAAAAAATATTACTCGCATTAAAAAAATGGTATTAATACAGAAAATAATATTAGGTATTTCAAAATAGTGAAAACGAATGATCACCATTACGTAAATACTAGCTTAGTACTCTGACCTTGTGCATAAGGCACCGTTAACAGCCATTAAATTCGTAAATTTAAGGATGTTAATTTTCAAATATATTTTTTGTAAATTATTTATATTTACGAAGGACACAAAATAACTATGATTCTTTCCCAAATATAACAATTACCTTATTAGATGGCCATATACTCTAAGATGAAAAATGCTTGGAAAACCATAGACAATATGTTTAAAAAAGTAATTTTAGGAATACACCTGATATATTAGTATTTTTTTTATGATTAAATTTGCTTATATTTCAATAATTTCACATGTGGGTGGATGATGTACGAGACACTTGCACAGTACAACGCACGAAACTCGGCCGTTGTGGAGCTAGTCACAAAAATGTTGCAATGCAACGCAACGAATGCAGGACAGAAGGTAGAAGGGTCGGAAAGTGTTATACCTGGGCATTGCACCGTTCGTAGGTAATACAGAGCGGCAGAGTTTCGTGCGTTATAAAGTCGAAAACTCGAGAACAATGCGAACCCTACATTTGCTATATCAACGATTAGTTGAAACCTGGTAATTTCGTATTGTCCTTTTTGAAGCAATCGTAGTTTGCTAGTTCGTTACCTGGTTAGCCCTCGCCGCCAGATGCAGAGGTGTTTCGCCTCTGACAGTCGGCACGTCGGGGTTAGCCTCGTGCTGCAGCAGATATATCACGATGTTCATGCAGCCCATGAAGGCTGCGACGTGGAGCGGGGTCAGGCCCGATTCCGTTGTAGCCGAAATACCTGAATAGAATTGTATGATATTGGATGCGTGTAAAAATCGTTCGATGACAATTTCTTTTACGAAATGTACAGAGAGGATATTAACGAAACGCGTAAAAAAAGAATGACAATGAAGTAAGATATTTAGTTTTTTAATTTTTACCAATTAAAACCCATAGACAATTTTTAAATACGTGGTAACCCTGTAATGTATAAAATTCATCAAACGATGTATCATTTATACTAAGTATTATGATAATATTGTATATAAAAAAAGAACTATCAAAATCGGTCGACCCAGTCCAAAGTTCTGAGACAATAAACTTAAAAAAAATGCATTCAAATTAAGAACCTCCTCCTTTTTAATTTTAAAGTCGGTTAAAAAATACTCTGGCTGGCTGAATACATGATACAGCCGTAAGTTTGACGCGGATAAATTTATGTACAAGAGGATATTCGGGCAATTGGTAGAACAATAACAATTAATGTTTCAAAACGAATTTATTAACGTGCAGTACGATGATACGAAAAGTATGAAATATAACGAAGTAGGTTGACATTTAAATTACGTGTGAAAGTTAAATCGAAATACATATTGCCTAGAGTTGTAAGGTCAGTCTGGTGACATTCTAAATCGTACTCTTTTTTCGTTAAACTGATAAGTTATTCATTTTTATATATTTTGAAGTTGAAGTCTTCACGCAAGTGGGAGCTTATTAGATTATTTACAAAATCACGCTTTCGATATTAATTTATAAATTAATATTGATTTAAGTTCATTATTAATTTAAGTTGGATCTATAGTTCACATGGGTGTACCACAGGGATCAATTCTTGGTCCCTTTCTCTTTTTAGTCTACATAAATGATTTACCTAGCGTTGTTAAGGATGTTCATAAGATAGTACTGTTTGCAGATGATACTTCTTTGTTATTCAAAATTAAAAGACAACAGCCCACTTATGACAATGTGAACAATGTTATCTCTAAGGTAGAGAAATGGTTTACTGCAAATAACCTGCTTCTTAATGAAATGAAAACAAAATGTACAAAACTCTGACTTCCAAATGTAAGACATGGATCCGGAACTATTTCAGTACGCAACAAAGAATTGGAGTTTGTGAATCCTACAGTGTTTCTAGGAATTACTTTAGATAACAGGTTTCAATGGGGTCCTCATATAAGTACGTTGGCGAAAAGGCTTAGCTCTGCCGCCTATGCTATCAAAAAAATGAGAAATTTATCGGACGTCGAAACTACCAGATTGGTTTATTTTGGCTGTTTCCATAATCTGATGTTATATGGCATCTTGCTCTGGGGAAACACCGCGGATATTCATAGAATTTTCGTGCTGCAGAAGGAGGCCGTTCGCGCAATTTACAAGCTCGGACCTCGTGCATCTCTTAGAAATAAGTTTAAAGAAATTGGAATTTTAACCCTGGCATCTCAATTCATTTATGAAAATTTATTATATGTAAAAAAAAATTTAGAAATGTTTAAAAGAAATAGTAATCGACATAAACTCAATACCAGAAATAAAAATAAACTGATTTCACATGTTAGTCGACTAAGTAGTCACAGATTCATTTAGAGGGCTCTGTGTGCGCCTATTCAATAAAGTTCCTGTAGAAATACAAGATTTACCCCTACATAAATTTAAGAGTGTTATTAAACAATCACTCATTAAAAAAGGGTACTATGCAATTTCTGAATATTTAGAAGACAAAAATCAATGGGCATAAGCGGCTCGACTTCTTACCGGGCTGTGTCATTCTTAATGGTTCCGTATTTGTTTTGGTTATGTATGTGCAAATTAGAAAAGAGTTACCCTCAAGTTTCTTGCTCGTTCTTCTTGAGGGAAAACTGCCTTCCAAACGCGCGGTAAAGTGTAAATTCGCAAAAAAATATAACGTATTTCAAGTGTTATTTTGTAACCTATGAAATAAAGATATTTTGAATTTGAATTTGAATTATAAATCTATAAAACATACATCTACAAGTTTGTTTTATTGACGTATTAGTGCATTAAATACAAAATTAAAGAATTCGATAAATATATACGGTTTTTCAAAAGATATACTTTGGAAAAAAGTAACTTATGAAGCAATTCTGTCTAGAAGAAGACACGAAAAATACTTACTGGCACCGTATTTCAAAAGAAGTTCCACGACCTTTATCCTGTTCTTCTTGCAAGCGATATGCAGAGGGGTGAAACCGTTTAGGGCTCTGGCGTTCGCGTCCGCGTTCCTGGATATTATTGAAAAACAATTATATATTTGCATATAATATTAACAATTACGAATGGGATACTTTCTTTCGGATATGGAGTAAAATGTACAATTGTCAAGTACAACCTGTCTAACAAGAGTTTAGCCACTTTGGCGTGTCCGCAGTGCGCTGCCACGTGCAGCGCCGTCAGATAGTCGACAGTGACGTCATCGACGGGCGCCCGTCTCGACAGTAACACCCTGGCCGCCTCGGCGTGGTCGCCCTGCGCGGCCATGTGCAGGGGCGCCAGCCCGTTCTAAACAAAAAACAATAACGTGTAAAAAACAGCTTTATAATAGTTTCTTCATGATCAGTAGAATTAATTAAAGGATTTCGAGGGAGACCCTTAACACGTCCTTCGTCTACCACGCACTTTGCTTTTGCTGGTGATGGGAGCTCCTCTGTCCAGCAGCGCCTCGACCACCCTCTCGTGGCCGGACCGCGCAGCGCAGTGCAGCGGCGTCAGGCCGTCGCGGGTCCGCGCTTCCACGTTTGCCCCGTTGTCGCATAGGAGAGACACCATGTTGTCCTTGCCTAATGCAAAGGAGACAATATATTCTTAAATCCCCATATTGAAGTGAAGATCAAAACACACATTAAAACATTGAGCAATAGAAGACGTGGTTTATCCTTGCTCAAGATACGACAAAGATTTTTTCCTTGTAATTTAACGAGAGAAATGCAGTACTTTCTAATGTTTTCTACGTCACGACTGTTTGGAAAGGAACAATTAAAAAAAAACGCCTTTGCGTTAAATAATAGTATATCAATTAGAGTACTTTCTATGTAATCAGTATTGGAAGCAAATACACATGGGTTCAAGTAAAAATGAAAATTTAATTCAATAAAAACAAGACAAGATTTTAAGTTTTATTTTGTAGAAGGCGTTAATTCATTGATTTTTGTATCGAGAAACATTCATGTTAAACATTGTTGGTAGGAAAAAAGGAAATTGTTTTAACACCGATTAATATGAAAGTTTGTCCACCATTTATTCATTTTTCACCCTCTCATCGTCCTTCTTCTTTAAATATCATCAGTTTCCAAGACACAACGGCCGCAGGAGTTCTCTATACAAAAATTTTATCTGACATGAAACTATTTTTTTAATTTTTTCATCATCATCCAGTGGGCCCAGCATAATGCCCGCGAGAAAAGCTTCTTTATGGGGCTGTCCTTCTCGCGCCCACTCAATGTATGGAAAGGATAGTGTTACAGAGAGACTCTGACTAAAAACTTGTCTAGGGCGTCATGCCAGGCCCGGAGACCGTGCTGCAAATTATGAATTGTTTCAGGGTCACAGGCGCACTGCAAGTCCTTTAGTTTGAATCTGTGAAGATACTGCGTGCACCCGTTACGTCTTATGATAGTTTGGATCAGTCAGGACGTCATCCCGATATCAAGGAGAACCCTATATTCTTGTTCTACTCGGGAAAGAACTTGGTTTGTCACCTGTCCTCCCTTGATTCATAACGTTATTCGCATACAACATTTAGAGCGAATATCGATCATAAGCCTTTGACGTCTCCTTGGTCAAGAAAGTGGTGGCCCTGTGGCCTTCAGATGGACTTCGTCCTTAGACTTGTCGACCTTTGTTTCGGCGTGGCCAGAATCTATGTGAGTTTTTATTTTATTCCAAAAAATTTTTGCCATGTTCAAATTGTTTTTGTAATGGAAATATAAAGATTTGTCTACGTAACGCGCTGAATCCTACGATGCCCTTCGAAAATAAGTCTTAAGTGTTATCAAGATATGGCCACTTCCATTGAATTGGATGTGGTACAGATTAGATATACCCTTATAAGAATTCTATTTCTATGCTCTCCTACTCCAATGATTATAATACACATCAGAATTAAGTTTTAATCGTGAGTTCGCTCGCATTTACATATAATGAATTCTTTCATATCGAACGATTACTCGTACATTTATGATTCTGGCCTTATTCCTGTTATGGATTTCAATTCCTCTCTCATTTTCTTTTCTTTTCCAATCTTTTTTTTTCCAAATTCTTATTACATGCCATATTGGTTTTTGCGTCATTAACTCATTTGTGTGTAACAATCACTGTAATAATTTGTTAAATTGGAAATTTTATAAAATTGAAAGTATAGATATGCACGTTTATGTTTCTTGCCTTTGGATCTTAAAACTACATAACAAATTGTGATGGAACCTAGCAAATTAAATAAAAAATCAAACGAGTGTAACCCGTATTACTCACAAGTAATGTCGTTTTTTTGGAAATAGAAATTTTAGAATGGCGTCAATCGTTCTAGAAACTAGCCCCCCCCATTTCTCGTATATTAAAAAACCAAAGCTATTAAGCTTTTTGGCGTGGTCAATGGAACATACCTATCTAATTTTGTAAGGGATACGAATATATTTAAAAAAAATGATTTATATGAGGTAAATGACGTTAAACGTTTCTGTAGAGAGATATATAACATGTAATGTCATATTTTATAATAATTGATTAATAATTGCTGCTTAATACATTTGTTTAACACAGATTGGCAGACATCGATATCGATGAAGACTTTATAGAGCTCCGTGCTCATGAACAAATTAAAAGCGGTTCTTCGTACGGACTAGCACGAACTCAACTAAATTCCCTTCTGACGCAAATACTAGATTGCGTCATTTGTAATCGATAAATATATGCAGAGGTTAAATTTCAATCTTACTTTTTTATTTTTATGCGTAATTGTACTAACGCACGCATTCATTTCTCAACATGTTATAATAATGTTTACACTTTACAGATTTATTTTATATTTTTTTTTACTACGTCACCGTTACACGATGGATTAGAGGAGACCGCGTTAACCGTTGTTAATAAAAGGAACTTTCCGGTCAAAAAATGACTTTCGTATTTTCCAGGATAATGTGGATGATCTTACATGTATAAATAACATCGTAGATTTTGTGTTCTGGTTCCGCAGTCAACATACAAAATTGTTATAAGTACAGTTAAAATTTTATAAAGGGAAACGGTTCAAATGTGTAAAACAGTGTGCTAGTAGTCAGCCCAACGGCCTGCGCACACATACATGTGGTTTGCGACGCTTTAGCGTTTTGCTAATTCATCTTATGCTATGTTGCTAGCTGTTAATGAACCTAAACTGATTGGCGAGCAATGAACAGACAATTTGCTTGTCTCACCGCTGATCGCTCGTTTTCATTGCCGCCTATTATACAAAAGATCTCTCAAATTTTACTGTGTGCGTATATAACGACTGTATACTAACTTTCGTTGCTGCACTTACCCCATTTGGCCGCGACGTGCAGCGGGCATATGTTGTGCTTGGCGGGGCAGTTGACGTCGGCGCCCTTGGCCAGCAGCAGCCTCGCCACCGACTCGTTGCCGTAGTGGGCGGCGATGTGCAGAGGTGTGAAGCCAGACTTGGAAGTCACGTCTGGGTTGTGTTCGTTCTGTTGGATATGGAATGTCTTTGAATTCGCGTGAGGCTGTTTTAGGAAACACAGAGTCGACCTCGCGATGTGAGGGTTCCGTATGATGAATATGTTATCTACTACGTTTTGTAAAAGGGACGCAAATTTTTCTATGATGATTAAATCAACTGCAAGCGTAAAGTTATATGCACAATATTGGGTCATATATCATTTTATTTTCAGACTATAGATTTAAAAAGGGTTTTCTGTAGTATACACGTTAATAATTATTTTCTGTATTATTTCAAAATTTTAAACTTAGTAATATGGAAAATAAGAGGAGGGGACTGTCAATTTTCGTATATATATTTTTAATAACTTTAAAACTATTTGTTTCAAAATTAGATATTTATATATTTCAGACTACTAGATCCAAGTCCTTTTGTTTGATATATCACACGGTATAGCTTTCTTTTTAATATTTTGATTTACCTCCCAAAAGAGATCTCAATATTAAAAATTCATGTATTTACGTCGCACGTCCGTATTTATTTGGGTCACAGAAATTCATATGCATACTTAATCAACCCAGTAAATTCGGAGGAAATTGGCTCTCACAGACGGACAAACATACATACACCCGAGTAATCCTACAAGGGATTTCTGCAAACAGAATACTAAACACATATATCTATTTGTGTAGATTTTTATGTCAAGGTTTTTTTTGTCAATTTTGTCAATTTAATTTAACGAGAAACAATTGTCATTAAAAAGCATGACGTCTAACTTTAATTATACGGATTGATCCTATTGACAAACGTAGGTGGGGTGTATAAAACCTACTCATTATGTGTACTAATGGCGCTGAAGAATTTACGGCGGTTCGATAAATGGCTCCTGAAAATATCAGCTTTCAAAAGAACCTTATCCAAGGATAGTTCTTTCGCTATCCTAAGTTGCATACGGTCGATGCAAGTTACGGTATGCAACTTAGCGCATAATAACGACTTTTGCAAAAATTCATCAACAAAAACAAATGTTTCAAAACAGATGTTTCAAAATGAGAACAATCATAATATCACAAGCATTAATTTTGTGTTATACCATCCATGAGTAGGGTTTGCAAGTGAAGAAAATAAATTTATTCCAAATGATAGAATTAAATCTATAAAGTTTATAGTGTTACTATACTTTACTGTTTTATAAGGTTTTAAAGGGCAAGAGAGTATGCAAGCCACCGCCGAGTAGGTGATCACCGCCGCCCACGGTCATTCGTAACCCAAAAGGGTTCACTAGTGCCTTACCGACCGTTTAGGAAAGAATAGGATATCTGAGAGAGGGGGAGTGGGACACTGGTACTCTCACTCACTGGACGAATTGCTTCTGCAGAAGTTGTTATCTCACAGGCGTATTGTGTGAGGGTGTGTTATCATACCAGCCGAGTCGCCCTATTTTCGTGCTGCAGCCAAGATGACCGCAGCCTAGCTCTACCACATTGGATCACCATAGCACATGTTCAGAATATTTTTATTCAAACAATGGGATAGCTTTTACACATCGCCGCCTACGTTTATCATCAGAATCAACGGGAGTAGTTCACTGCAAAATAAGTTCAAAATGCTTTTATTAAACTTTTACTCACTTCAAGTAACAAATTAGCGGCTTTAACATCGTCCTTCTTCGCCGCGATGTGTGTAACGCCGGCAGTCGGACCCTGCCCCTGGTGTCCGCCTCCAGCAGGACCGCCACCACCTTCTCGTGGCCTTGCTGCATCGCCACCGCTAATGGCGTGAAGCCATCCTAAAAGTAGCAATTTTGTAAGCGATTCCATAATAAGGCAATCAATTTATTCAGATTCCTTATTATAAGACCGTCAATTAATTTAGATTCCTTATTATAAGGCAATCAAATGATTCATTTCCTAAGTATATAATATGACGTAATATTGAATACATGGAGACACGTCTGTACGTTAATATCCAATTGCTGCTATACATGTAACGATCGTCAGTCTCCCTAACATTCACAAATATGTATCTTCACGTCTAGATAATAAAAATTTCTAGACTACATATAAGTAGTCTCTTGCAATTAGAAAACATCCTTCGCACTATCGTGAACCTATTGAAGTGACCTTTATGGGGAATCATCTCATATAAAATAAAACATAAAGATGTTTACGAGACGGCTTTTAATCTTGTATATTATTAAGTCTATAACCACTCTAGTAGAAGAAAAAAAGTGGATGTATACATGATAAATTATTAGTAAAGTGACTCGAAAATAACAACTATAAATATATTTACAAAATCTTAATAGACTAAAGAATTTAAATTAACAACCTACAATGTCGTCATAGATTAACAGCTCCATGTGTCCGCTCTACGATAACGAATATAAATATCGTTAAAAAGTCACAATGAACTCTACAACGCATTTAGTATCACGACATTTGATGTCGTTATGAAATATTAAACTCCATAGCATGTACAGACGTCGGTCTCGTAGCATTTCTATATATACCGAGATCAATATGGTACGCGACACTTCGCTGCGGGTCGCGAACGCCGCGGTGCGCTCGACCATGACGCAGTGCGTGCTTATGGCCCTTCGTGAAATAATAAAATTTACCCGATTCCAAGTGCTATAGATCAAGTTTAACTTTAAGTTCAACTTTCAAGTTAATTACAGTGGTAATGCAATCATCGAGAGCGTTTTCCACGAACCGGGAGGCGCAGAATTCTATTCTTGACAACGGATAAATTGACAAATCAGTTTTTAACTTATTCAAATTAAGCCACTCGCTCCGTGCTTGAAGAAACACCAGTCTTTAAGCCGCCAGTCCCGGACGTAGCCATAGTATTGACGGCAACGTCGTTAGTAACGCCCAAGCCCCTCAATCTGAAATGAAACGATTGCGGGAGGGTACATCTCAACAGTGTGGTCATAATAAAAATAATATAAACTCACGCCTATTTCCCAGAAGAGTAGGTAGAGACTATAGATTTCCATATGGTTACGATTTTTGCATAACTCACTTGCCTCCCTGACATGACACTGACACTGTATCAAGGTTTAATCATCCCACTGTGAGATATCACATTGGGATGATTAATCCTTGATACAGACGGATAGACAACCCGACTGCATATGTTTTTAAAATTCTCACCTCGGTGGCCAGGCTCTGGTTGGCGCCGTTGGCTAGTAGGAACTTCACGACCGCGTCGTGATTCTCTTGAGCGGCCATGTACAAGGGGGTAAAGCCATTCTGGGACTGGATGTTCACCTATATACGACAAAATTATTGATATCGACAATGATGTCATTAAACAATTCGCCTCTTAAAGTATTTCTGGCAAGTTCATAAAATAGAACTCCTTCGTCGCATATTAAAGATGTATTATTTTACTCTTAAATAATAAGTAAGGACAAGTGTGTATTTCATCAATTCTTGGGATATATTTTCATTATATTAAAAATATAAGACTTCATTAATTTATGAATATTATAAACTGAAATTGCTCAAAATCTGGCAGTAAGTCAAAAACACTATGGTACAATAAAGGAAAGAGATATTAAGAGATTTTTGGTTTTGACTTAATTCAAATATACACACAAAGTTAAACCTATTACCATAATGTTAGATATTAATATCTTTAATTTTTCAAACCTCTTTTGATTTCTTCTCATCTTCACACATAACAAAACTGCATAAAATTGCCGTATTTGTACATTGAAATTATTTCCCAAAATTGATAGCGGCTGATAGAGTGTAACTGAATATAAGTTTTTTTTAATGTCTGCTTGTTTGAATACGCCAATCTCCAAAATTACTATAAGAATTTTCATGGCTATGAATCCCTTTCCTATATTCAAAACATTTAAGAATATTTCCATTAATTTCAATGGAAAATAAAGATGATAAAACAGTGTTAAAAAAGAGAAAAATGCGATACAAGCTGCGACAAAAATTGCGAGGTTTAGATGTGGACCAAATACAGTGTCGGTAAGAGAAACACAAAACCGGTTCAACCGTTTTCAGTCCGGTAATTTTGATGTCAAAGAAAAGCCCGTTCTGGTCGACCTGTTACGGATAAAGTCGATGGCATTTTGGAAAAAGTAGAACAAGATCGGCGTATTACTTCTTACATAATAGCTGAAAAGGTGGGGATTAACCATAATGCTGTTTTGACCCATTTGAAAAAAGTTGGATAAACAAAAAAGCTCGATATTTGCGTTCCATAAGAGCTTCCTGAAAGAAATCTAATGAATTGTGAACTCATTTGCGATTCTCTATTGAAACGTAATGAACCCGAGCCGTTTTTGAAAAGATTGATCACTGGTGGTGAAAAATGGATTACCAACAAAAAGAACGTGCGAAAAAAGTCAAGGTCAAAAGACGAGGAAGCTCCATAGACTAAAGCGAAACCCGGATTAACTCGCAATAAATTGATAATATATGAATGGTGGGATTTGCAGAGCCATTACTCATTATGAGCTTTTGTCGCCGGACAATGGAATTGTATCACTACCAACAAAATGGCAACAAGTTATTGAACAAAATAGCATATATATATATACAAATTAATTATCATTAAATGTAAATAAAATATGATAAAAAATTATCTTGAATTTGTGTATTAAATACGAAAAAACTTTTTTCCCGACTAATATTCTGCACCGATGGCATTCAAATCTAACGCGAAAATCGTTTACAGGTATAACTAAATTTCGCTGTCTATAAAGAGAAATATCTATACAAATATAAATGTCCCAAAATATTACAAAGTCTCACCTGGGCCCCGTTCTGCACCAGCAACTTCACGACCGTTTCTTGGCCAGCCAGCGAGGCGATGTGCAGCGCCGTGTTGCCCTTCTTGGTGGCGGCGTCGATGGCCGCGCCCCTGTGCAGCAGCTCCCGCACCACTTCCACGTGGCCATCCTTCGACGCCAGATGGATAGCGTTCAAGCCGTTCTGTCACAGAAAACTTGCTTCTGTCATTGCTGACCTTCCTTTTCATAGGAGATTGAAAGATATCAAATACTTGTTATTATAAAGTTGAATAGGCGTATAAACCGTTAAAACTACAATACAAGGAGCTTTAATTATATAGATTTAATATTTAAAAACCGGTCAGTTTTGTGTCTGAGTAGGGTTCCATAGTTGTTCGTCACAATGTGCAGATTTGGAAGGGGCTTTTTCGTTTAATTCTAGGAACCTACTAATTAAGTTCACGGTTTAACGGCTAGTCTCAAAATGGACCCACAGGGGACGGTTATCAATGATCGAAGATATGATTTTATATTTCCATAATATTCCATGGTTCATAAAATTAAATTTACTACCTGTTTCATACAACCAACAACGTCATTTAAATAATTTTCTTATTTATATACTATGTTTAAATTAGACTGTTACCGCATCAATCTTTTTAAATTTGAAAAATTTAATATAAACCGAAATGGCCATAAACACGTTTGAATGGTATGTTTATATTATTGCTTTTAAATGAAAAACCACATGTGGTGCGCATTTACGTCGGTGACCCACTTGTCACTATTGACAACTGAAAATTGTGGAATTTTCGTTGTGAATCCAAAGAAATCGAATAAAGCTGTATTATTTTGATTAATTTTCGTATTTGTAAAAAAAACTTTACGAAAAAATTAGAAAGAAAGGGACAAAAAGTTACGATTAGAAATCTAGTCCGCCGCAAAATATATTTATGAAAGGTGAAGTCAATTAAGTATCTTTATTACATTTTTAAAAATCTAGCCAACCGTATCCTATTTTAAACATAATGGAGTGCGCGGAAAAGAAAAAAAATCATCTCTTTAATTTACGTACAAAATAAAATACAGTGATAGCCTTCTATTACCTAAATAAGGCTATCACTGAATTTCATTTTATTATTCATTTATATAATTCTAAGGCTCTTCATATAAGACATCTGCGTGTAAAATTTCATCATAGTCCAAAATGACGGATTTATAAAGCTGTCGTAGTCGGATGGATGGATAGAATGACCGGCGAACAAATTGATAGGTCGAGTGTATGGTATATAGTCGGACAGACACGTAGGCGGATATATTAGGAGGCGGACAGATTGGTAGGCGGATCTATGATTTGACAGACAGACTGATAGGCGGGCAGACTGGTAGGCGGATATATTAGTAGGCAGCCAGACTAGTGGGCGGACGGACTGGTAAGTGGATATATTGCTAGAGGGACAGACAGATAAGCGGACAGGCTATTAGGCGGATATATTGGTAGACGGGTAGACTGGTAGGCTGGTAGGCCTACAGACTGCTAAGCGGGTAGATGAACAGACAGTCAGGTCGAACTGTAAGTTCGTTTAACCGCTCATGAAAACTAAAATTTTTGTATAAAAATAAAAACGTATGTTGGTATGTTTTCTTACTATTTGATAATCTTTGTATATTGTTTCCTTACGATATTATTTTTTATATCGGTGCGCTGTATTTCCCTTAATATTAAAATTTTATCAAACTTAATGATTGTGAGTATCATATTGACGAGTAATTATACGGCAAATGACAAAAACAAATATATACATTTTTAGTTAACAGCTAGTATCATTCATTTTGCATGTTGTTTGTATTTTATATATGTATGTAAAACATACAATTCCACAAAGCATAATGGCGTACCGGCATGATGGCTTAGGTTTTTGCAATATTCTTTTATTATTTCTTTATAAACTGAAGGCAACTTCCAAAATGAAAATAAAAATGAAACACGAACTCATCTTTTGCGAGCAGCAATATCGTATAAAAAATGAAGCGCGTACAAGTTCTCGTGACCGATGTTCGCGTGTTTACGTAACTGGGTTTATGGCTTTATATTGCAAACAGTCATTTTTTTTATTTTGCACCTTAGTTAAATCAACAATAAGGTTGGAAACTTTAAGTTGTATAGCTTTGACAATTTCTGTATGTTTATATATGTTTATATATATATATGTGTATATGTATGTATATATGTATGTGTATATATATATATATATATATATGCATATATAAACATATACAGAAATTGTCAAAGCTATACAACTTATAGTTTCAACCTTATTGTTGGATTATATATATATATTTAACTTGTTTAAACATATATAAATGTATATTTATTCTGTAAATGTATATTTTTATTGTTCTTCTTTCTTTTTGAGTTTGGATTAAGTTGAAGATTATATACCTTTGTTTGGAGTTTTTAATAAATTCGTGGAGCTAAAAATGAACTTAAAACAAATGGAGTTTAATAAAATAAGAAATGAAAATCAGCGTTTTCATAAATGTTGAAAAAATGAATAATAATAATGACAAAATGACAGTAGCACTGAAGTACTCTATTTGTTACTGAATTTTTTATGACTAATGGTGCTACAGTGATACCAAAAATATATCTTCTAGTAGTAGATTTTCAAATATTGTACCCCATTCTTCAGTGTACTGATTTTTTAATAATTTCATTTAAAAGGTTTTTTTCTTAAAGAAAGCATTGCAATTTTCTTTGTGGATTATTTATACATTTAACAAAATTGGTTATTTTTTTTTTTTTATGTTGTTGAACAGGGAACCTTTACAACCAGGAACTTTTATAGTTTCGTCATGTCCGTCCGTCTGTCTGTCCGCTGCTTAACTCAGAACCTCTTACAACTGGAAAATTGCAATTTGGTATGACTATACATATTAACCACACCGACAAAGCGGTACAATAAAATGTACAAAAAAAAAATGTAAGGGTACCTGCATATAAAGTAGGTGAAGAATTATTTTTTTCGTCTATCTCATGCCGTGGGGTGTCGCCAGATAGGTCATAGAATATAGGTCTTTGAAAAATATTGCGGGTATGTAAAAATCATTTATTGATTCAAGGATCCAAGGATCCGTCCGAAATATTAAGCTTTAAAGTGTTAATCTGTGTTAGAGTCGTTAGCTTTGTCGTTAAAATGGTTGTTTTTAGCTATGTGAAAAACTAATCTCTCACAACGAAGTAGGATTTATAGTTAACTAGTATTAATGGACTATTCATAAAATTTACTTGAATTGTAAAAAGCAGAATTTCGTTATTTAAATGATTTTGTTGGTTCTCTGAAACTACTAGTAAATATAAATTTATGAACCATGTCAAATTATAAAAAAAATAATTCATGTTATAACATCCTTAATATCCGTCTTATGTGGGACTATATCCTCATTTTTAGACGTAATTAGGCGTCCAATTGTAAATTGAATTAATATACTTTATTGCGCATATTGTGTTGGGAAACTGCAGAACCCTACTAGACGTATGGGCCAAACACGCACTTGACTGGTTTTTATTTTTAATAGAGATTATCAGAGCTCCCACACTGACAATTGATATGTGTAAGGAACCACACAATATAATTTCGGAAGTCGTTTATTGCTATCCTTCTTCAAACAATTACTAACGATACTTTATTTTATTAATGAGATGATTATTTACATGCCGATCTATGGGTGTATTCGCGCCCGGACAGCTCGAGTTAATCGTGACTTAATCGACACTTGGCACAGTCGACGCATTGTCCCATAAGTCCAGGCGCTCGGCGCGTAATCGACTAGTGGCATTGTATATTTGTATTTCACTTCCGCAAAAAATATTTTATATGAAAAAACCGAGTTAATCCCGCAACAGTGTTATCCATGGTCTAGGGGAACTAACTATAATTGTAAAGAAGGAAAATGGCATAAACAGCCTGAAATTAAAAAGCACTGAATGATGTACATTTCAAGTTCAGTACGATGCAGCTTCTAATCGCTAAGTTGTATTACTCATGGTTAGCAGCGTTTTACCCGCTAGGCTGATGAAGGAGCCAAAATTTTCTGGACATGACTTACCGCGTTACTGACGTTTATGTCGACACCTTGCTCCAGCAGAGAAATTATCTTCTCTATCTGGCCGGCGCGCGCCGCCCGCAGGAAGGCGGTGCTCGCGTCCGCCTGTGAACAAGGAGATAGAGTGCTGAGTATCTAAGCCTTCATATTTATAAATGACTTTTTGTATTTAAAAAATGCAATAAATATACAATACAAAAATACTATTAATATTTATTTGTTAACATATTACGAAGTTTTAGAATACTATTAAATTGATTTAAAAATAATTATGAGAAAATTGTCTTTTTGACAATCTAAGCGGATCCATGTCATATATTACGCGATGATTGATCGTTCATTATACTCGTTATATACTTACATTGTCTCCGTGTGCATTAAATAACTTTGATGTATTGTATTATTAAATGATTGTCTTTTATACATTTTTAGTTAACAAAAAATCAACTAATAAGTATCAGTTATTTCATTTGGTAAATGAGTTCCAAAAATTTGTTGCAATAAATAAATATTTGCATTTGTAGAGTATATATAACTTATAGATAACACGGTGCACATGGAAGAGACAAGCTGTGGTCAATTTGGCTAAAGCTTGAAAACGGGCCAGCTCCGCATTCGTTTATTGCGGGTACAAGCTACAAAAAACCGTTGTCACCAATGCGGGTCTCTGAGATACAGAGTGGATGTTCTAATTATTCTAAGATAAAAACTCATTGGAATAGTCGCCTATGGTTATGATTCGAATGTACTGCTATCTGATTTGAATGCAACACGTTGGACACTAGATCATCTCACCACTATCATTTTTGTTGAGTCATGTATGAGTATATAGCTACATCACACTCATACAATCCATATAATGTCTCACTGCTTAGCCATGGGTGTTATTTAAGAAGAGGTTATTGGGTTAAAATTTCCATATAATCTGAACCAATGCTTGTTGGTAACTTCACGCATAGGCTTCATTGCTGAGTTGTTTATCGTCAAAGCTAATTATAATTGATATTTTCAATTTGTATGAACGTTCGTAAACATTCATTGATGCTTAAACTCGCGTCTTCTGAGGTCTAAATACTAGGTATTGTGATACTTAGCGGTATTTATGATATTGGAATACCTAACGATATAGCGATATTGTGTTAGTGGATTACGCATTAGTTAAACGCCTTGTAAGTCACTGCTCCGACTAACCGTTTAAGCGACTGCTTAGTGTCTTATATAAACCGTAAATCAATAAGTCGTACAATCAGGGGTCGATAATGAAGTTAATGATTTGTTTAAATGATTTAAAGTATATGCCGAAAGAATTAATGTGCTCATTGCCTATAAAGCGATAAAATATATATATAAAACGTACAGTGGTTTACATTTCTATTTTGGTAATAAATCAGTGGCGTATAAGCGATTTTTCAACGCTAGTAAATTCCGCCTAGTCGGCCCCCAGTCGGGCGCCAATAGTCCCGAGTATAGAGACACGCGAGCAATTATATCTCACCCCACGCTCGACTGCATGGGGTATCTCCCCCTTTACGAGGATCCTTTGCATGCATTTATTCATGCAAGTGCACTTGGGGTAGCATTGAGTCTAAACATGTTCATTTGGAGTACCCAGGGACGTGAAAATTTAGAATTTTAATGAGGGCTTACTTTGATTTCTGTTGGTTATTTAGAATACTTCTTTACAATTGCAAATCAGAATAACAAAGATTGCAATGTGAATATAAATGGTACCTTGATTAAAAAAAGGGCACATAAAAATTAAATTAGCAACAAATTTACATGTGTTATTTTTCATTTTTATACTTTACTTTGTTGGATTTATTTATTCATCAATTAAATTCACATTAAATTGAGCTCTAATTTTTCTGTGAGTAAATCTGTTTAATTATACAACCAAATTTGATTATAAATTAATATTAAATGAACTTTTTTTACTTTACTTGCAGGTGCAAATTATTATCAGACAATATGAAAAGCAATTACATAAGTATATAAGTATAACATTTCTGATTCTTAAATGTTCTAACTTGTCCAAAATAAATTGCTTATATTTATTTTCAACCATCTTTTTTAACGGAATTGTCCACTTTCTTTTGCCATCTTCTGTACCTCGCAGGTTGACAGTGTAAAGATTCATTGTTGGCGTACAGTAGGTATTTTATAGAATTCAACCTTTCTTACTTCGCAGTCATACCCTTTCAAAAACAATCAATTTTATGAATAGGGCGAGCGACCACAGTGACGCTACAGCCACCGTGGTCGTTCAACGCGGTCGTCGTCTTTCTAATACCAGAACTGATTTCAGCTTATGTGCCATTTCCTCTGACGCAAGCGCTGGAGCCTCTTCATAAAGAGTTAAGAACTCTTATCATTGTTCATACAATCCATTGATCACTTTCTTTCCACTGTATTGTAAGTTTTATCAGATCTACGAAAATACAGAAAATCTCCGACCCTTAAACAAAGAAGATTGACAGAAACACATGCAAATTAGACGTCGCGTATCTTAATATTCGAAAATAATAGAACTTAGCTTGCACTAAATTATAAAGAAATTACAGCATAATTATTCGGAGTGGGATTTCGCCAAAAAAGTGGGATTTCGCCAAAACACGAAGTAGGTAATAATCTACAACTATACATAATGCAATAACTCGCTACTTGACACGCTGTTTCATGGAGAAGATCAAAACGCAATAAACAATATATAGAGTTCTATCTCTGAGATAATATAAAATCATGTCCCATTCAGAACTAGAATATAAAACAGGAGCAAAACACTAGAAAAATTAATATCAAAGTCAAGAATAACTACAACGACAGACAATCATGTCCAAGCAAAACACTATTTAAATTATTCAAAAATGGTTATATTAATTAGACGACATTATCCGCGCCGATCTTTCTTCTCCGAGAACAGCTTACTCCGCACTCCCACCCTTTTATGAAATCTATTTTCAGGTCAAACTCCTGCTCAAACCTATTTTCAGTCTTGTTCATAACCTAAAAAATTTTCGCTATTTGCCAACGACGCTGGGGACACTTTCGACCCTGGAGACACTCATATAAAAATCATTTTTGCAGATCTGCCTTGAGTTTTTCCCTTTACGGAGGAGCACAATAATGGCTTTTCTTCAGTCGTTAGGCGCGTTACCATTTGTTTAGCACTTATTATGAACCAGTACATCAGACTTGCCACTGTACTCCAGATACGCCTCTGCAGCTACATTGAAACCCTAAAATATCTGATGCTTATTCCGCTTTCATGTGCTTGAATGATTTTACATTTTCTTATACGCTAATTTCATTTGCAGTTTTAGCATCGTTCACATATTTAGTTGCAGTAGCATTGGTAAATTTAACTGTGGCCTCACATGCGATAACAGAACATTGAAGGTGCGAGTTCTATTAGTACTTGTTCGAAGTTTTTTTTTTATTTCACATGGATATCTAGCAAAGCTAATTTAATATCTCACTGAAGGTGAAACAAAGGTCAACCCATATAGACGAGGTGGCGTTTGCCGGCCGGGCCCCAGCCTCCGCGGGCTCTACACCTACTCTCGGGCTTACGACCTACATGTAAAATAGTTCATTTTTACCTAGAAAGAAATGAAACACAAATTCGAAAAGCAGTCGACCACGAGGCCATCCCTCAAACTTCCTGTTATTTAGCCCTGAGATATGACTCTCTTATACATCATTGAGCTCAAAAATTATAATGCGCTTTTTTTGGTTTTGAACAACAGTATTTACCGATTAATTAAATCGTGGAACTCGATACCGTTTTTTAGTACAAAATTGATGTCTTTTAACAGTCAAAAAATTTGAAAGTTATTTTAAAAAGACGTTTTATAAAAACTATTTAAGTGCCATATCTTTTAAACGAAATAACCGATTTTGAGGTAGTTTTTTCAATGTATGAAATGATGGATGTATTAAAATTAACATGTAAAAAATTGGAAAGTTAGTGTTTAAAAGCATTTTCCTGGAAATTTTTGGATAACGGCAAGTTTTCAAGGAATCGATCGATTTTGATCTGCTTTGTGACATTTGACGTACGTTTTCAACCTCTAAAATTATGTATCTCATTCACCCTTATCGAAGGCTTCTGTGGTACCCTTAAATTCATAATACTACCCCGGCCCTTCAAGCCCAGGTCGACCTAGAGTCAACCTACTCCGAAAACATCAGAGATACAAATCATTTATTATTATTATTATTTGAAAGAAGTACATTAAAGTATTAAGTGATTGTACGTCTCGAAATCACTTAAGCTCGACAGTAACCAGTTCATATCTTTCATATCTTTATGTTGTTAAATAATGCATCATCAGAAAAAACCTTATGAAGTCGAAAATAAAATTATTTTCATAAAATAAAATATTTACGTAGCAAGTGAACTAGGCTTAAATAAATCTGATAAACTAACTCATCGCTCATTCTGATCGATATTAACCTATCGTGGGAGAACAATGGGTGTGAATTCACCCCAAAAAGTTTCCTTTGTCCTCTTTCATATCTCGACGAAACGGGGGGTGTGATGCAGGAGGGGAGATTTGCCACCACCCCTCCATTATTACGGTAAACTTATTGACCGATAGATATATAGGTTTTTGGGCAAACTGCTGCGTCAGCGACTGTTGACTTGTTACGTCAGAAATTTTAATTAAGTCGAAAGGCATTATTAAACTAATATTTTACGATACAAAATTTCACAATAAATTGCAAAATAAGTACGAATTGGCTCAGCGGTATTAACTTTTATTACAATAAGTTTCTATTTTATTTAAAAAATAAAATTATATTCGAAATTAAGACGAAGTTAAAACTAAGAACGTATATTTATTGGCTCATAAATCATTGAATGAGATAAATTCATCATTTTTTTAGCATATTGAAAATCATGTCACTGTAAAATTCTTCTTAAAACTTTAAGAATTTTTTTACTAAATTATTGGGTAGAATGACCGTTTTTTACTCGTATTATTTTGGGATACGTATACTTAGTTTGTTATCATTCAAGGATATTTTTAGTTTTGCTAAGTTTATTTGTATTTCCAAACACCCATGGAAGCAATTACATACCCCGGGTATATATTTGAGAACGAAGTTGAGTCGAAGAGACACTATAAGGGCAAAATAATAACAAGTAATTCCCAATGAGAAAGAATAGTAGAGTCGAGGGCCCAAATCGGAATGGTTGGAAATTGAAAACGGGACGAGATCGTAATCGACAGTGGGTCCGAAATTAGAATCAAGACCGTGGCCGGAATTGGAATGAGAAAGCTCAGGATTGAGAGCGAGACTAAAATTGAAAGCGGGATTAGAATCGGAACCTAGTTAAATCCAGACCGGGTTCAGAATTGAAAGTGATTCAAGATAGTGTCGAGAATAGGACCCAGATCGGAATCGAGAACGGGATAACGATCGTGGTCATGATTAATTATCATAATCGATCGATATGCAAGGTTAAGGAATTCATATTGTCTTCGCAGGCGGAACCACGGACAGAAGTCAGTATTTATATACAATTAATATCTATATATATATATAATAACGTATATATATAGTGAAGCTTTAAGAAAATAAAACTTCTGTTTTTTTTTATAATTAAAAAGCACGGATCTTCGTCTCTTGTTTCATCACAATTTTAATTTTCTCGCTACAAAAGATACGCTCGCTGCGAAACTTTCACGGTTTTTTTTTCAAGCGCTTCAAATGACGTACTCCCGTCAACGGCGGGAGCTTTTTCCAGCGTCTGTTTTCATTTTCACAAACGTTTTCACTTTCACAAACGTAAATGGACGGCGAACGAAAGGAGAGAGTAAAATTACGGCAGGTCGTTTTAGGTTAGAGTCAATAACAAATAACAGATAGAAGAGCCCAATTAAAAATAATTATAATAAAACCTTCGGGCATACACACAGCACCATCTGGTCTCGAACTAAGCAACAAGATTTGGTATTACGAGTACCAGATAGTTGATAGAATATGTACATATTGTAAAAGCTCGCACGCGAGGCAGCCGGCCTTCGTGCCGGGTGCGTGAGCGTCACTTCTGTTTGTGAAATTCAAATAGTGGAATGTAATTTAATTTGCGAAATAAAAGTAGAGAGTGAGGCGAGGTGTGCCTAGGCAGAGAGACTTGGACCCTGAGAGAAATAAAAATGAAAGGAATTTGCTGTAACTGGTATCACACCGAAAGCGTATGTTTTCGGTGTGATACTAATTACACCAAATATACCAAATACATAATATCTGAGAAATAAAGAAATAAATAAAGATCATATCGCCAATGTCCGTTTGATTGAAAATCCTGAGTACCGAAAAGGTTCAGCTTTTAGAGCTTACGCAAATTCTCTTATAATATGTTTTTTGGATATATGTAAATACTAGCTGCGCCCCGCGGTTTCACCCGCGTGGTGATGGAAAATTGTGATAATGATGATAGAAAGCGTTTTATTTTTTGTCAATTTTTAAATGTTTTTATATTATTCTGCTATTCGGGACGGAGACAAATCCAACAAATCAAAAATGAAAATTGGTTCAGCTGTTCTTTAGTTATAAGTGTTCGAACAATGATATTGTATAATGTATGTAAATTGGAACTAAGTATATTTTATGATGATCTCACTAATAGGTATTATACGTATCATAAACGCTATAGTTTGTAAGGATAGATAGGTACGGATGTATATGATGATTGATGGTAATGCAAAAGTTATAGGTAGCTACTGCAATATACTCGTGGAAGTGATTTATTTCGGTCTATATAAACATGCAGATTTTGCGATTTAGAAACACGTGAGCAAATAACATAGAGCTGGCCGTGAGAAAAACATGGCGTGCTCAAATATATGCCTGCTACCTTTATGGTCTGACCCTGCCGCCGGACCGCACCGTAATATCGCGCACTCGCTTGTCTATCGTCATAACTATTCAAATATTTGTCCAAATGATGTAGTGTAAAGACAAAGTTTATCTACTTTAAACACCGGAGCGACAAAAGTCTTTATTTTGATATAAGGATCAATTTGTTAGTACCAAATGTGCGTTAGAAACAAATTATCAATTTTTATACTATTTATTGTCCACTATTTTGGCTATAATGGCTTACACTTAAAGAAAAAAGATAGATATATCCTGTCCCGGGCGTTTTTGTAGGACTATTTAAGATAAACATTTCCATTATATATTATATACGTGTGATTCCAACGGTTTTTGCGGCGCACGCAAGAATAACTCGCAGATGACAGATTTTTTCCTACTTACTTGTCACTTATCGTTATATTTTGGATAATTCACACTATATCTTTATAAATTATAGCCTATGTGCTATTCTGATGTGTAAGCTATGTATTATTGTACGGTTTCATCAAAATGAATTCAGTAGTTTTTGCGTAAAAGAGCAACAAACATACATCCATACATTCATACATTTTTATAAACTTTCGCGTTTATAATATTAGTAGGATAATAAATAGAAACACCCAAACTCGACACAGATATTAGTTTTTATTCAAAAAATGTTTCTCGTGTGCGGAAATCGAACCCACGTTTCTAACGCAGCAGCTAGGGTCACTTCCAACTGTGATAATCAGGTAGTCTATCCCTCGAATTGAAGTGAAAAATATTATTGGGGGATAATCTTCGAACAGTGGTTAGCTGTTTGCTTATTAGCCGTTTGTTTATTAGCTGTTTGGTAGCTGTTAACGGTTCGATGTCTCCGATGCCATGACAGCCTCCGACAACGGCTTGGGGGGACGCGGAAGGGACAGTTTAATAAGGCTCAAGTTAAAAGCCCATCAGTCGATTCGCCCGTGCTCAGAATTAACGAGGTACCTTTAGTTTCGAAGACGTTACTCTTAACCGAGAAAACAATGCTACACTTGTAATAGTCATTGTGGGATAGGCCACACCAACACTGACTAGATATAAATACTATCAAAATCCGTAACAGCTATAGCTTCACGGTTACCACGCCCGCCTGGAAAAGGGGACATATGAATTTCGACACTATTACCTTGAACTAGGAGTGTCTTTCTGAATGCGCAGATTGAAAAATATAAACGATCACAAGTTTTGACGGTGAAGCAAAGCAGCGCGATGGAACTTGCAGTATTCATCAGAACTTTCAACAAAATGCTAAGTCTCCAACACGCTAGAGTACGATTTACATTCTTCTTAAAAAGATATATGTTCAGCAGTGCGTGGTTGTACTGGTTATATACAAGTATCGTCCATCCGAAGAGATAGAGTGATTATGATTTTATGTTGCTATGTTCACGTTACGACTGTACTTTATTACGGTTTATTATATGATATTTATTATGTTATATATGCTGTACTTTAGTCTATGTTTCCATTTGTAATAGGGGTTATTTCGTGAACAAGAGCTTATGCACTAATGCCATCTATACGCGCGTAGATGAACTAAGTCACTATGAATCATGTTTCTAATGACATCTGTTGGTGCATAATGAACGAAGTCGTTAAGTATAAGATATACTATATGGACAATTCGCTAGCGTATGTAATATGTTTTATGTAGTGATTAATGAAAAACGAATGAGAAAATTTTACCTGCAGTGGAACCTAACTTTCAAACACCAATCATTTTATGTGAAGATTTAAACTCTGACATACTTATATAAAAATGAAACACTTCTCATTTTAATTAGAGAACATTTCAAGTTACAACGATGCCAGATTCACCCCACAACTCCAGGCAATGCGTATCCTGATCTATCCTTCACACGTAATTTGAATGTTTATTTCGTTATATTCCATAATTTTTGTATCATTAACCTATGCTTAATAAACTCAGTTTGAAATGAACTCAGTTCGAAATGAGCTCAGTTCGAAATGAACTCAGTTCGAAATGAACTCAGTTCGAAATGAACTCAGTTCGAAATGAACTCAGTTCGAAATGAACTCAGTTCGAAATGAGCTCAGTTCGAAATGAGCTCAGTTCGAAATGAACTCAGTTCGAAATGAACTAAGTTCGAAATGAACTCATTTCTAAATGAACTCAGTTCGAAATGAACTCAGTTCGAAATGAACTCAGTTCGAAATGAACTCAGTTCGAAATGAACTCAGTTCGAAATGAACTCAGTTCGAAATGAACTCAGTTCGAAATGAACTCAGTTCGAAATGAACTCAGTTCGAAATGAACTCAGTTCGAAATGAACTCAGTTCGAAATGAACTCAGTTCGAAATGCAATCAATTTGAAACATAAATTTTTATTGTTCTCCTCCAATACTTTACTAATATTCTGAATATTACATTTGTTGGTGAACTGCGTAAACTGACTGAAAATGACGATAAAATTGTAATCAAAATCAGAATCGGTTAAAAAAACAATGAACTATGAACCATAAAAATTCTATGGCATCTCTTTCTTGTAAAAAGGGCTTTAACTTATTTCTGTATGGTGCTAGTAGACAATGACGTCACTGGGCACTAATGTCTTCTCTGTCTAATTGGCATTTTTAAAAAGCTATTACTCAGGTATTTTAATAGTTTTCAAAAAAACGCTTTCACTATAATTTTTCTCAGATAAAAAAGCTTTAAATACAGTAATATGAAAAATACAATATCTATCCTATTGCCCGAGTACCCTCTTATACATAAACGTTTCCTCGTAAAACTTACGGCTGTATTAAGGATACATCCAATCAGGGATTTTTTTTTAATTTTGTAATCGAACTTCTAGTTATTTCAATTTTTCAATGTACAAACAACGACAGTACGAATCACTTTTCGTACATTTGTCGAACGACGGGATAATTGGTTGTCCCTATCTGTGAATTGATGTAAAACTTTTTTGAAACTATGATTTGAATTTGTATCAAACTTGACCTTTGCTATTGGGTAGTAATAATTCTTTGAAAATATACTTTATCAACCTTTTTCGTAAATGTCTAATATAAGCTTAAATAAGCTTAAATAATTTCCAGTAATGATAAAACTGGTAATCTGTGAATGAGTTCTGAATGAAAGAAAATAAATAACTAAGAATGAAGAAATTAATGCCGTGTCCGAAAATTAAATGCCGGATTCTTTACAGCATTTATGTATACTCAAAGACTATACTTAATTCCTTCAAAGAATTCGTGCAATTGAAGCACAAAATGCTGACAGCTGTTTAAGAGCTTTTCTTCGGTAATTCCTATTAAGAAATTTTGTCCCTAAAAATCCTTTAAAATAGTGGTTGAGGTATATCTCTATATTCGTTCCGTACCTTATTAATTCTCATTACAATACAAGGAGCAGGGTGAGAAATTAAAAAAGTGTTATACATTTTCGTGAAATATATACAGAGGAATCATAAATGGTATAAACCGATCATACTTTTTTGTGAATTTAAAACAAAAATATTCAAGATTTTCGAAGAATAGTGAACTTCAAGAAAAAAATTGGAGAAGCATTTATGACGTGGCTAAGAAATAATGTTTCATCAAAATGCATTATAGGATATGTATAAGACAATATAAATTTTTAATTCCGTGTCAAGTAGACGAAGCATGTAATGCTTTACTTGGAAGAAAACATATGTCCTGGGTCTGTGTGCTTAGTGCACGTATTAAATGGATCGCTCTAGTCTTAGGCTAATAAATAACGTGCCTGAACTATATATACTTTTCCATGAAAAATGGCTGATGTATGGCTAGCACGTATCTCTCTAAATAAATTTGTATTATATTAAATTTTTTCATTGGCATATATATTCCAAAAAAAGACATAAAAATGTAAATTCTTCATTAAATGGCAAAGAACGGCTAATTCCTTGATAGGCTACAAACATGACATAAAAAATTAATTTAACAACTATATACCTAAATAGATATCGCAATACCGATGCAATTAATTTTCTCTATCAAACTGTAATAATCTCTTCTTTTGCAAACATGTTCAAATTTGTTGCAAATATATACAACATACTTAACGTGTACTAGCTGAGAGATCAACAAGACGACCGCTTGTACCTCTCGTTAAAAGTAAATAAATTTTATACATGTATGGGTTTTACAATCTAATTGACCTATTGATCAACTAGATTTCTAAGAATTAAACTTTTATGAGTAAGTTACTAATATTAGCAATAGAAATAACAGGTGTGTTTCAGATTGTTTTTATTCAAATGTTTTTTTTTAGTATGGAAATATGTCATATGGACAGGTTTTATTATTAGAATGAAGTTTTGGAAATAAAGCTCCTTATCGTACGACACGCTGTGAGTAGCTAAGCCGCAAAAAATAACGCTATAAAGGCCTTAGCTTGGTATAGGATATTTGAAGTATAGGATAACTATTTTTGCTCGAGGTTCAGTTGTACGATTTAGCTCAGCTGTTTAGAATTACGTCGCGCTTCGGGGTACCCGGGTTCGAATTTGTCCTTGTATTTAGTTTTTCTTTTTGTTTATTTAATTACTTCCAAAAGTATTAATTCTTCTTTGTTATTTTTAATATAATTCATAATAATTTTATATTAACAACAATTAATAATTTTAATACGTAACTTCAAGAAGAAAGAAACAGTTTTGAAGAACTTCAAAAAATATTGTGTGCTGGAGCATTTTATTTGAAAATACAAATAAAGAAACATCTATGCAACAAAAAAGACATACGAATAATTTTCCAATTTTTTTTTTATGAAATTATTTTTAAGGTTTGTATATCTTAGAATATACTTTATAGTAAAAAACGAAAGGAACTTCGTTTCGATCGGGTGTTCCCAAGACTTGACCTATCCTTGTCACCAGCTTTTCCTCGAATAAATTCTTTATACCCTAGAGTTTCTTGCGCTTTTTTCTTAGAAAACTTCCTTCGGACCGAGTAGAAGGAAGACGTTTGGAACCAGATTCTTGAATAAAAACTACTAGGTGATGGCCTATTACTAGTATTCTATAATGCAAAACGTAAATTGTTCGACATATCCTTGAGTAATATCACCTGCACTAACAAGCAGCTAATTTTACATTACTTTATTTTTAATGTAAAGAAAAAGCATAATATAAATAAATTTACTACTTTTTGGGTCACCAGAGGGCGTCCCAATAACGAAGGTCACATTTTAATTGGAGTGTGGTGTCATAACTTAACCACACCTACCTTCCTAAAATTATGTGCTGAGCTAACACGAATTCGTAAAGTAGGTGGCCTACTGCGTTGATAATTTCGTTAATTGATAAATGGAAAGTTTTGATGATTAATGGCAATAAACGTCAATAATAATTTTATTTTTAATTAAAAATAAAAAGGTCAATTACGAATTTTTTTTCGGAATTTTCATTGTGTATGGCAGCAAAACATAAGCCGATGTAAAAGTTAGAAAAATTAAACGTGTGGCACTCGGGGACTGCCGCGATAAAGCTATTGCATAGCATTTTTTATCAACTTATGCAATTATAATTATTTATTTATTTATGCAGTATTTTTTTTTCTTTGATATTAATTCAAATTTTTCATCAATTTCTTCATTAATAAATGTACTTTGTTTATTCATATTTAAAACACTTTATACACAAATTTTACGCGTATAGCTATTCACCAGCAACTGCTATTCACTGTTGTACATAGGTACATCTATGTATACATACATACCTACATGTATACTTCCGGGGCACATGCGGTGAGTGTGGCATCATAAAGATATGATAGATACCTATACATCTATATACTTTCTCACAAACAGCTGCTTACGTACTCGTCTGATTTCGGAGCAGCTCGTCTCGATCCGTGCGAGCTTCGTACAGTCGTACCATATACATACAAGTTAAGCAAACGCTCGGCCGAGCTACATAGTAGGCGGAGTGGGGAGTGTTACGTTTTAATTTCGTTATGGAATTTCTGGATTCGGTCGCCGCGCCCAAAACCCGCGATAAAAACTATGCAAAAGCTTAAAAAAAACATATTTTTAGACATACATATTTTTTTGTTATCTATACCAATGTATTTTAGTGGTAAACTTTGTAAGATGGTTTATAAGAGACAATCTTAGGAGTTACTGAGCTGATTCTAAAAATTCGTACATTAATAGAAAACCACATAACCCTTGAGTGTTGTACTCTGCTTTTAATTCTGAAAACTATAACATTTGTTTCCAACTTTGATGACGCATTGTTTGTAAGTTTTTCAATATTCATCTGATTTTGACCTATTTTTCTAAATTTAAATCTAGATATTAGGATCATAATTAAAAGAGAGACCATTAATTATGAAGAATAAAAAAAATTGATATACGTTTGAGCAAGCGAAGCCGTGTGCTAAAGCTAGTATACTTTATAATATACTCGATACTTTCAAACAAAATTTTTTAAATAAATTAACGAACGGAGAATAATCTTTCTGAAATATTCACTCCATTTTTATGCCAGATTTTTATCATCGCATTGTGCTGAAGCATATCCTGCGACGATCTTTTTATTTAGATTTCGAAGTTTCTAAAACCATTGTTATCGTGCTATGACAACATCCCGAACCGACGGCTTAAGATTCTATCTTCAGGATTGGAAGCCGGTGCTTTCTGACTTGTAGGCGACGCTTCTGAGCAATCAGCAACCACTAACCTTATTCGATTCCAGATTAGTGATTTGAATTTACACAATTAATATATTTTCGGAATCAACGGTTTGTCAAAAAGAATGTATCGTCTATTGCAACACTGTTAAAGGAGCATCCTCTTTTGGAGCATGAAATCAAACAAACCACAAACAGAAAATCCTCTCTAACGAAAATATCCAACTTTCAACATCTTCCCAAGTGTCCACAAACAAGATTATGTATTATATAGAACGATGCGAGAAAATGTTTACTGATCACGCCCCTCGAAATGTATCCATAATTCATGAAAGTATTACAAAAAAAAAAACTATCGGTATGAAACCCCATATTTGTAGATGTCGCTTCGCTTATTCGATATCTACAACGGACCATAAAACTCAATAGCTGGGGCGCCATTTTGTCTATTCCATCCAATGTGTGTGTACCGCTTTAAATATTTTGTCAACAATGTTAAGCTTTGTAACAATAAAGTTTTGTTACGAATCAGACAAAATTAAATGTTCCTATTGTTGTTGTAAAAAAGCAAAAAACAAAAGTAACGTATATCTATAAAATTCCAATGGGAGCATATAGATAGACAAAATTTATTGCATAAAGACACATAACCGCGTTCAATCACCTATTAAAATGCCAAGTGGTTTTGGAGTCGGTGCCAGTTAGAGTAAGGCAACCGAAAAAAACCTCAGTGGAGTGCGAGTCGAATTAGCCTACGAAGGGTTCCATACCACCATACAATATTTAACCCTAAATGTTTTTTTTATAACTAGTAAAAATACGTTTATCGTATGCGGGTTCCGTTTAACTTTTAACCTTACTTAATTTTTATTATTTGCTGTAATAGTTGCCATAGTTGTTGCCATAGTACACTGAAAATTTTAACTGCCTACCTATTACGGTACAACAGATAAAGCCTTAGCAATAGGGTCCCATTGGGACCTATTAGGTACGAAACCCTAAAAAGCAGCCGTGGTGGGAGTTTGACTCCGCATCAAGCATTCGTGCTAACGATCGAAATGACGATATACATAAATTTTAAGGTTTCTAGCCAAAACGGTGAAAACAACCCTTACGGTTTCGTCATGTCTGTCCGCCCTTCCGTCCGTATATCGTAGGCATTTTACTGAAAAATTACAGTATATATATAGATGAAATTTAGAATATAGTTGTTTTGTATAAGCCGCTACCTAATTTGGCAGTTAAGTAACAAAATAAATATTTCTAAGGGGAACTTTCTATATATCTAACAGAAGTTGATAAATTTCTTTTCAGCAAACATTAATGTATTGCACATATTCAGACAGTTCTTTTAAAAACACTTTAAGGTTTCTAAGCTATTTTTGATTAATTGAATAGTTTCGGAAATAATCGCTCCGAAAATAGACTAAATTATGTCTAAGTTTTAAACAGTATGTGCAAAAACATAAAAAAATATGTAATCGTAACGCTTAATAAATATTATCAACGAAAATTATTTTAAACATGATCGGATATACCGTTTTCGAGTTATTGCTGAAAACTGCGCTTCTCAACAAACAGACGTAGGTGCTATGAACATACGCTCTTTTGCTGGTGCACTTTCGTTTACACTAGTTTAATAGTGATAGTCGACATACCTACTTGTTTCTCTAGTTGTAGGCGATATAAGTGCTTATACCTATTTCAAATGCAGCAAACATGGAAAAAAGTGTAACAACGTAGTTTTTTCATCTGTTGTGCATTCCTTTGTAGGAACGACTTCGGTGCATTATATTGAACATGGTCCGACATGCTCTTGGTCGGTTATTATATTTTAAAGCAATATTGTTGATATTTAAATATAAATTACACATTTTCAGAATCTATAAATTAAACCCTTCACTAAAATTGGATACTAAACTTAATATAACTTAAATAAACTTTTGACCTCCGTGAGCTTGAAGTTCTAATCGCGCTGAGCTCGAAAACAGGTAGTTTTGGGGTTGATCAACCGTTCTTCGCTTTTTTAAATCTTTCATTTTTTGTTATTGATTACGTACCAGTGAAATCTAGTGAAAATTTTAAATAATATTTTGCTTCTATTAATTTTTCTCAGGATAAAGGAATTTTTTGACATAAGACAATATGCGACTAAGTATGTTCTATAGGGCGAAGATTTATAACTCGTGGAGGGATGACGTCACATTCGTAGGAGAGATGAGTCATAAAATGCGATATAAAATACTTACAAAGTGTCATAAAGTATGGCACGAGGGGACGGGGGATATTAAGGCCATAGAGCTTTCGTGGTAAAAGAAGAAACAATGTACAATTCTGCACTATAAAGCTCTGAGTAAGTACAATTTTCAAAAGCTACGAGTATATAAAGTCAAAAGACGCCTATTTCTTAATTTATCCATGCCAAACAACGATACAATAATTAAACAGCTTTCTCTTATAATACAAACTATATAGCCATGACCACTGCGTAGCTAAAAATTAAAACTTTGTCGAAATGTAATTTAATAATGAAAAAACTAGTATAATGGAGACTTTTAGATTAGACTGATCCAGGGCAGCATATTTGTTATATAAAAATAGTTTTCATTTAATTCTTTAATTCATTTACTCTTTGTTTTAGCTGAGTAGTTTAATAATTGTGTTTTATGATTTATAGTTAAGAAGTGTGAATAGATTTTTTTCTTACTATCTATTGAATAAATTATCATTTAAATTTTATATATTTATAATAATTGTGTATATTTGTACAGATCAAAAATAAAGATGTAATTGTAGAGTAAGTACCTCGGCGATTCTTCTCGGCAGTCTTTACTTTTGTCGGTAGATCATGTCGCGCATGAGCACTCTTTGTCCCTTGTTACTATTAATTCGCTTTATTGTTTGTTTGTCTGTTGGGGTGAAATTTTGCGATCGATTTTAAACCAATCTTCCTATAATCTAGGAACTCGAAAATTTGAAACGTAGCCCAGAGTTGGATGACAATGCATGAAGAAAATGAAAGAAGTAGAAAAACAAAGAATAACAAGTAAATAGTTTATCTAAGAATAAGAAGTAAACAATGAACTAAGCCAAAATAAATACTCATCAATTGTTTAATGGAAAGACAATATAATTTATTAAGTTGCCGAGGAAGTCGTAATGAAACCTCCAAGTAAACCAAGATTGCATAATTAAGTTTTAGTGCTAGCGTTGTTTTTCCCAAAATAAGTTAATTAAAATACGCGCTACAAGAGAAGAAATGGTACAAATATAACAAGTTATTTTGTTTTTATTAGGTCTCTCTATACGCTTTAAATTTCACACACAGACTATATTAAACAATAGAAAATAATAATAAAACTAAACATAAATAGTTAACCATTTTTCTAAAAGGCGCTAGAAGTTTAAAATAATTTCTGTTTTGGGATTGCAAATTTTTAATAGGTATAAAAATACTTGTAATAGTTGTAATTAAGAACATGAGGTGCCTACAGTAGTAATCACATTATTACACGTATTATAATAAAAGTAATTAAATTAATTGTTTATTAATTTCGTTAATAGTGACTTAGTTGAACTATTTATGCACCAATTATCTAGTTAAATACGCCCCACGGTTTTGTTTTAAAAAATTGTGAATATTTTCACACCCATTGTAGATTTATAGTCATTTAAAACTTTTTAGCCGTTTTGAAACGTGGTTAATAATTTTTGATAATGAAATGAAATTAAATAGAAGTCAGTACTACTATTAAAGATGTTTTTGATTCAAAAGAAGGTCATAATAGGGAACGCACTTTTCAAAAATAAACTACCTGTCACTCTAAAAATGAGTTTTCTACTGAATTACATTTTAAAGTCACAATTTTGTATAACACATATCAATCCTGCATTAAGATTAATCTGTGACAAGTAATTTTATATCTACTATTTTTTTAATTTTGATTTTTTGAACATTATTAGAATAGTAGTAGTATTTCTTAGTCTAAATCACGGCAATATATGTACGCACTCCCTAGATATGGTATAACAATAATAGGAGGTATATATCTCCTCCCAAATAACATTGAATTTCAATTACCACTTCAATTTCCTTCGTTCCTCAGAGACGAGGTCGTCGACTCACTTGACGGAGCGTGAAAAATTCAATTATTCCATAGGCTCAAGGGGGCTTATGAGGCGGGAGAGAAAAATGTCAAAACCTTATTTACCTACAGTTCGATTTTGTCTTCGCATTGCTCCGTAAAGCCACGTTATTTCTTGTTTCTTCTCCGACAAAAAAAAAAATAGTCAATTATAGCATTGGTTATATGCCTAGGTACATTGTATTTCGGCTTCTAAACAAACAATATATTGCCAATAGTTTATGATAATTTGGGTCAACTGGAATTACAATCTTTACTGTTCGCGTTATGCTCAAAAATTATTTGTGTGTCTTCGTCTCGATCGATACGAAACAGCACACATACTAAAGACAAGGTCTATGAAACTGCAGCCATTTGAGTATTTCTGCATATACAACAGCAAATCTAGTCTACGGAGTAAATCCACGGATAATTGAAGACAAATGAGTTGGCTAATAGACGAGCATAAGTTTTAAATTTGCACTGGTAACAGATAAAATCACAGAATTCCCACAAAAATGGTACTCGATTATATGCAGTAAGAGAACCATGAGAAAAAAGAAATGGTTTTCCATAGATATAAAAGGAGGAACCACGGGACCCTACAACCTTCCGGTTGATAAATTCCGTGTATAGATGAAGAAGTATTTGATGGATATACCCGACGACGTACAATCAAAAAAAGCTGATTCCAAACAACGAGACAAGGCATCATCGGAAATGAAGTCGTTTGTTGAATGTAATAAGAGGCACGAGTTCTTAAATTGAGAACTATAACTCACGATTACAATACAAACTACAAAATGTCGTAGTAATACATCAACATATGGATCGACAATAAATATATGATTCTTTATTGAGCACAAAGTTCATATTTACTGGAGTGGATGTATTTGAGACAAGTAATCGACTTCATTGTCTACGTTCTAAGACTTCTGACAACGCCAATGACTGATGAGACTCAACTTATTTGAATTTATGAGACGTATGCATTAAACTCTCCTTACTGAGCCCGTTGGAACTGGTGGCTCTTAATGAACATTGTCTGTTGATTGTCTAACGTGGTACTAAAATCCGGGACCGGTAGCTTAGCGTTATCTCTAAAACTCGCAATAAATGGTCTAATTTGATTTAAACTTAAAAATTCATTTGTTTCTCGATTGTCGAACTCAAGAATCGAACGCATCATATTCTGAGTCGTAATCAACGCGCTGACCAGTAACCATCGCCCATTGACATTGATGACGTTGAAGTAACTCATACCGGTAACCTATTCAAGTATTAAATTTCACTTGCTTAGTTTAATCTTGTTATCGCTATCGAACCGTTAACATAATACAGCCACAAATTCTTGAACATTACACTTCTAATGAACATTAACAAAGACTAATTAGTCTCAAAGTGTAAATATTTATTCTTGTCTTTTGTTTTAAGTCCAAGTTTGGGCGACTCACAATTTAATGTCGCCGTACCGGAACATAATTTAAATGAATACTTGAAAAGCAGAGTCCCTCTGGGTACACCACGATGCGTCAACAGAGATATAATCAAAACCGACATTTAAAAGTAAAATGTCATGCATTTTAAGTCATATTTTACTCAGTGGTTGACATAAGCGGAGGGTGCACCTAAAATTCCGCAGGTTAAGGAATACCGAACGTCTAAATTAGCCTCCGAAGGGGTCGAAATTCACTTCTGTGTGGAGGACCCTAAATAAAAAAAAAAGAAATTAATGAAAACCTCACATTTTCATTTGACGTTAGAAATATTGTAATATAGTCTTTATCTGAGATTAAGAGGATAGAACGTGAGATCTTCACGCCGGCCCAATACAAGTTGGGGTCTGCATTCGACCATTGTCACCACCTTGGCCAATTCGATGATAATATCACAGACTAATGGATTGATGTGCTCTCGAAAGCACTTAGCTAGGCTTTTTTTTATTATAAAAGGTTAAAATCCCATTGGTTAATCATGGTCGTAATTCCAACCAGGTTCCTGGTAATTTTATGACGTTCTTGATATTTTTAACTATTCGGCTACCGTCACTTTTTGGTCGTCAACGAAGTTTTCGGATGTTGTCACTTCGTTGAGGATAGCGGATCTTAGTGGTCTCTGACTCATACTGGATCAGTACGAAGGGTTGAAGTTCTCAATCTAAAACCTAAAATATCCCGCCCGCAGGGAAGTGGTACTATCCTAACACGAAAGGCGCAAATTCGTAATGGCGAGATCGATTATTGACTTTGGTGTCGTGTTTAGGGAGCTCAGTAGGAGACAGTGGACCTTCTCAAGAGCTGGATCTAAAAATTAATACAAACAAAGAGGAAATCTTCAATGATTCTACATCAACTATCGTTAAAAATGCCGCTCAGTCCTAGTACAGAATGAAACACAAAATTGATTCAAATGCATTGAGATGTGAGGCAGGGAGATTTCATATATACGAAATGACAGCATAGCATTTTAAAAATGCTTCCAAGGTTTTGAATTTGCGGTATCAAATTGGAGGTATACGGTAGCAACATGGATGGAAAATACATCACTCACCTTTCACTTGTTTAATATAAAGCCTTAATGGCGAAATCGCTGAATGACTTTTGCTCAGAAACGACAATAGAATCTCTGAAGAAGTGAAACTAAAACGGAACATGTAAAAGATGAAAATTATGTAGAATGCTAATGTTGTACTCGCTCCAATGGTAATTGGGAATTCCAAAATCGTATTTGTTGAGGGATAGATACAGACAGTTTGTCCCATTATTCGGACTTAATTTCGCTAGAGAGCACTGGCCATTCAAGAATTAAGCTTGGATGGTTGGCATTTGCGAAAGTAAACAGTTTGTTCTTAACGTAACGTAACGTAACGTAAACGATCCATACATGCCTCAGTGTTTAAAAACGAGAGTTACTGAACAATACCAGACGTGCTATCTTGCTGTTGATTTAGTAAACAAAGTAAGATCTCTCAAAGTGCGACATAAAAAGCTGTATTCAGGTTCTCTACGAGATAATATCCGCACTGAGATATGAAAAAAAACCAGAGTGACCGACATAGAATCTGCAAGTTTTTTTATAGCATGTTCGAGGGCTGAATGAGCTCGAGAGCCATCAGAATTTAAATGGTTATTGGCGTCCATGGACACTCATAATCCCAGTGGAGTCACCGATGCGTTACCGGTCTTTTCGGTAGGAATAGGATACATGATAGAGCGGTATAGCTAAAGTAGGACTGGGACGATGGAAGGAGAAATGGGCCACCGAAATTCTCAATCATTGGACAATACACGACAGCGGAAATTGTTACTTAACGTCTATATTCTATGAGAGTGCACTATCTCATCGGTTGTGCTGGGCAATTTTCATAATGCAGCCAAGATGACCACAGCAACGCTCTGCCCCATAGCAGCAAGTTGAAGTGGCAATAACAATCGTTCGTACTACTGCTGGTGAAGAAAGACTTTCTATTGGTGATCACGGACTAGATCTGGGACTAGCCGCAGGGTGGATTGGCCAGCAGTGATTACAGGTACATCATCTTGGAAACATTGGGGGGTCTTATATTTAGCAGCGTACGTTTAATAACGGAAAGAAATACCAGCCGCTAATTCCCACCACTACACCACTGTATGTATATACAACTGTATATAAATTTATATGCGTATATTTTAGACATGTCATAACAAGTGACTGTGTACTGTGGTACATTTTAAGCGCAATTTCTAACGCGCACTTCGAAGCTGTGGGACGAACTCCCATCAGCACCGTCTCCAGACAAATACGAAATTATGGGATCTTCAAGAAAAGATTTCATATCAGTTAAAAAATATAGTTTAATAAAACTAAAAAACACGCTTTTAAAGCACATTAAACTAAAAAGTGAAAAATAATCCTTAATATGAACTCAAAAAAATAATTAACAATGACGAAAAATACTAGTATAATTGTGGAAAAAGCGTGGGTTGATCTTTATACGAAAAATGTGACACAAAGCGCCCCACGCTTTTTCCACAATAATATGTACTAATATTTTTCGTCAATGTTCATTATTTTTTTGAGTTCATATAAAGGATTATTTTTCACTTTTTAGTTTAATGTGCTTTAAAAGCGTGTTTTTTATTTTTTTTAAACTACATTTATTTTTCACTTTTTAGTTCGGTTGATTGGTAAAAATTTGTAATTTTTAACAATACAACAATAGTTGAAGTATTAATAATGTTTATTACTGTCACTAAATTCTATTACAAAACAGTAATAGAATTTAGTAACAGTAATAAGCCACTTGCTCTCACGCAGATGATACGTGACGAAATTATTCAATCCTGGCGATCCTGATCAGGATAAGAGGATAAACTTATCAAATTATTGTATTGTCATTGCTCCTCGATATGTACGCAAAGTTTCAAATTAATCAAACTTCTTGAAATTGGTGAAAATTAAGCTCAAAGATTCCGTTACATACGTAGATACATACAACCCAAGCTTATATTAATCCTGGCGGTCCTAATAAGGATAATGGGAAACTGTTATCAAATCATTGCATTGTCATTGGTCCTTGATACGTATGCAAAGTTTCAAATTAATCAGACTTCTTGAAATTGGTGAAAATTAAGCTCAAAGATTCCGTTACATACATACATACATACGTACATAGATACAACCCAAGCTTATAAAAGAGTGTTAAAAAGAGGAATTATTATCTGAGATAAACCGGGCCTATGGCTTCGTTCCCAATGTGGCTCCAGCATTAAAGGCTTGAACTATGCTGCACTGGAGAATTTTTCCCAAAAGTTAGACAGTTCACTTTTCTTGCAATATCATGTGTTTGATTTATCTTTAGAGGCCTAAGATTCATTTGAAGATATTAATGATAAATTAAGATTTGTAACAATACCCATCAATAGTTTGTTCTAGAACAAACGTCAAAGCAACGACGATATACATTTTTTTTTTCGAACTTATTTTTCGTCTCGTATTGATAATTATACTATAGACATATGATACAAAATTGAATTTTAAAACAATTTATTACCGTCAACGGGTAGTTTTTTTTTGCATATAAATATATTTAGTAAGCTTAGATCCGCCTAATGGAATAAAATCTGAAAAATTTTACAAGAGGGCATTAAACTACCGCTGTAAAGGAATTTTATCATTAAATTTTATTTGACTTTTCTTAGATCATAAGATAATTTAATTTGAATTGATTGATACCAAGAATATGTTGCCGGTACACAAATAACTTTTACTTTTGTTTTCTGTATTGTTAATATAGGACAGCTTTTATTTCTATTTTTAGTCACTATAATTTTTTACGTTATATATTAATGATTGCGAGTAGTTTTATTTACTGTCACAATACAAAATTTTATGAATGATACGTTAAAGAAAAAAAATGAAATGTATCAATGAAGATTATAATTAAAATCAAATTTGTCATTTATTTAAAAACGAGCAAGCCACTACAGTATTTTTATCGCTAAAATCCATATTCATTTTTTTTATTCCTGAGAATTTTTGTAGTGTATTTAATATTATTATTCGATCAAAAACCTCGAAATGTATTAAATTAACCCAAATAAATGAAGTTAGTAACTTTGTGATCTCCAAGTCAAAGGCTTAACATTGATTTTGAAAAAACAAACGGCAGGTACGATTATGTAACCTGGCCGGATCTAAATCCGTCTGCGAGCCGTCCTTGAAACGAAGGTAAGGCAAAACGCCTGCCAGTTTAGAGTCGCAAAGAACCAAGCTCGCGTAATCGCGACACTCACCTGGGTAGGCGTTGTCTCCGTCGTCATCTCGTCCAGGATGCCAGTCTACTCCTCCTCCGGGTTTTCGGACATGAAAGACAATTGCATAGACCTGACAGTATTCCGACGCCCACCGCACCGGCCGACTACAGCATGCTTATCGATTTTACAATACGCCCGTGCAACCCTGTTTTCGTATCGTCTATATATCGTCCGCCATTGTTATGGCACGGATATTTAAGAATTCAGAAAAAAAAATGAGTCTGCGATATGTGAATTATAATGCACTTTGATTAACGATGCCGATGCAAAAGACCTTGACGTCCGCCATTTTAGATATCTCCCTAATTATAATATTGCACACAAGCTAAGCCAGTAAATATGCTGAACTTATTCAAGCTGCAGTATGCACCGTAATAGAATAGAATTTTTGCCAGTAAATATTTCTCGAAATAACGAATTTCGAGTTTCGTCCGCGACGATTCGAGACAATTTGCCGGCTCCCGAACAAGTGTTTAGACGCAGGGGGGAACGACGCATGCGCGAAAGTTTTCCCCCTAGCGTGTGTGTGCGTACTCGCGTGCACGTGTGCGTGATATAATTTCGCCAACACGGAATCGATAACTTGTACGATTGTCGGGCCGGTGAAGTTGGGACGCGATCTCGCTCAACGGTTTTCGGTGACATTTTTGAAGTGTCAAGTCTGTCACAAGTATATGTGCGCATCTACTGCGCATAATTACTTAAATCAGGCGAAATTCGAAACATGTATAACGGAACAATCTTACAGGTAGTACCAGTAATACGAAGAACGTCCATACACAAGTATAATATGAATCTATAGATTTTTGTCTTTGTCATTATTTATATAGAAAAAAAATTGGTTGCCTGTAAAGTCGGTATACGGGCGAAAGTTTTACGTGACAACGACTTTGAGTGGTAAAATCATTTTAATGTGAATATTCATTCGTATAGTAGGAAGAAGGATGAAATAATAGTAACAATTTAAAACATTTATTTATACAAAGAATTATATTTAAAACATTAATTTATACAAAGAATCTCTCACTGAATTTCATATTAACAAAATTTTATTTTTACCTTTACACATACATACGTATTTATATACAAATATACATACAATAACTTGCAATACATTTGCGTACAATGAAACAGCGTTTACTACAACTTAACTTGTTCCTATCTGAGTGGAAGGGACGCGTGCCTTTCACTTTTTATGTCTGTCTCTCTCGCTCTTAGGCGGGCTAACCATGCCCGAGTGGAAGGGACGCGTGCCTCTCACTCGCTCTCATTGTGAGCGCATAACGTGAGCGGAGCGTAACGCAGTTTCTTGAAGTGTCACCCGGCAAACCAATTTATAAGACGTTGTCACGTCAAAATGTCATGCTGACGACACATAGAACAAATAATTACCGTATTTTTATTTCGACCACTGGCTGTTGGTAACAGAATTGCTTGAAGCTGGACCGTTCTCGACAACGCTACGATAAGAATCAGAATCAACATTGAAACTTAAATCTAGTGCTGGAAACTATCGATATCAGAACAAAACTGACAGCGAGATGGAGAGCTAAGGTAGAATAAAATCGATGTAAAAAAAAGTAATTCGAAAAATCCGACTGCGCAAAAGTGATCTAAAAAAGATGACGTCAAAACAAATCGTCCAATCGAATATTACAAAAATATAACGGTGGAGGTCACGCACATAAGGGGCCATTAGATAGTTGTTCTAATATATCTTCCAAGATATGACCCACACATACTAACACGACATGTTAAATAAAAGCTTGTAAAAATTCAAAAACGATTGATCTTTGAAACCTTTCGCTGTTTTCGAGTTTAAAGCACTTAGAAATATTTCTAGTCGTAATTATCGAGCTCAAAATTACGAATTTTTGTACCTTTTTAAACACTTTCAGCTCAAAAAAATAATAATTGCACTTTTTTATGACTTTAAAGAGCAATTTTTACCGATCGATTAACCGAATTGTGGCATTAAATGCCGTTTTTATTTAAGGAATAATCTCTTTTCAAAAATATTGCTCCGTCAGGGAATTAAAAAGTTATTTTAAAAATGCACTTTTTGGAAAATTTTTGGGACGCTATATTTTGAACCAAATAACATATTTTGATCTGCTTTGCGGTGTCCGATGCAGTTTCTTTTTTGATGTAAGATGAAGTCTTTATGAAAAGATTGATGTGTCGAAAAACGAGAAACTCATTTTGAAAAAACAGTATTAAGGAGATTTCTGACTGGCGATGACTTTTGAACAATGAACTGATTTTGATCCTCATTTCTACTTGTGCCAGGCTCGTGGGGAGCCCTCAAGATCATATGCGAGGCCGACCCTGATGCCTCCAACTGCAAGTATTTGCCGAAAATTCATTGGATATCCTTTTAATCGTCTTGTTTCCACCTTTTTAGTTCAATTTGATGCAGTCGAGTTTTTCTTAATTTTTTTAACATATATATTTTTTATTTACTACTTTTAAGATCTGCTTTAACGATATACTACGACTGATTTCTCGTCATTAGCGGTATCAAAATCGTGTCTCGTTGTAATTATCGTGATAATTTCGCTATATTGTTATCCGTTAATTACAAGTAAATTATGAATTCTAGTTGCGTAAACTAATAAACGTAACCTTCCTTTTGGGCTTTGCTGTAGTCGAGTAAACATGAACGAAATATAAAATGTATCACATTCTACATTTATGATGGTCAAGCTGCAGGTTAGTATATAGATAATTGCACATATCATATTATCTCAAAGTGAACATGTTGAAGCAATGACTTCTTGATTTTTCTTATACGATTTAAAACATATAACGCCTTACTATGTGACAGGGAGCCTGTCATAAGGAGCCTATTTTCTACTTGGAATAGTCCTCCGCCTACTAGTGAAGTCTTATCGAAATCGGTTCAGCCGTTTCAGAGATTAACCTGGACAAACAGACAGAATTTTTAACGCTTGTTTGGGATTCGGTAACATGAAAATAACAATATGAGTTATGCGAAACCCTTTGTTTCGAAATCGCAGAGAAACACAACAATTTTATTTATTTCTATAGATTGTTTTTAATCTCGACGTTTGTTTTATTAAAATTAAATGTACGTTGTTGTTGTTAAAAGTTGATCTTCACAATATCTGATTCGCTTAAATGTACTATTTTACGCTCGTAATGGAATTTTTCGAAAATTCGACTATAACCCCTTGGTTTTCCTGGGTAATTAAATAAAACTACTTCTTACTTGAGATAAAATTTATTATATTTGCATTAATATTATGATCATATTTTATCTTTATGATAATCACTCGATTAATAGTAAATAATATGTATTTTAAATAAAGAAAGAGAGATTAGATTTTAGGTTCAAAAACGTGTCGGCATTCGGAGATTTAGTCGAATACCGATTAATTCAGTGATATAGTTAAAATTAATAAGTTATCTTTTACTAAATCCACGCTGACAAAACCGGGCGACAGATGGCGCGGGTAAATCAGGCCAGACAGAATCGGGGCGCACGCCGGCTACGGTCAGACAAGCGCGTATATAAATAATTTATTTAAATACTCCAGAGTGTATAGTTTGGGGGCATGTTATTCTGATTTTCTTTTCTTGCCCCGACTACGGATAAGAAAGAGGATGGTGATGAGTTCTACTGGTGCACGCAAGGTATGCAGTGTCTATGAATTCACGAAGGTTCAAAAAAATGCCATAGAGTACATTTCTTCATGATAAACTCAGTACTGGGGGTGTTAACTGCAATTGTTTACAATTAAAATAATAAAATCTTATTTTTAATACTAAATTTATTAACATGGGTGACAATTTGTAACAATGGTGATATATTTACGACCGATCTTAGAAATAATGAGGTAGATTGGTTGATATGAGTTCGGTGAATAAGAAAACATTTTACTCGCGTTTAGGGTTCCGTATGTCCGGATGAAAAAAAAATGGGACCCGTTACAGCCGATTTGCTCTGAATCTACAGGATCAATTAAAGTGAAAAGACGGTACACATATGAATGTCTGTGATTCAAATATAGACTTGAAACATAAATAAATGGATTTTGAACATGGAGATCACTTTAGGAGAACAAATTAAAAAATTATTAATTTTGTTATTTTAAAATAAATAGTTGTGAATTAAATTTTTTTGTGTGAAATATAGGGAAAATTGTACTGAAATAAAATATTTTTTTTATAATTATTGAGAAAAAAATTTAAAAATCCGTACGTTATTACATTTAAAAAAATCTATGCGCTTTACGTATTAAAGTTATTCCTTCAATATATAGCTATATAACAAAATTATAAACCCCCACTATAATTTTCATCTTAACAAGTACAATAGTTTAGTACAATAATAACATAGTACATTAACAAGTATAGACTACCCCAGACATACTAAACAGAGAGATTTACAAAAGTAACTTTTAGATTTGTCGTATGGGTATGAGACGAGCTAACGGTATTATCTAACATTAAATAAATACTGGCCATGAATATGTCGGACCACGCTCTTTATAAGGTTCTGAAGAAATACACTACAGATAAAAAAGTACATTTTTATACTTTTCCATGTTTCACGGACAGAATAGTTCTAAGCACTTTAATCGCCTGTAACTAGAAAAACAAGTAGGTATGTCGACTGTTACTATTAAACTAGTGTCAACTAAAGTGCATCAGCAAAAGAGCATAACTTCATGGCACTTACTTCCTTTCGTTGGAAAGCGTAGTTTTTCTTCAAAAACTCAAAAAGAGTGTACCCGACTATATGCAAAAAAGTTTTCATTGAAAATATTTATTAAGCGTTACCTCATCTAATTTTTTCATATTTTTCGGATATATGGTTTAAGAAGGTGGGGGGAACAATTTCTGCAGGTTTCGGAGTGATTATTTTCGAAATTATTCACGTAATCAGAAAAATGGTTAAAAAATCTTAAGGTGTTTTTAAAAGAATTGGTTAAATATGTGCCACAAGTTAATGTTTGCTGAAGAAAAAATTTTCAGCTTTAGTTACATGTATGGAGTGTCCACTCTAGAAATAATCATTTTTGTTAACCATCAAACTAAGTATCGGCTTATAGAAGATACGCATACTGTAAATTTCATTATATACGTCCTGTAGTTTTTGAATAAAATGCTTGCGGCATACAGATGGATAGACATGACGAAACTATAAGGGTTCCTTTCTTGCCATTTTGGCTCCGAACCTTAAAAAATCTTGCCTAGCAATGAACATTTGTGACTAATTTTCAAAAATTTACCAGTATAAACTGAAGCCATTCAAAGAAACCGACGACGGCAAAAAAATCGGAAGATACAATTTGGCGTTGTAGTTCCAAATACAACCTTTACATCAAAGGTTCAATTACACCACCCATCAATAAGGGATTCGGAAAGAATGAATTTGGTACGTTCATTATGAACTACGACGCGATGTGCGCATCAGTGGCGTGGAAGCACTACCATTTTAAATTCATTTTGTCGCATTTCACGATTTCCACTTGATCTAAATATTGAAATAGGGAAACTACGATACCTGTTCAATTATCAATTGACAGCTCTTGTCATAGTCTGGGGATTGATGGCCAAATTTCCCCTTTTTTATATATAATAAACGGGTAATTAACACCTCTTGGAGTCTCCCCAGATCATTTCTTCTTGAAACTATGGATTTTATAAATTTCATAATGAATCTCTGTTTTGCAAGGTATAATGATATTACTCGAACATCTGTTGCAATATTGATTGCAATGTAATTTGTTGAAACTTAGAATAACATAATTAAGCTAAGACACAGCAATTTAAATTGTAGATTATTGAAACTTATTAATGAAAAAAGTTATTAATGCTCATATTAGAACATGTTGGGATCAATGGATGAAAATTATGGTCGAGGATAGAATTGGACTATAAAATTCTTTATAATCTCATACGTCCGATTTGCATCGATGCTCGGAATTGATAGGGGTGTGAACTGATGTGCCATCCAGGGTTCGAATGAAAGAAATCCAGACCACTGTAGACACTCAACAGATGAAACGGGGCATTCAGAACAAAGACCGTGTGGAGTTCTTAGTGTGAGCAAATGCCTACACTTCGATGCTATTTTCACTAATCCCTTTTAAGAACATTCTTGTACCAAACCATTTATCTGGTAAATTGATTGTTTTATATAATTCTGGTCCTCGTCGGAACCCTCTCTGCCCAATCATAATCAGTTCACACTGCCGCCTATCTCTACTTAAGTACCACGTATAAAAATATTTAAAAAAATTAAGCATTCCTCTAGTTTAGCCTTCCATTGTACCATCATCAATGAACCGGTTAATATCTACCATATGTCTATCGTACAATTCCATTTATCGCTTTGCCATCGCTCGTCAGCGCTCTGTGTAAATCGTTGTTGCGTCTGCGCGAAGTGTCCGTAATTGCCGGGACAGGTTCCTCACTCATAAACTATTGTTGCAAATTACGCTCATAAATAAAATAATGAAATAATTTAATGACTCGTCTGTTAAAATAATATAACTTTACCCGAAATGTGTGGGTGATTGTTCACATTTTAAGCGTATTTAATTATTTTAGAATGTTCCTCATTATGATAAATGTTGTTTGTTTACGCCGGATGTACCATGTTTACGTTTCGGTTTTTTCATGATCGATTTATGGTCTTGTTAACCCTCTAGGAATGTTCTAGACTACTCGCAGAGGTGTAGATTTAATTTACTTTTATCTATTAGTGCGTTCAAAAGTGTCATCAGTCAAAAGTATAAAAGTGGTTTTAAAGTGCATTTCTGTATCCCGGTGCTACTGCATTTAAACCTTTTATTTTTCAGACTATTTTTTTTTTGCTCCCTCAGTCCTCGAACCCTGATATAATTATTTTGTAACACTATCTAGCTTCAAACGGTGTTGCCCGTATGTGAAAATTACGAGTGGTCTAAATGCATATACTAATTTTCATAATCTTTATTAATTTCCTCAGATTGATTTCTATACAGTGAATTTTACCCTTTAAACCTGCTTCAAGAGTCGTTGTTTGCAAAAGAAGTTGGGCGACCGATTTTGATAACGGTTTCAAGCAACTGTTTAACTTCAGCGTAGTATTCTTTTACGAGAAGACGGTTTCATGATATAGAGTATGCAACTTAAGAAGTTCCCTTAGGTTCTGGTCAGTCCAAAATGTCTTTCATGTCTAACTACAGCGCGCGTTGTAATGAAAAATATTTACGAATACTTTTCGCTTCGCCCGGAAGTCAGACCAAAACAAATCTGGATTTCCTATCTGGATTTCTCCGTAAGCCTTTTAAGACACGTGATACGAGAATAATGAGCTCGATCATACAAACGCATTGCCCCGCGCTGACGAATCGGCCGAACCTCTTGAAAGATCGCAAATAAGGGCGTTTACACATTTGAAACGATATCAATAATTTTAATATCGGTTTAAGTACGTTAAAGTATCGTTAAAAAGTCTTTCGTGATGATCTAAACTCCCCGTCGTGTAAGACTTTTGTTATCCCTATAAAGGCGCATCTTCCCTAAATGGAATATCACACTCCACATTGGAACAGATCGAGTGCAGATTGGGGTGTGTCAACGACATTTTCCATTATTGCGGTGACATTGGGCGAAACCGACAGCTTAATATGCCCCCGAAGCTCGGAGCAAATGGTTTAATTTGACTGAAGTTAAAAAAAATTGATCATATCGTCCGTGGCCAAGGGATCAAACCTGTGACCCTTTGGTTATAATATAAAGCATAGAGCAAACCACTCGGCCATTATCGCTCACTTTTATAACTACCACATAAAGACCTACAACATGTTTGTTTTATATCTGGATATTCCAGTAATTCAATTGTTCTGTCTTTTAATAACGTATTTCAAACTCGCGGCGTACTCCGTCATGCACTATTTTTTGTCTTTTATTTTTCTTTTTGATAAATGTGATTCGTATAGTAAAGCATTTAGATTAGTTAAAAATGTACAAAAACCTTTTAGGAATTTGTTATAAATTTTAATTCTGCATTAACTTTTTTTACAAACAAATTACATAAATTCGTATTACTTATCTAATTAATTAATCTGGTATGATCAGTAATTACATATTTTCTAATGCGAATCTCGTCCCTTATTCGTGAATAATAAAAGAAATAAAAGTATAAAATAGCAATACGGACTTTGATTCATTATCGTTTTATTTGCATTTGCCAGGATTGTATACATATAATATAAGCATATCCTTTATTTATAATTGGCGTTAGATACAGTTTAATGCTATAGTTGCGCCTATGCGAAAGTATACAGGAATCATTTATTTTATACATCAATATTGCCGACAAAACTATAGTGTCTTGTGTATTCTTTGATATAGTAGATTGTTTACATTTCTTACATATTTAACCAAAATCCATTATTATCCGCGAAGCTACACAGAGTTGCAACACCACGTGAACCGTATAACACAGGGTTGCACGAAAAGCGTTTTCAAACAAACGTTTGAAGCATGTTTTTTTTTTTTGAAGTACCGTTTAATTTACGACTACAGTTTTTTGGGCATTATTGATGCACAAAACTAATAGTTTCTATACGACCTCAAATGCACTGATCAATGGGAACAATTTGTGTAGTCAGGTTAACTCGCCGAATGTAAATTTAATAAAGAATTTGAGCAATGGAAAAATTATGTACTTCCTTTTCAGATGATTTATTACACCCACTTTATAGAAATTTTAGAAATGTTTTAATACAATATTTGCATTCTTATTGTAATTTCCTATGAATTGTACTTCGAATTATATATAAGTTTTAAATATCAGTAATATAAAGGTAATCAATCTACACAAATATTTTGAGACATTATTGCCAATGATAACGATAAGTGAATTTTATTAATGACAAAATAGGAATTGGGTGCCTTCCTTTAAATTATACTTTATTATACGTAATTCTCATCTTACTGTTTTAAATATTTCATCCTTTTTTAATTACTCAAAAACTACCTGATGAATTATCATTGCAACTGCCATAGCTGAGTACGTCATAAAAAATCTCGTATGTAAAAAGTAGCGAATAGAAGTTAATATTATCACAAATATGAATTTATTAACAAGGCGTCGACATATAAATAAGAACTACAAACTTTAAAAATTATGATGTGATAATATATTCATACAACATAAAAATCAAGAATATATTTGTAATAGGAGGTAACGTGTGAAGAAGATCTTAACGTCAATATTAACTTGCAATCAGGGCATAAGAGAAAAGCATTCATGTTTCATTAGAAAACCCTTATTATATTTTATAAGAAATAAATCATCTTTCAATTTTACAGTATCGCAAAAGGTATACTCATTCATAGTAACCGATTAGTGTGACCTACTGAGTTTTTTAAAATGCTAATTCTAAAGGCACTCCATGAATGAATGCACTGTTATAATTGAGAGTGTACTTCTGAACTGTAAACAGCAAACAACGCTGTTAAACCTATTTAACTACACAGTGCAAATTAATAGCAAGATGTGAAAATAGAAACTGCAAATATAGTTAACTCAAGTCAATGAGAAATAATTTGACTAATTCATTAGCAAATATAGTTAACCGAAATCAATGGGAAATTATTTGACTAATTCATTAAAAAGATTTCTATGTGATTTTCTAACAATCATATCCGGTCATCTCGATAGGAATTTTTTTATGTGGTATATTAATAACAAACTGTATTGTTATCAAATTTTACCACTTTAAAGTGGGTTCTTTTAAAATGTATACTTAAATTTTATTTTTATAGAACCCTCAACTAAATAACTGCCACATTGGAAGATAAATTGGTGACCACAGTATCAAACCTTGAGGATCCATCACGATGATGATCATTGTTGGTTTAATTATGTGATGATTTTTATTATAAGAATAAGAAGGTAATATAGTACATTCTTAATTAAGGGTTCACGTAGAAATAATGAAAATCCATATTTTTTTAATTTATAATTCAAAAAGCATACAGAATTCTTCGTACATATTTAAATATTTTTTTTATTGTATTTTTATATTATTCCATTATTTACAATGTCCGCTCACATGTCTGTCTTCCGGTGGAATGAAAAACACGAAAACACCCACTTAAAGAGATTTTTCTCTGGCCACTTGCCTAACTTCCATGTGTGCGTCATTCATAATGTTTGAATATAGATGTAGACCGCGCGCCTGCGCCGCTACAATGATTGATCTTCACAATTTTTTCAACACTATGGACATGTCTGTAGTAACGGAAGTGACTAATTGCCGCTCTTTTAAATTTAACCACAAAAATTTACCATTGAATACCTTCTAATTTTAGAAGTCTATGAACGCCTTTGGCCTTGGCGAATATGCCCCGAGTTTTGCAGTGCAAATTGATTTTTAAGTCCTCAACTAATCACATTAAATAAAAATTTTCAGAATATTAACGTTATCGAGGGTTTATGTAATAAATGTTTCAAACTCAAAAAGATTAAACATAAATTTACAATTAATTTGCATTAAAATCAATTAGATGTGTTTTCAAATATCCTTATTAGTACTTTTAATATTTTTAGCGTAAAAAATTAACATACTTTAAAAAAAAATTAAAAAATCCCTTTAATCAGCTACTGATTAAACAGTTCCAATTTTGGTTGTAGAAAGTAAGGTGTTTTGTCAAAATTAAATAAAATACACGGTTTCCAAAAAGCCAAAGACTGTCTCAGCTTTTTAACTTAGCCACAGAATAGACGACAGAATTCAAGCGTAATGCATTGATCTTAAGACCTCGATTTATGAGTAGAATTCATATATAATGATAAAATTGAATTGAAGTAGTAGTATTACTTTATACTTTCTAATACGTTGTCAATAAGAGTTACGTTTTTATAATTATAAGTTTCGATCTGTTTAGTATGATAAAATTGATAAAAACCTATTTTGTGTATTATATTATAATACTTTATTTTTAGCTTTTTAATCTTATTCTTGTATGTATTAATATTGATTCCCGCGAGTAGCAGAAAATTCCACTGCCCGACTGTTGTTTTTTGGAGGTAAAGCCTGAGTGTATCAAGCTTCAATTCTCTGAAGTGTCGATGGTGGTATAACATTTGTGACGACCCTCGTAGCATTCAGCGCCCTGCACGTTTCATACCTTGGCTTGGCTGGCATATGTCGTGCCGCATAGCGTTAAACCTAGTTAAACAGACACAAAAAATGTTTACCAGCAACCACTAAAGAGTTCTACTGAAGAGTTCTGCTGAAAAGTTATACTGAAAAATTCCATTGAAGAGTTACACTATTGATCTCCTATAATTCGTCAAAGTTAAACCAAATGAGTCCAAGTTCGAAGGGTTTACTAATGGCCGGTGAAGAATTCTACTGTCTGCCTATTAGGTCTGTCATCAGACCCTCGTTACCAAATATAATACAAGGGATTCGATAAAACAGATTAAATAAAGCCAAATTAGAAGACTAGTAGCATCATCATATCGATGACATCGAATTATTGTACTGTCATGCAAATTTCAAATATTTGCAAAGTTCCAAATCGATAAGGCAAATAGATTCAGATCAACTTCCACGATTTTATTACATATTTGTTTAGTTAGAAGTGAAAATAATAAATGCGTGTTAAAAATAGGTAATCGACAAATGCCGCTCGACACTTCCAACTTCGTAGTATATTATATTTATTAAATATCGTATAAAATAAAATAGTAAAACCTAGGCTTACAGAAAGAATCATATCTGTATATTTTTTGTCTGTCTTTTAAAGTAGAATTTTGGATTTGTTCCAATTGAACGGATAAATATGCACAAGTAGAGCATTAATTTAAAATGTTATATGACAATTTTGATGTGAATAGAAATCGATATAGTATCGATTTTTATTCTAATTTTGATGTGTTAAAATTATATACTAGAAAAAATAATCTTTACGTCATCAATATGCGAGTTGCCACTGACGGTAAATAAAATAAATGATCCTGTTCTAAAGAGGTATAAAAGTAAAAGTCAGAGAGACAAAGGTTATGATGTTTGAAACAAGTGAATTATTACCGAATACGATATACATAAAGAGAGTTGAAAGACTTGAACAAATGAGAGAATTTGTGTACTCAAATAATGTGTTTACAAATTGCGATAAACATAATAAGATTATTGAAAGAAGAGTAAATGCCGACAATAATGTGATTGGGGCCTTGCTTGCTGTTAAGCATAGGTTTGGCAGAAGAAACCTAATATTTAAATCCAATGCCGTGAAGATGCGATCTCTGCATAACAAGTGTCTTTGAAAGTGTGTTTTTAAATAAATGGAATTCTTAGAAGTTCAAATGATGTCTTTTAAAAATCATAATATTGTGTTTAAATTAAAATTTTCAATTTAACCTTTACCACACACGTTGATAGCAACAAACAAAAAAACTGCAATTCGTAAACGTAATCTGTAAAACAAGTTGATCATACATCATATGTGAAATTTTACCTTTACTTTTACCATTTGTGTTTTGAGTTTTTTTGGATGAAATTATTAATATAGCCCTCGATGAATAGAGTCGAGGTTTAATTTTACTCCAGTCATACAGTTTATATGGATACATCATAATATCGTCTACAGTAACGCGACTGATTGAATGCTTTACTTGAGAACATTTAACAGTCAATTACGAAATTTATAGCAAAATTGCATCCGATATCGCAACTACTGAATATCAAACACATAACGTTTTGATGTTATCCTGCCGGCACAAAACAAAAGCTTCCTTCGAGCTGGTTTTACAATATCGCAATATCGGGTGCGATATCGCGACTATCGGCCGCAATGTGAGCGTAGGTTTAAACGTTCAATGCATCGCGTACATCAACAATTATATATTTAGAATGGAAATCGACCAGTCGAAATCGCGATGTCATAGATACAGTACGATAACGCAGACGCGCGCGTTCGCGTTTTGTTTACGTTACCAATTTATTTTAGTGGAATGAATGTTTTTTTGTTGACTTGTTGTTTTCTCGTAGAACGCGAGAGTTAGTCCGCGATACCGTCGGCCGCGTTACGGTCGTGTGACGGAAAATTTTATTTCGCGTACGTGCGTGTGTGTCTGTGTGTTTGTGTGTGTTTCTAGTTTTTTTTTTTTCAATGATAACCCATCCTTTATTTCGCAATTTATTAATATGATTTTGTCTATTGAAATTGTATTGCGTTTTTTTCAATTTTTCAAAACTCCTTTGAAAGTTCCCGCGCTCGAGTGATACAGATTCCTCTAAAATCATTTGAATTATTGATTTGTTTAAAAAAATACTGTTTTGAGAACTGTGTTTTCTACAAGTACAGTGAACTGGCAGCTAAAAATTAGAGATTTCTTCTACAGCAGTTGGTTGTTTGGTGACCGCTTGTAAGTTTTTATATAAATTTACTAATAATTATTATGCACATTATTTAAAATGATTCTAAATGCAATATGATTCTAAAACTATGTAAATCTTACACTTAATGGAAAATCGACATCAAAACTCTATCAGTTATATGATCTTAAATTAAATTCTTTTTGTATTTCATGTCATTAAACCATTTTAAGTGTATTCACAAAAATACGAATCATTTGGTTTCTCGTGCACACATTTTAGGTTTATTGAAATATCTAAATGTCAATAGCATTAACAATCTGATCATCTGTAATAATGATGTGATGATACGGTATTAATGATGCAACCAAGGGCGAATCTAGCCTTCCAGCGTCAGGGCGAAGGAGGTCACGTAGCTGATGTTCAGTCAGGACAGGCTGTAATTCGATCACAATCGTAAGACAAAGATCCCAGCTCAGGATCCGCCCTAGGATGTGATAAATTCAAATAAATAGATTTAAAAATTACTTGAAAATATTTCAAATAATTCTCGGTGTGATCTCTCCAGTGTCGGAGTTTAATTGAGAAATATTTGGCTACACAACATTGTTTTTGTGTCCACAAACACGTATGCTGATTTTAGCATTACATTTTTTAAGAAATCTCACCGTCATGTGTATAGACGAGAAAAAAATGTTTTATAATTTCACAAGTCACTTGTTTACTTTGGAATCTCCCCAAAACCATGAAAGCTCGAACGTTTTAGCGGAACTCTTACTGATATTGGTTTTAATAAACATTTACGATTTTATAAACATTAACATCGGGAAGCGTTGGTATTCTACGAACAGGAATTACCTGTAACCATTCAAGGAATAAGGCTTCATACTAACCCGACCTGGCATAACCTAGACGAAAATAAGGTTTAAAAATTATCGGGCGGAGATTGAAATGAAGGTATTGTGGTTAAAGATCTAACCATAGTATAGTTTTAATATAAAATAATAGTTTTAATAGTAGAGAACACGAAAGCCGTGCGACATGGGGGTACTTGAATAGATGGTAGAGGGGAAAAGACTTCGTATTTAGAACTACTAGATCAATATTCACATAAATAATCAGGTTCCTAAAACTGTAAATTATATTCTTTAATAAAACATAAACTCTGAAATCAAACGAAAAATGTATATTATATTATTTTCATTGACGAGTCATAGTTTCATGTAAGATCGCCAAAATTTACTTATCTAATATCGTCGAACTCGACGCATTTTTTTTTATATTGACCAAATTGACCAAAAAGCTTATGTCAAATTGAGCCGCTCACCTCGCGTCACGAACGACACGTTAATCCGTCGGTTCCGGACGTCATCGTTCAAGGGTCGATAACCCTTCCACCGCCCCTCCGATTCGCATTGAGTCTACATGAGGGTTCAGAGTTCAAGCCATTCGATCTGAAATCAAAAGGGTTCGACTCGAAATTTCGACTTACAATACTTAAAATTATGATAGAAAAAAGAAATCGTATGCCTTATAGTCATATAACGTTGAAAATGTTTAATAATTCAGTATTGTACAATAATGTACAAAGGAGATGTTTCATATCCGACCCGCTCTTAGTACACTTTTTTTAAAAAATCGACGAAAGTCTGAAGAATGACGAAAAAATATCAAAATAAAAATTTGTAGTATTTTTTTTTACAGTTAGAAAAATTTTAATTATTGTTATTGGAACCTATTACTAAGGTTCCCGTTAAAACCATTTGGTTGCGAAACCCTAATAATGGAGAAGGGCGTATGCAATTCATAAAATATCTCAAAACCATCTACAAACAATTCCTCATAGCATGATCAATGTCCAAATATTCAGTAGCTTTTAAACGATGCCCGGATAAAGTTAAATCGTTTACGATATATATATATATATATATATATATATATATATATATATATATATATATATATATATATATATATATTTTATGATCTTACATATTACACGAATAATATACCATGTATTACATTTAAAATGTATATGTACTATTTTTATACTTTATGATCTTTTACTCTGAACGCAAAAACATAACAGAAATCTGTTATTTACTTTTCAATCCTGCATCCCGCTTCTTCTACTTTTATTATTATTAATATCTGTTTTTATTGCTGTGCTTATACGAGACGTATAAAAATAGAAAAATAAACTAATAGTATAGAATGTAGAAAATAAATTGATAGGTCATACCATCATACTGAATCAAGAAAGTAGGAAATTAAAAGTGTTTTTGCAAAAAAAAACTGGACGATTGCGAATTAAACTCGCGTAAAAAAGGTTCTGTACGATGAATATGTTATTGACTATATTTTTTAGAAATCTAACCCAAATTTTAACCATTAGTATCAGTAGATATAGTATAAAAAATATTTTTATTTTGTTTATGCATATCATGCATGAGGATGTCCTAAAATCAGAATTATTTAAAGAAAATTATTGCATGCGTAGGAGTCAATACACGTATAATCAAATTATACGCTATTAAACGATTATTTAATTAACGGCATCAGTTAAAAACTACTGAACCTACCATATGAGACTTTGAGCATTCGACGCGAAATAGTCGTAGACAATCTTAGTTATTTTTTTTTATTCCATACACCCTTCACCATTTTCTTTATTTGTTTACACAATCTAGAACGGCAATCCGATCCAACGACACAAACGATCTATAAAAACATTACCATATTGCACCTGTTTTTTTTTCATTCGATGCTTGATTGACATTTAATGATAATTCGATGCACAAATCAAGACGATCTTAATACGTAAATAGTTCACACATTACGAAAGCCTTAAAATTACATGCTTCAAAAACAACTGGTGCACGGCTGGTGAATCCGGCGCAGCATGTAGCAGCGCTGTCTACTTTAGAAAGTCGCTTTAACCGATTTAGATGACGTGCATGGATTTTGTCATTAATATTACAAACTGTTAGACATTAATATCACTGATTTATTTTTGTATGTACAGAGAGAAATAAAATGTCCACCTCATATTTTTTTATAACAATTTCTCTATATTTTAAATAAATATTTAAATATGACGACCGCCGCCGTCAATGGGATTACAACGTCCGTTACCAACAGCTTAAGGTGTATTCCGAGACACGGGGGCTATGATTTAATTTGACTTAACTTAAAAACTCACTGATTAATCGTCTTGTCTTTATATAGAATCAAACCTTTTCCTCCTGGTTTGAATGGCACTCATTTAACGACTGGGCCAATGAGATGATGAGACAATCGTATGCGCTTAAAACAGAACTATAGAAAGGAAGAAACACTAGCAGAGAGAATGAAAAAGGAGTACCTCCACAACGGAACTGCGCAACAATCCTAGGTGCATCCTGACTGCACTGGCAGAGAGGGGGCTCTGTCCGATGCTGTAGCGGTGGCTAGAACTGCACGCAGTCAAATAAGCAACAAATATTCATTTGCTATATTAATTTACTATTATTATTATTAATATAATAGCAAACTATATTAATTTACTATTATATTAATCAAGGAATAATTATTGAATAATTAATCAAAGCACCTAATAGTATTTCTATTACTAACAGTACATCTAAGTATGCCTAGGTTTCTAACACTATACTATGGAAATTTTGACTAAAATAAATGGATATTATTATTGTTAACATTATCACCCATTCCAAATGCTGTTTCACCTAGAGAAGAATAGTCAAGAAACTCAAGGGTAGCTCTTTTTCGCTCATAGATACAAAATATTGAACAATTAACAAAATCAGTACAACACTTTGAAATAACATATGAAACAACCTGATATATAATCCTTAATGGGTACAATCGTAGAAATGTTTCGTTCTGCGAAAGCTAATGATTTAAAAATAGACAGAATTTTCGGAACGTGAATTTTTCCATACAACAATGTATTGTTTTTTTGTTCTGCTTGTATTGCTGTCTTCCAGTTTGCAAGAGTCTCTGTCAACTCTCGGTTATTAACTATCAACACAAATAATAACTAACCACCTGCCCAACTCAGAGTCCTATGTCAACTTCTGCTCTAGAATCAAAAGCAGAGTTATATTTTTTCAGGGCATTACGCTCTCGGGACAGTAGGGCACTAAATATATATTCAACAATCAATAATGATCATTCGATCTCAATCAGTCATGGCGCGTCGGCCGGACGGAGCGCGGTGTCGCAAGGCGCGCGCTCTCTCAAGGGCGCTAGAAATAGACGGACAACGGCCCTAAATACCTATCTTTCTCACGCTGCGTGAAGATAGATAGCAGACAAATAGATAGATAGTTATGTATCTTTTTAGATTATTCTAAATCGACATATAGGCTTAACATAAAACTATAAGCCAACATTAAAGTCTAAAGATAGGTATGAAGTCCAATAAAGCAAGTATGTAATTCATAAATTAAGTTATGTATAATCTGCATTAAGTAAATAAAATGGTAATTTGTAAGGTTCTGTACTTGTTTGAAAAAAGATTTGTGATTTAGTCCGTCTGTCAGAGTGATTGTCTGAACACTCACAAACAAGACCACTGGAAAGTAGATGGTCATCGTCACCCATGAACAGTCGTGAGCCCAGGAAAGTCACGGCATTTTAAGAAGGAGTACACTCTTTTTACTGAAAACCCTCTTATGAAAGGTCACAGGGAACACCGCTGATTGTGAAAGCCCATCCGTAAGCGACAGAAAATTAAGCGTTTTCTTCCTCATGGGAATATACTCCTTGATTTGACTTTAGTCTAAAACGCTTTAGTCAATTTTCTTGTCGGTCGTTGGTGAAGTTCGAGTCCCGTGTATTCCGATTTGAATATGTAAACGCTTTCGTTAACTCGACCACCATCTGTCGCTCCCGTGCATTGCGTTGAAATGCATTTTTATTCGCAAAATCGGCGTATAATTGAAAACATGATTGAATAATCATATCTTAATAATAATATCTTCGGACATATATACAGAGCACCGTCTGGTCCCAAACTAAGCAACGAGGCTTGTACTATGGGTACCAGACAATTGATATACTACATACATTTTTTTTTGTTTTGTAAATATATACATATAATAATAGAAACGCTCAGCCTCCAGACAAACATTAATTTTTAATCAAATAAATAAATGTTTGTCTTGTGCGGGAATCGAACCCACTACCCCAGCGCAACAGGTAGGGTCACTATCACTGCTCCAATCAGACAGTCAATTGAATTAAATATTATTTGAATCAATGTGTTATTTACATAGGGATTTAATTATTAAATAACACCTTCAGCCGATCGTGTCTTCGATTATTTCAAAACTAGACAGGGCGTCTAGTTACGTTTCCAGGTTATAGAGATTATCGCGTCTGTACGTTCGTAGAGCGAGCACTGACCGACAGTCAATTATATCCTGCGGCACGAAATGGTGTAATTTGAATCCGGGGACAAATGTAGTATTATGTAGTGTCGATTTACTTACATATATACGGTTTAGAACGTGGTCTTTTTTTTAGAAAAAGACCACGATTAAAAATGTGACTTTTTAGAAATATACCTAAACTCTACTGCTAAAGGACATTTATCATAAAATATCAATCGGAATTCGTGCAATGAAATGAAATGACGCAAGACATGCTACTGCAGAATTCGTAGTAGAAATTCGATACGAAATTATTTGCATGCAACAAACCAAATGATCGTTAAAAAACAAACATAATATTGCTAATACTGCGACTTTTGGAATTCCAAGCACAGGTCGGCTAAAAAAGTATATTTTGATATCGTAAATTCTCGAAATTACTTGTAGTAATTGTCTAATATATACGGTGAGATATCACTTTAAGTTATATTTGTGTGTTATGTAAAACGTGTATGAATTTTTACATTCAACGTAAGCTAAGGCTGTATTGCAAATACTTGAAGGAAGATAGGTTCTACACGTCTGCTGTGTAAGTTTCTATATAAACTCAAGTTTCAAGTCCAGTATGAGCCGATCTCACGAAAATTTCTTCAGTTTTTGTGTTTTTAGTTTTATTTACATCATTTCTACTCTGACTACACCGAATCGAGATTAACATCAAATTTCTAAATAAAATTAGTTTTAAAATCAAAGTCATATTTTTTAATCAATTTAATATTTCTCAATGGAATTTATGTATTATTTACGTTGCGCTTACACATAAAAGTAACTTGTCGCCGGACGATGGAACAAAATAACTTTTTACTATCACTATAGTTTTAAGATCAAAATTTTCTTGTACATTTTCCACAGTATACTTTGTTCATAGTTGGCTTAAAAAATACTAATATTTTCCGCGATCTACCAACTTAAAAATATGAACAGCACCGACACATCATAGCATGATTTAATATTTAATAACAGTAATAAATACGTCCAATGTTTATTTAAACATTAATCCCGTCACGCTCCGGACCATAATCTACGCTAAATTAATAAAACACAGCGTGCATATACCTTGAAGGAATGGCCCATAATTCTTTGATACGGCTTTATGGCTGTTTTATTGCGGACGGCGGCCGATGCTGACAGACGGACCGGCATTTTAGAGATCTTAGCGGTCGTATTGTGGGAGAAGAAAGGTATTTAGTTCTCTTCTTTTTTCGTCATTGATAGACAAGCGATAAATAAAGAGCTTCGATAAAGAATCCGTACCGCGGTCCGAAAAAGCTTGGGACATGCATTTATAAGCGCGTCGCATCAATTCAGACGTAAAATGTATGTTATAATTCGTAACTAGATTGCCAGATATGCATGCGCAAATTTTAATTAATAGTGTACGTGATACAACAACTGTGTATGGAAATCGTTTTCCAGTTTATGATCTTAAAAGGTCGCATTCAGAATGAACGCTACTTTTTAAGGATCCAGTAACTGGCGGACAGTAAAAGATAGTAAACTGTCCATCAATTATTTACCCCCTAAAACGACAACAACAACAAAACAGTTGTTTTCGACTAGCTACAACGGGTCAGACAGTTCGAAATTTTTTGACTTACTGTCCTCTGACCTTTCCCCACAACCCTAAGGTCAGCTACTCGGCCGGCGATCACCCAGTCTAAGATAATGGCAGCCAGCGATGCTGAAGTACTTGCGGCATAGCGTTGTGATATATTCCCACGAACTATATAACGAATATCCCTATTCACAGATAGGCCACTTCACGAGTTCTCTACCGACCAAGTCGTTGGCCCCGTAAAAACAATGAGGTCATTCAGCACTGGCCAGAAGCCACTGCAGTTGTCTAGATTTGTGGGTAATAAAATTCTCCAGGGCAACGCGTCGGACAAGTAAGGGGTCAAATATTATGTTCTCGAAATCGATGACCTTGCATGAACAGATTGATGGGTGTCAGTGACGCGAGAGAGATATGTAAAGACCGCATCGTGCGGAAATCTATAGTCTCTGCCTATCCTTCTAGGAAATCGGCGTAAATGTGTATTATTATATGTATATCTGTTCAAAAATTTGATTATCCTTTTTTAAATTTTTTTCCTTTTCTATTTTCTGCGAGAAAGCGAGAACGCCGACGCCTCATCCTTGTATATATTTCGAAACGATTTTCTGTCTGTCAAGATATAAAATAAATACTTATGTATTTTGTGGTTAAAAGTTTTTATGACACCTACTCTAAGAATATATCAAAGCCTTCAGATAGAAAATTTATTACAAATTTTCATTTTTCCGCTGTATAGTTTAACCAAAACTTGAGTTACAAAATAAAATTATTTTCCCATAATTTTTCACTTTAAAATATTTTGATAGACTTAAATGATAACCGTAAATAGTTTGAAATCAAAGAAGATAATGATAGGTAAAGAATTATTTATTTTCTTCTATTGAATTTTCTTTAAATATCTAGACCATTATTTTCTTATTTCTTTACTATATATAATGAACATAAATTAGTATTTCGTCTTACTTCTGAAATAATAAAACGTGTTCGTGTAATTTGGGGCAATAAATAAAAACTCCAAAGGGCTGAAGTACGAATTAAAATGAAAGCGATTCTTTTGTTATACTTGAAATAATCTCTATCAAATTTAGTCATTGGACATAATATCATTCTTTCGCGAGGTTTTTCAATTCACTTAAAACAAAAAGTCACTTTCATAAATCTATTTATAAAATCAAAATCCATTCTAAGTAAGGAACGACCGAATATGGCCTAGTTTCGGCAAGAATACGGGTTTCGGTTTAATTTGGTTTCGGCCGCCATCGAGCCAAAACTACGGCTGAAACCGCTACTGAATTCGACTAAATTCGACTAAATTCGACTGAATTCCACTGAATTCGACTAAATTCGACTGAATTCGACTAAATTGACTGAATTCGACCAAATTCGACTGAATTCGCTCTGGGATTGGATGTACTCGTTGTACTGAGCCGCAAGCGACGAAGTGTCATTTTGCCGCGTCTACGCTCATAGTTGTATCACAACTTGTTTTGTTTGAGTCTGCGCGCCGCAAACCTTGCGGTAATTTGGAAAATTTCTGTGATTATAACATTATTTCGAAACAGGTATGTTTTGTTTCACTATTGATATAATTTAGTCCATTAGCTAACACGAGAGCAATGCGCGGACGACGTTAGCGAAACAATTAGTAAAAGTTGTCATTCTGGAGACCCAGTACCATCCCGTTCATCTAGAATCGCGTCTTCTGAAAAAGGAGAAAGGCTATAGGAGGTGCATGACAAATTTACTTGTCTTTAACAGAAACTTCTGGTATGGATGTTGGTGATAGCTGAACACAAGTTAAATATATTATTCAATCCTACTCACAGTCAATGTTACAAAGAAATGCAGATATTTATCCTCACTGGAATTCTGGTCCATTTCTGTCTTTGAGAAAGGTTACACTGTAATTCTAATTGGCTCCACCGACGAATGTTTCCAGCGAACATCTATTTAGTGCAAATCTATTAGATAAAATTGGCCAAGAGCATGTCGAACCATGCTCATTGTAGATTTCTGAAGCCATCTTTACGAAGTGATGCACTATAGATGAAAAAAGTTCGTTGTTACACTTTTTCTATATTTCCTGCCCCAGAATAGTCATAAGCACTTTAGTGGCTTATAACTAGAAAAACGAGTAGGTATTTTGACTATTACTATTAAAGTGGTGTAAACTAAAGTGCATCAGCAAAAGAGCGTATCTTTATGGCACTTACATCCTTTTCTTGAGAATCCCAATTTTTCGGCAATAGCTCAAAAACAGTATATCCGATTATGTTCAAAATAATTTTCGTTGAAAGTATTTGTTAAGTGTTACCTTCGCCATTTTTTTATATTATTTGGACAAACGGTTTAGAAAATAAAAGGGACACACAATTTCAGCTACTTTCGGAGCGATTATTTCGAAAATTTTTCACGTAATCAGATAAATTGTTTAAAAACCTTAAAGTTTTTTATAAGAACTGTCGAAATATGTGCCACATATTGATGTTTGTTGAAAAAAAATTTTTTCCGCTTCTGTTACATGAATGGAGTGCCCCGCCATAGAAATATTTATTTTTCTTTTTTAACTACCAAACTAAGTAGCGGCTTATACAATACAACTGCGCTATAAAGTTCATCAATACACGTCTTATGGTTTTTGAATAAAATGCCTGTGACATACGAACGGATGGACGGACATGACGAAACTATAAGGGTTCCGTTTTTGCCATTTGTTTCGGAACCCTAAAAAGGAACAATTTGCGAGGCGAAAATATTGATAAACCATTGTCTCATTGTCTCTCACTTATAATATTAGATTGTTTAATTAAGAATACTTATAACTATTAGTCCATTAAAATTATTGATAGTTGTAGCTCATTTAGCTCAATAAAGTTTTTTAACATATTTTTTTTAGTTGAGTGAAACTCATTATTTTCATAGATCAAGTATCAGTTCTATTAAAAATGTTTAGTTGCTGCACTTAGTAGGTCGGTACTTTTTAATTGTTGATTAAAAAGGGTGCCACATAAAATGATCAGAGTTTAAAAGAAGTTATTTTGTTCTTAAGGTAATAGATATTTTATTTGTTCTCTGTACCGAATTGTATTAGGTAAAAAGTAATTTTGTTTTTTACCTTTTATTATATGTTATTCGCACATAATATTAAAAAAAATAGTAATAGGTTCAAATTAATACTTATTTCAAAATGTACAAATAACTTATTCGAACTGAGGTCCGATAATGTGTTGTATTAATGATTACTTCAATAATCAGAGACTAAATGAAGACTGGCTGATTATGATTGACTATTTATTTTTCTTCCCACGAGACGATCATCTTATATTAAAGTTTCGGCTTCGGTCGTAAAAAGTAGTTTCAGTGGGTTCTTAATTCTAAGTGACTTTTTGTTAAAAGTGAGTTTAAAAGAAGTTTGTAAAAGATATGGTTTTATATTGTTCCATATTTAATATACCAAAAAATTACCTGACATTGTTTCAAAGCCTACACTAATAAGTCGATACCAAAACAGGAGTGATTAAGAAACACGACCACAAGATTATATAGTTAGGGAATCTTAATAATATGAATGAACATTTAATCTCATCACAACCTGTAAAATAATTTCTTTAATGTCATATATGTATATATATAGGTGTGTGTGTGTGTGTGTATATATATATATATTACAATATCTATTGACACCCATTAATAGAAAGTTAAAAATTTTAAGTCATTCTAAACGTTACAATTATTCATTACATATGTAATAAAAATGGAGAATCGTACGTCTTTCCTTCAATTCCGCAACATACTTATTCATTTCTTTTCGCAAATACCGTAAAAGCTAACCGAGAGGTTTCTGATCGTAGATTTGTAACCGACCAATAACCATTTCATAACCATACTCTCTGAGTCACAAAAAGATACTCAGATACTTTGAAGAGATATTTAGAACTCGGAAAAACCGAAACGTGAGATCTGCCATTGCTATTATCCTAACCGCTACCTTATCCATTTCTCATTTGAAATGATCACAAAATATTATGTTTGATGGAAAAAATCTACATACGAAAGTCAACAAACTGATCAGACTAAATACGTATATTGAAATTTTTCGTATTAACATAAAAATCAACAAAAAATCTATGACTTTCCATTGCTTCTATTAATTTAAGAGTATTTCTTCACAAACAAAATAAAAACAATATTTCATTGATTTATTATATTCAATGTCTCTAATATATAAAGAGAACTATATCAGATAGCCAGTCTATATCACAATAACAGTATAAATCTTTTCCTCTATAATCTATGCCTGCGAATATTGTGTATAATTATTACATTTTTTCGAAAAGAAAAAACGTTATCTTAGTCTGGTAAGATTAAGTATAATCACTATATATGTCTAATAATTGTGTTACGCCTTTACTGTTATAGTTTTGAAGTTTCGCTATACAACATTTTAATCTGTATCCGTTTGTGGTTGATCTATCAATACGTATAACAAAGTCCTTAAATTAGGAACCACCCATGAATAGGTCTGCTTGGACATGGAATAGTCGATTATTTCTTCATTTTAACTACTATTTTCTCTCATTGTCCTCTACCAACTAGAGGATGTAACGTCGCGACACGAAGCCCAAAATCGTCTTCAGATACGACAGAGCAATATAAATGAAAAGCGCGTTCGAAGACGGTCAGCTACAATTCTTAAATTTGTTGTTAGTATCACAGTCAAACAGATGCGTTTCGTACCACGCTTTGCGTGGTATCGGAACAAATGCAGAAGTCGAGCCCGTAGAAGAAAAGAATTGTTGTAGGACAGTTGTGGTCGTGTCAGGATTTAGGGGTTACGCATCTCAGGCCCTCCGTGCTAGTCCAGTTGTTCAGTGTCACCCAGTATAAATCTACAAATTTCATTAAACTTTTAAAGTTCCTAAGCTTTCATCCAAAATTATCAAACACCCTAAGCCCTGGTAATAAGCGGTCGTCATTTTGATGCTTGAGTATATTTTGTACCAATCATACCATTCAAATCATCGTACATAACTCGTCAGGATAAAATGTCTGTCCTGCGCGCGCGCCGGGTTACGACGGTGCATCTATTTAGGTGTTGTTTAGAAATAGATGTGTCTTTCTGTTGTGTTCGGCCGATGAATGCGTGGAGTGGACAACCGTTGATTTTTTTCTAAATAATGTCCTATCATGGGTGTGTAAGGTGAAATTAAAAAAGAGATGCATAAATTAATTACGTTGTGTGCTATTGTATAACTTTTAATTCAGTATTAGCAGCTTAGTTTGGCTAATTCAATTGAGTGCCTAAGTTTTATTATTAAGAGCCTCTTTAACGACTTGCTTTTAAACGCACTTTTAACAAAAAGTTACCTTTTGAAATTTTTATTAGTGACTTCGGGAAAGTTTCGAAGAACTTCAAAAAAGGATATTTGGTGAAAAGCTCATATATTATCATTAACCTCTAATTTAAATAACATACATATGTCACGAGCCCTTAAGGCATGCACATTTGGTTTTACCAAATTTCCTAATATATTATACATCTACTAGCTGGTCCGGCGGACGCTGTTCAGCCATTTCTTGTGACTTGCCCATGTAGCACAAGAGCATACGCTTGCCCTACGTCAGCATGGATACAGAATTAATTTTTTTCATCTTTTGTATCGACCGATGGCAATCTCAATCTCAGTCTCGCTTTAGATTCTGATTCTGCTGGAATTCACAGTTCCATTTTGAATGAAGTCGGTGTCAAACATATTTTATATTTCGATCCCGATTGGGCTCTTGATTCTGTTCGCCGTCCCGTTTTCAAATCCGATAGTGCTACCAGTACAAATCTTTAAGTATATGTATATTTTTGGCTGAGAAATCTGAAAAAAAAAAAGTAATAAAACAATTCCCATGAGAAAAACTAAAAAAAAAAGTACTCAACAACTACGCCACCTGTCCGAATAAGAACTATCATATCTTTCAAGTTGGACCAAATAACATATAGTGTGGAACATTTCACTGAATTCCGTTGAGTGGTTTCGGAGTTTAGCATAAACAAACATCGTGACATGAGATTTATATACAATTTTTAAAAGGATATTACAGAAAAATTATGAGCCTATAGTTTGCTTCATTTTGGTACATTTCAATGTCCAGTATAAACTGACACTCACCAGCTACGTGAGTTCATACTTATTTCATATTCAGTTGTTTTTATTTTTGCTCAATTGTGAAAGCAGTACAAGAGTCAAACTTGACGAGATCATAGCGTAAACTTAAGGAAAATGATAAATAATATACAACCAAGTGTGAGCGGGGCTCGTGATGAGAATCCGCAAATGATTGAATGAAAATGATTTCTTTTAAATATTTAACACAAATATATTGTGTTGTAGTACAGAGCACTCCGTAAGCGAGTTCGATTCGCACTTGGCCGGTTTTTTTTTAAGAGAAGTCGGCTGGCGTGGCTTCCTTAAAACTCCAGCGGAAACCCAATAACACGGCCAAAGGAAATCAATATTTAAGAAGTACAAAATCACCTAAAGCCGCTGAAAAATAGTAAGGAAATGCTTTAATTATAATTTCTTATCAATAAATTATACATAAATATTTATTATTCATCTCGTACAGTCAGATATACGTCAAATTTTTCACTTCATTTTTTTTTTATTTTTAAATGTTGTAAGGACTAGACATACAACATTTTAAAATTAAAAAAAAAATAACAAAAGACCAGCTCAGCAAAATGCCGCAGTCTGAGCCACAGCGCTGATTTTCAGTTGGGCCCTGAAAACTTAAAATTGGTTCTGATAACTGAACCAAACAAAAATTTTGTGCACACAAAATAAGGAGGCAGTGTTGATGACCTTGTTTCGCGCATTCTCAAATCAATTGCAGAATATATGCCCAGGTCTAAACTAAACAGGTAATAAATAGAAAGTAAAATGATTCCACCTTTCTTTGTTTTTGTTTTTAAATTATGAGTTCCCTTTCATAGTTATTTAAGATAAGAATTTTTACAGCAGGTGATCGGTAATGCCATCCAATTGCAGTGACAAAATGTACTTTTTTAAAGAGTACTTGAAAGAGTGGGTCGATGGGAGGTTACGCAATAGGAGTGGGATATTATTACTTACTTTGAAGGCGGCATACTTCAAACTGCCCCTAAATAGACAAGTAACCACGCCTACGCATTTCAAAATAAACAAGCGGAGTTCTATTCTGTGATTTATATAAAAGTAGGATCATATCTCTATCTTATTATTTTGTTTATGAGCTTAGTTCGCAAAAGTAATTTAAGATAATTGCGCCTCATCCGTTTTAATTACGATCACGGGACGTTCGGATGTAGCGAGTCAGATTCGCGCGCTACACAAAGCTTTATATGAATTTACGGCACTGTAAAACCGACTGAAAATTGTTTCAACGCCTTCGAGATATTTTTAAACGTACAGTCGCACTTCAATACAACTCCGGCTTGTAACAATGACAGAGTCGGAACACAACTCTACAGTTCTTAAATTGACTATTTGTTATGCTTATTGTAGACTGACGGCGCTGAAAGCTCCACCTGGTGTTTATTTCATACATTGTTAATAGATGATATCCTGTCAAGACAGGAAAGTATATTGTAATATAATGAGTGCCTATATTCGCGACTTCATATATGTGATATTGATATTTAAAAATCTGCTAATATTTTTGAGCTGATATTGACGAAATAAATTCTTGTGTTATCCCAAACCTCATGAAAATTAGTTTAGTAATTCGCGCGTGCGTGTGTGTGTGTGTGTATGTATGTTTGTTTCTATGTATACAAACAAGACAAAGTAGTTAACGAGTGATAATGTGGTAAAGTAATAACGTGTAAATTCTTGAAATATTTTAATCCTTATGTGTTATTTATAACCTATTAAAGACAAAAAAAAAGAAAAGGAGAAAGTTTCCAAAAATAATCTTACTCTATTCTGATACACTACCTACAGCATTCGTGATTAATCTTCGACATTTTCAACGGACACGATGATTTAATTTTATTAGATGTAGATAAAAAATTATGAATGTACTATTGCAATTGTATTGCGATTGCATGCTACTAAGGCATCCTGGCGAAGGCTTCATGCTGATAGAATATGCAATTAAAATTGGTGTAATTATAATTGAAAAGAGATGTGTCGAGGGGGCCTATAATCAGTATCGAATTCTAAAACCAAAGAGTATATTGAATTGATCAAAAGTTAACCACTTTCTCCATCTCTCAGAACAGGTTGAGTGGTGGGTCCAAGAGGCATTGGTGAAAATAGCTGTATGGAATCTGGAAGTTTGGAAGGCCTATCAGAAAACTAACGGTCTAAGCGATCTGAGACAATAAGATTCAAGAATGGTATGTTTATGCAGAGAATTGATAAATAACATAACAGTTTAAAAATTTCCAGTATGGTATGTATACATAAAATGTGATATGTAATATAAACATGACATGTTTTTGTACTAACATAAATAAATTGTAGGTATATGAAAAGCGAAGGACTATTGGGCAAATTGGCATAGTATTATTTTTGGTTAAGAAAGAAATGAGTTAGATTTTTCTTTTTAAAAAACTAAAATAATAATGGTTCAAAATGTCGATTGGAAATTCAAAGGCATTACTAACCTGCGTCACAACTCAGTAGTGTTGTTTAAACTATACTTACGCACATCTCCATATTTTCAGAAAAACACATGAAATAAAATTATCTTTGAAGGGTCGTATTTTATTGCTTTTCCGAGAGATAAATTTTGTACGCATTAAATAAAATCCAGGCTACTGCAAGCTACTGTATTTTACAGTAATTTAAAGCAGTGTCTCTAAACCACTCGTTTCGTGGTGTACAAACTCAACAACCTAAAATAAGAGCTAAACCCAGGCACATGAGCCCATTTCGCACTTGACTATTTTTATTACCGGTTCGATATTTTCCACAGGGGTTTATTTGTCATAACATTCCCGCGTAATGAACACCGTTAACAGGCTATTTCGGTTGGCGAAATGTTCTATAACACATCGGAAATAAAATGAAAACATTTTTAAAATAAACATTTGTTTAGAATAAACATTTCAAAAGACCGAGCTCGTAAAATATGAGTTAATCATTGCCCTTGAGTCGGTAACGCTTTCAACGCTCCATTTTACTATAAATTATTCGGTCTGTTTATCTGGACGTTCCTCCACGGAATCAGGTCAAGTTTCTTAGCAGATGTTCGTGGGATGGTCTCCGCTGGTATCTATGTCGTGTCTATGCTATCGATTAAGCCTAGCGACAGGTAAGCTTTGAAGGCAATCACGACGTTTGCCTCTTTGTCGCAGCCTGAGACACTTTAGTAAACATTGTATTATTGTCGTGAGTGAGCTTTTTTTATTACTATTTTGCAATACTTTTCCGCGATAAAACGGCCCTAACGATCTCAATATAGATTTGTACTTTAATTAGGATTCGCTTTTCAAGTTTATCTATATACATGTATTCCCTGGAAAAAGGCATATAAAAAAATATTTTCCTCGACGTTGCTTTATGGCGCCATCTCGTAGAACTCTGAGGTATTAAGTTGGTTGCTACGATATCGGATGCAATGCCGAGATACCGGTAGGTTAAGCGAAACGTTTTCAATTATATGTTACTGATATAAATTAGACACACGGCACTACGAGACGTTAAAAACATGAAAGCGGGTAACAGGTAAATTTTACAAATGATGTAGTGTATGTATATTATGTATCTACATATATACAAATTTAAGCAATATTTCCCGTGCAAAGTTACCATATTCCCACGGCAAACTTGAAAATCGCCGAGCAAAGTTCGGTTACGCAGGCACTAATTTATAGTTCGTGGTACACAATTGGAATTAACAAAATGTAACATCGGCTTATACATAGTTTGGAGTTAAAGTTCCATATTATGAAGTTCAAATACTTGATAAGAATCTGATAATTATTGATTGTTACATAGATTTCTAAATATATTCATACCTTCAAGAACAATGGGGTTATCTACAAATGTATTAGAATAGGAATCGATATTAGAAAAACATGTATACCCCTGCGTTGGGATAATGCAAATTTGAATGCATAGTTAATGCATTTCATTTATGTACTTCATTAACCAATAAAGAATGGATTTGCTTACAAGTTTAAAGTCCCATACAAAGGTTAAACACTCAGCCGCTTTGTGCGCAATCAAACAAAATATTTACAATATTTTGTCATCGCTATAGGATATCCTAGTTGACAGAACTTTGGTCTTATGGCAAAGATACTTTACCTCTTACACTTCGGCAGATGCACTAACACTTACCTGCTAGCACGTAGCGCAGGGTTGTAATATGATGTTAGCGGATGCAGGAAAATTGAGGACGCCCACAAGTTCCCGCAGCATCTCACTTTGTGGATCCATCAGTAACTTGGCTTCCGATTAAGAACATTACTTGCTCTGAAAAATACTATTGACGGAAAGTAGTTCGTGGTTCATATTACTAAATCCCAGTTGGCCACACTCGTTTGGTTCAATCAAGTCGCATACGCAGCTGTCACAAAAATACAAATGTTATTCTATTAATATCTCTCGATATCGCGAGAACCTATTTTTAGAAAAACGATTACCCTTTATAAAAGGTATTTCGATAACATATATTTTTTGAAAACGTAATAGTTTCAATTTTTTGAGATAATTTAGTCCGAATATAGTGGATTTGACCGTTAGAGGACCATATAAGCGCGATTGTGCCTAATATTTAAGGAGGTTTTCAGAACTAAAAGGGGTCTCTACAATCCAGAATTAGTAGAGTAAGCACAACTGTATGATGAGCGCCTAGCCTTCGAGATAAAAAAGGTTGGAACACCATAAGATTGATGGTCGATGATGGTGAATAACTTGATACGTATAATTCTTGCTATCATGTTTTTATTAAATACGCTTCTACATTCTTAGATTTTTACCTGGAGTTTGCCAGCTGAATCCTATCACTAAGCCTGTGCCGTCTATTCATTCGTCCGTCTGTATGTCCTAATTTAAAAGGCTTATATCTTTTAAGTCGTAATAAATAGCCAGTTGAAATTTTCACATAATGTGTTTCATTAGGATGGATGTCTTAATACATAAAATAGAAAACGAAAAGTAACAAATTGTATTAATTTCAGTATTAGAAATGTAGATATGCATTTTTTTTTTCATTCTATCGTAAAAACTAGGCGACAAAAAGCGTCAAACTTCGCGTAAATATACAAAAATTATAATTTATAGACAACACAGACATGTGTAATGCTACGGAATCCTAGTGTACGAGTGCGACGTGTGACCTGCTCGCGGTGTCACGTATATTTTTATGTCGGATTTCAATAAGTCCAGGGCCGGCGCACGCACACCCACAACGTTTCTATTTCAATATAACTAGGGAGTAAGCCCTTCAACACTGATCGGGGACGGCCAATGACGGTAGTCACCACTCTGATGACAATTCCTGAACTAACATGACGTGCTCTCCGAGGCACGTGGCAAGTGATTTAATTTGACTTAAAATAAAGGGACATTTTTGGCCATTGGACATTTGGACATTTCGCTCGTGATAAGCATACTACTACAGCTCGAGTCGATGCTTGTATCAAACTACCCGCTGGTATTAAACTTTATGATACTTTGGACCTTATCCAAGACCTTATTTTATACTGACTTTTGACAAAAAGTCATTCTTAAAATTAATTTTGCATTCCACTTCGCCCTTTTGACGGTTTTTATTCTTAACAGCCCTTAAAAGGAGGACTTGGAACGCAAAATTAATCTTAAAACTGTATTTTTGTTAAATGCAAGTCTAAAAGGAGACGGTGAAAGAGGCCTTTGGAATACTTTCAGTTTTTTTTTTTAAGTTTTTTTAAGGAGCAAACGAGAATGTAGACTGCCAGAAAAGTGGGTGGTCACCATGATTTTTTTATTGGAATTCATCATATTATTGAAACTAGCTAAACGAATCACACCTATTCAATAACTTTAGTTTCAACTTAAGTGATTTCACCCTAACACCCAACGGAGTTTAAACTATATAGATGTCGCTACAATAGTTCAATTACTTCTTAAGTGCGCACGACCTATATACTATGCGAATCAGAAATCGTTGCACGCATATAAAAGGGAACTAAGCGAAGTGCAGAGGGTGCAATGAATACGCATCGCGCATTTGAAATCGCTCGTCCGTTATGCGCCGGCTCGATGCGTCGCCGTCGGCATTCGATGCACTCCGGGCGGAGGCCGATGCACCCGTTGCATATTCTCGGTTCCCTTGCGGGTCGTTCGCGGAAACTTTTATATTTGTATTTATCATTGTTTTGTTGTATGAATATTCGTATAGTAAAATAATATATATTGCGTTAAAAAAAAATTAGCGCTTTATTTTTACAGCTATACCAAAAGCACAGTTGCGCCATGTGGAGTATTAAATAAAACCAGAAATTGCCTAATTATTTAAATACAACATATATTTAAAATTTTTAATTGTATTTAAAATCTTGAATAATCATTATTTTTGGGGACATTTGTGCTATGTTAGAAGAAAACGTAAAATTGTCCATTTACACAGGAATAAAGAAACAAAGGAACATTTGTAGTAAAATGGCTAGTGTTTACCGACCATAAAATAAAACTGTATTCGTACGTTAGGTTCCCTACTACATATTTTTCCTATGAAATATATTTTGTTTTATGATATGAGTTTCAGCAATCGTTTACAAACAATTCCATCAATAAATATATACAAACAACTCGGTATATAGTAGTTTATACATACCATAACATACTATAATTTCAATAATGTTATAAATGCGAAAGTTTGAATGAATGATTGTTGCTCAGTCACACCAGAACGGTTGAATAATTCTGGATGAAATTTAGTACAGGAATAGATTATAGTCTAGAATGGCATATAGGCTACTTTTTATCCTGGAAAAAATGTGCAGTTCTCGTGGGATAGATTTGTTTTTATTTTTCACATAGCACAGAATATACGTAATTTTTTACATAAAGATATTTTAGAGAATGTTTCTTACTTACTTACTTCTTATTATAATTGCAAGATTTTGGTTGGATGTTTATTGCTCAATTACGCCAGAACCGCTAAACGGATTTGTATGAAATTTAGCGCGGAGATAGATTATAATCTGGAATAGCACAAGGTTTATTTTTATCTTAATAAAGCGTACGGTGTTCGTGGAATAGATTTGTTGTGTTTTTCACTGATTTTTTTAACAGTGATAGTTCAGGCGTCAAAAAATATTATAGGCTACTTTTTACTTCGGAAGAATGCACTGTTCCTATGACATAACCATAACAATATTATTATATCTTACAGGAATCGTGTCTTTAAAAGGTGTTTTGTTAAAGATCGTGAAATAGACTTGTAACGCGTCATTCTCAAGAAGGATTGGCCAATTTACATAATAATGAAAAAAAAATCTGTAAAAACTTTAAATGTGTGCATAATTTGCTTTTTATCAAAGGTAAGGGAAGTTAAATTTAATATGTCATTTTTTATGGGGCGATGTAAGACTTTGAAAGTGGTGAGATGCGTCTTTCACAATTAGATTAAAATTAGTGTAAATTTTGTTGGTTTTTTTTTGCATGTTTAAATCATTCATACAATTGCTACGAAGCTGACGATATCCTGTACTCGCGAATGGGAAGATTTATAAAAAAGGGAACTAGCATTCGTATCTGACGTCGTCTGCCTATTTTCACTATTGAACCGAACCACTAAATCGATGCTAATAATTACTTCACTGATAAGAAACTCCTTGAATAAAATAAACTATAAACATTTCTCTTTGGTTTCATCTGAATAGTTGTGTTGTTACAGGTACTAAAAATTCTTTCTCTCACAATCGCAATTGCAAACGAGATGAAGCGCAAAATCGAGAGCCGAAATTGAGGAGGGTGTAAAGTAAGGAACGAAACTAAGAACTTAATCGACCGTGATACCAAAATTAGAATCAACTAGTGGCAAGAAGCAGAATGAAAAATGTTGAGAATAGAGAGCGGGACCGGAATCTAAAATGGGACCAGAATCGAAAGCGCGATCAAAATTAGAACTCACTTAAATCATCGTAATCGGTCGATACGTAAGGTGAAAGAATTCATAGTGTCTATACGGGCGGAGCCACGGGCAGAAGCTAGTGAAATATAACGGAGAAATGTCTACTTTCATGTTTTCTATTCTTTAACAAACTTTATTATGCAATCCAATTGTAATAATTTTCTTTCAATTTAACGTGATTATTTATATGTTCATGGTTATTATTCTGACTTTTTTAAGCTACATAAATAAAACTCAAAGGACAATTCTTGGAGTTCTTTTTAATTTTATTCGTAATTTGTTTAACTCGGCGCTTAACTTGTTCAATAACCACCAATCGTTGCTCATACAAATTGACATGCGTGGAGCGATTCGAGCGCGATTAAAGGACAAATATCCAAACAAACATACATTCAAAACTAATAAAAAATATACAGTTAGATATGAATTAAATGCGCATACGATACATATTTATTACTATAGGTTTTCATCGCCTCGACGCTGAGGCGTATACTTGCGCGATATTTTTATTCTTGATCGACGGGCTTGATCTTAAGCCGCCCACTCCGGCCCGATGCGGGTCGACAACGCGACGTCAACGCCGGGAGTGGCGGCTTACGTCGTCTCGGAGGCGAGGAGAGTTATTACTCAAGTTAAAAACACGCTGTTCGATTCGCGAGCGTTGTGGATTTGAACTCGATACAGTCTCAAAGACTGTTTTTACGAGTATCTCATGCCCACCAAAGCCATAGTTACGAAATATTGAAAATTAAAAATTTATTTTGTGTTTATTTTAAATATAAACAAACTGCACATCAATATAACTGAATTAGATTAAAGTAATTAAAACGAAAATTATTCTAGATGAAAAAATCAGGACACCACGTCTTGAAAGCTAGTGCTTCAAAAAGAAATACCTTCAAATTTTCACTAGTAAATACAATTAAGTAGGTACCTATATTCTATGTTTAGGCTCATAAAGTTCTTCTTTAATTGCTAACGATAATTTAATACCGGCATTAAAATCTATTCGATTCGTCATAATAGTATGATCTAGCAGCGAAATAGGTTCGTAACATATAGAAATAATAGTATTTACTGTGATCTATACAACGGGCCACTGGAACATTTGAAATAGACATTGTTGGACAAAAGTGTAAGTCATCCAGTCGTACATTGATGTATGACTTAAAATTTTTTTGTTTAACAATTTACGATTTCACTAAACATGTGGAATACCAATAAAAATAAATAGTTCGTACTTTATTGTGTTACGTTGAACAGTTAACATCCACCATCTTCTTTTTTTGTTCATAAATTTTTAATCAGGTAGATTTAGACATTGATTATAAATACTAATCAAATAAATAGCAATTTCTCAATGGTCTTTATGAGACTAGACACCCCATTTTACCACCTAAAATGCTCTGTCACACAAACAAGCACGTGAGATCCAAAGTTTAAGTTTGGAGAGTCATAGATTGGAGATTGAAGAATTTTTCGTAAGAATTTTCTGTAACAAGGAAAATATCTAAACTTAGTTTCGGGGGGAGGGCCATTATTTTTATGTTCCTACCCCCTCTTGTATCTGCGACTCAAAACAAATAAATATATGATATTATGATCAATATTACTATTATATAAATAATGTTGATTTCAAGTGAGTCAAATATCAAACCAACAATACAAAATTATGTGGACAGCTGAACAATAGTCGCTGCAATAGTTGGCCATCGTGATCGTCCATCGTGGCCGATCTTGGAGTGGAGTCGCGAATAGTCGTCCGTCCAATTCGAATCTCTCCAAGGCCGTTCGGCCGATACACTCGCATGAATCTAGAGGAGATATATACGATGAGAATACAAAAAAAAAAATCTCGATCTCGGTCGACACGGCCCCTTCTGCAGTAAACAAACCTGCGGACGGACATGCGGCCTTGCACGTTATTTCCGCCGTCCATAACCCGCGTCTGTTTACGTGATCAACGGCGCCCAGGGGATTGCGGAAGGAGCCATCTCCGCTAGGTGTCGTTTTAGAAGAAGGCGCCCGTCGTCACGTCACGTTATTCCATCACGCTACTTGCTCGTATTTACGTTCACGTTATTCCAGTTAACTTACAACGCTCGAAAGTTTCGATGTTCGTATCTGACAAAGACATTCCGTTTATCGGGGAAAAAAGCTAAGATAATCGAGAATCCGACAAGGATTTTTCCTGTACTTATAAATAGACTTTATTTCTCGGAAATTGGAATTTTATTGACGTAAATCTTTGATCGGGACTTGAGAGCAACTGGAAACTTCTTTCCGACGAAAGCAACGTTCAGTGAAATCTATATGTCGTTTACGCCGTTTCCGGTTTTATTTTTTGAATTTCAAATTCTGATTTTCGTGACATTTTCGAGAGGCAAAGAGCATGCGAGCCACCAGAAAGTTGGTGGTCACTGCCACCCACGGACATTCGCAGCCTCACAGGAGTTACTAGTACGTAGTGCCTTTTAGGAACGAAGAGAATGTTTGACGGCGAGGGTAGTGCGCTACCGGAACTCTCATTCACTAGACAAAATGCAACAGTGGAAGCTACTACTTCACATCTATATTCCATGAGGGTAGTATTTCACCGGCCGAGTTGGGCCATTTTCGTGATGACGCTAAGTTGGCCACGGCATGGGTCTACCACGATTAATTCCTCACCAAGTAACTAATATTAAAATTCAAATTGGCCACTTTTCAAAAACGGCAAGTTCACGTGCAAAATCTTTAATATTATATTTATTCTCACTAATACTCGCGGTTTCGCCCGTAGTCATAGTACGAATTTCTTCATTTTCTATATCGAACGATCTGTTATATATTACATTCGTATTGAACACAGCATGTGGACAGCCCATAGACAATGATTGTTTTTGGTCCGACGAAAGGTTTTGATTATTATACTCTGTGTGGTTCAAAAATAAACGTTTCGATAAGTATATAAATGAATAATACCCATAATAAAGAATATAAAACTGTCTCATGCAATCATGATCTATATCATTAAAGTCTAAAATGACTTATTGATTTTTAATTTAGACGTAACATTTGTCGCAACACCAAATAAAAAGGATTTTCTATAATCGCACATGAGGTTTACACACAGTCACAATTATTTTCTACGCATCAGCCATTAAGCTCCAACAAGTGTTGCTATTCTAAGGATTCATACCTAATTGGGGAAAATTGAACGATTTAAAAGCTAAATCGTCATATCAGAGTTACGTATAGGTCGTATTAAAAATTTCGGTCTACTGGCAAGTTATAAAAGTTTGAATTTTAATAGGAACATATCTAAATAATAACATGTGTTTTGTTCACTAAAATATTTTTAGGTGTGAATCGCTTGTCAATATTTTTTAATGCAAATTGAAGTTCGTTCAGTTCGGAATTAACGCGAAAATATTTTGGGCAGATGTGGCTGCGTACAAGCGGCGAATTAAATAAAACTGACGCGGCGTTTGTGTAGAAATTTGCGTATGCGATATAAGCTAATAATAAAAGAAAAGCTCTGTCATCGCCAAATTCCCCACGAAAACGTCTCAGAACGAAACAGGTACCTGTTTGCTGATGAGAAAAATGTTACGAGAGCATACGATCACGAATGGTAAAATGTGTTATGAGAGCACACGATCACGAATGGTAAAATGTGTTATGAGAGCACACGATCACAAATGGTAAAATGTGTTATGAGAGCATACGATCACGAATGGTAAAATGTGTTATGAGAGCACACGATCACGAATGGTAAAATGTGTTATGAGAGCACACGATCACGAATGGTAAAATGTGTTATGAGAGCATACGATCACGAATGGTAAAATGTGTTATGAGAGCACACGATCACGAATGGTAAAATGTGTTATGAGAGCATACGATCACGAATGGTAAAATGTGTTATGAGAGCACACGATCACGAATGGTAAAATGTGTTATGAGAGCATACGATCACGAATGGTAAAATGTGTTATGAGAGCATACGATCACGAATGGTAAAATGTGTTATGAGAGCATACGATCACGAATGGTAAAATGTGTTATGAGAGCATACGATCACGAATGGTAAAATGTGTTCACTACACTATGACAGCAGACGAGACGTTAATAGCCCGTTACGGACCACAAGGATGAAAGCAGCCTTACGAACAGTTATTTTACAAGACGTCAGCAAACTGGCGAAACTAAAGCGGGGATCGAACTTGCAAAGAAAGAATAATGCGTTATTTTTAAATAAACAAAAGACAGTTCTCCAAATGAGCGGTATGGTGTGTGCTGTCGCGTGTACAATTGCGATAAATAAAAATATGCGTATAACTTTAAAATAAATTTAATGTTGGGTAGATACACAATTTTAAATAAACTGTACTATCACGGGTAAATCCATCGAGTCGGTAGCTGTAGCGACTTGAGTTGTACCGGATTGATCTGACCGGCGCGCCCCGCGTGCGCCACGAACCCCTGCAGCTGACCACTGCTAGTTAAAACATGGGTTGACAATTTGAATTCGAGAAATGCTATGAAATATTTGAAGTGTTATTAAATGAAGGTATTTCGAATTTGAAAAATGTATAGCCCCCAACCCGCACTGGGCCGGCGCGTTTAGTGTCTAAGATTCAATTTCACCGACCAATGTTAACAATTGACAGGACGTTAATTGAAATTTAGTATTTATTTATACCAAAGAGTAAGTTATTAATTTAATTTAACGCCCCGTCAATTTTTAACATTGGCTGGTAAAATTAGATATAAGTCTTTCAGCCTGATTTACAAACATCAACAGCGGATTAAAAGACACAGAACGACAGCTTTTAGCTGGAATCTAGCGCTAGAAATTTCAAAAATATAGCTTAGACTGTTAATTCCTAAAACCTATATTTTTATTCAAATACAACTAATTTCCCATTTTCACTGCTGTGAATTAACACATAACGATTTCTTTCTAATTTTCAAAATAAAATAAACTTTTCTTCTATTAAGCTAATTTACAGAAAAATCTCACATTTACTATACGCCCAACGACTAAGACAAGAATTTGCTGTTAACATCTGTTTAATGTTTAACGTATGCATTAACGTTGGCATAATTTAACGTTAACACTCAACTGTAAAATCGATACAAATCACTTTTACAACCGAGACAAAAATATTATAGTACGTGCTCGGTAACGAGGCTAATAAGGGTGGCTACACACTTTTTCAAGAACCCAGCCCGCTATCATATTTAAAGTCACTTTTAGCCGAGGCTGACCAAATTAGGGTGACTACACACTTAAGGTTCGAGCTCGGGAGTCTAGTAGCGTTCAAGCCCAATGCCCTCAAATCTGAATCAGGACTGTGGGAGGATGTGGCCCAGTTCAGGGGTGACAGGACGTTTAATATATGTAACATGAAAAGTGTAAGCACGTATGCGAGATGTTTGAAGATTCTCATTATTTCTCGAAAACTGATGATACAATAACCTATTTCACCGACAGGAAAACCGGCATTGCTGCACTGGTGATTGGTGAATGATTACATTGTACATCTTTATAGTGGGGTGCTTATTTAGAAGACATATTCTACAGATATACCGCACGCTTTATAACGCGAAGCGTTTGAGCAGAGAGCTCTACTCTCGTCTTATCAAGGTCAAGTCAACTTGAATAACTTTTATTATATTGCATCTATGGTGTAATACGAACGCAAGTATATTAAAAAAAACACTATTATTGACACATTCGATATTAAAAATTCTAAATAAATAAAATGAATTAACGTCCGAGCGTATGTCTGTGGATCATGTACGAAGTCATAATGGCAGCCGAAAACTTTAGGTATCGAGACCATTTTTTTATTAATTTTAAAATCACAGCTAGTAATCTCGTGTTTAATATCATTACCCTAAGCCATGTTGCATGTTTATAAAAATGGTATTTTTAAAAATCTTTAAGGTACACACGTATTTTTCTCTGATGTGAGAACGACAACGCCACTAATCTCGTCAAATGGCTGTAAATATTATAATATGTTTCAACGTCAACAGATGTCACTATACGTAATGTACTGGTTTGTATTGGTTTTTTAAGCTATTGCATAGCTTCTATCGTGGGCCTTGAGTGTGGAGACCGAATCCAGAAATTCCGTAACGAAAATAACCTAAAACCCCCCACTCCGACCGGCACAGCGGTGATACTTTTTACTTTTGCCATCTATCAATGAATAGCAGAACTTTTAATGACTTTTTTGACATATCACGCTTGTCTCTTTAGTTCAGCTCGCCTCTTGGTGGCATTGACTATATCGGCGTTACTGCGCATGCGTAATCCCCCTCTTCACCCGCAATCTGGTGACTCATGCCTGCTCAGAGTTTCGGCGTTAGGGCAACTCCTCTTTGTATTTACTTCAACCATGAAGTAAATACAAAGAGGTAGAGTCGTACCAACGACTCTACGAAGCTCGTATGAATCGAGACGAGCTGCTCCGAAATCGGACGAATACGTAATCAGCTGTTTGTAAGAAAGTATATAGGTGTATAGGTATTTATCATCTATGTACAACAGTGAATATCTGTACTCGTATAATTTGTGTACAAAGTGTTTTAAATATGAATAAACAAAGTGCATTTATTAAATTATATATTCAATATATAATATTCAATGATAAATATTCCTGAATAACCTACATGTATTGTAAGATAATAAAAATATTTTGAACAATATTAACTTCTCATTTATTTAATAAAAGAAAAAAAAATTGTTTTCTTACCGGTCACCACGCTCAAAAAGTGTAACTTGAATTAATATCAAAGAAAAAACAAAAACAAAGGAAAAAAAAACTGCATTAATAAAATAAATAAATAATTATAATTGCATAAGTTGATAAAAAATACTATGCAATAGCTTTACCGCGGCAGTCCCCGAGTGCTACACGTGTTTTTTTTCATAACATTTCTTATTTCGTGCTCCATTTCATTTTATAGTTAAGCAATAGAATTTTTTTTTATTATATTAATAAATGAGGATTACGAGGTTTGCACTTTTGTACATCCTAAATATTTGCTTTCGGCGTGTGATATAACAAAAAAGATATACTGCACAGAGATTGCATTCCACTCGATATCTAATTAAAAGATTAAAACGTCGTGTTAAGAATGAAGCAGAAGGGGGATAATTTAATTTGAGTTTCCCAATTGTAATGTGAAATCAAATAAATACAGACTTTCATATTATACTGATGAGTTTAATTTGAAACTTGCCAATCACTTCAACAGTCTGTAGAATGCAAACATTTGCATATAATTGCTCATTGTCCATTCCAACTAGAAGATTTGTACAGTTTTATTCTCGTTTCACACAACTCGTTTTTTCTTTCTGCTTAGTATCTTTAAAACTATCTTTTTGGGTTTTGGTATCTTTTTTAGTTATTTTAGAAACTTGCGCTTTATAAGTCATTTTTGTGTTATTTATTTTTTTTTTTATTTTCTGGGTCTACAGCTTTTTTTTTAAATCTCTTCGCTGCTAGGAGTCAGCGTCACTCAAGCGATCACACGCACAATCTGCTATCATACATTTTCCTTGAGCATAATTTTTTATGCCATAACCTTTTAAACACGCGATTATAAAACTACCTCCCCCCCTTTCGCATTAAACATAGCCTGTAATTGGGTATGTTTCATATGAGTGCCCAAACAGAAGTGATATTTTAACATTTCATTTTGTAACATAATAGCTCGTTAACGTAGTGGTAATGTAATGTACGGATAATAAAAAAATGTAAGTAATATTTACATTATAAATTATGTAAATAAATAGTGATGTATTTATTTTTCACAAATTTTATATGGTAAAATAGAAAGATTAAAATTTTAGATCCACGTTAAAAACAAATTCCACGTAAGAGGTAGTAATAAATATTGCCCTGTGGAACATCGAAGGCGAAAAAACTGGCTCGCACCCAGCCGGTTTTCCGATCTAAGCCCTGCGCATAGAAGTGGGCGGGATGTTAATTAGAACAATCACTTTTCTTCACTCTTTGATGTACACCAAGCAATCTGTTCTATAGCGCCTCCCACTCGGCACCCTATTCTAAGCTCTCTACGCAAGTCCGCGGGCCACTGACGTATCCCTATTCCGACCCACGTCGACTGCAGCGCCATAAACAACATATTAACACGGAGCATCAACACGAGATATTTCAATCTCGCGCATTAGTTAGCGCGTGTTTCCCTAAACTATATAGAGAGATAAAAAAAAATACGCGAGATATCAAAGCGCCGGCCGTGAGATCTATTTCGGTGTCGTTAAACAAGACTTGTAGCCGATTGCGAGCTTTCGGCTTACGGTTTACCATCGTTATCTCATCGCTTGACCTCTGGTGATCACCGTAAATAGAGAATTGAGAGGTGACGCAGGAGAAGTAATCTCATTCGGTGGTGATTGAATGGTTAAGAGTGTCGCCTTGGGACCGAATGACAACGGGTACGACGCCGGACCAATTGGCCGATAAGTCAAATTGAAACATTTGCTCCGTGCCTAGGAGAACATGGTAAACCCGAACGCTGCTACTGTCATAATTACGGGGGTCATTGGCAACCCCCAACCAGCACTGGAGGGCTGCCGCTCCAAGTCCTTCAAATCCCCTTAAATCCAATAAAAAGATTGTCTAAAGTTATAACCTCTTTATCATTGTACTCGTAATGTCTTCTCGGTGGAGCGTCGTGGTCGAGAGTGTTCGTTTTTGAATCAGAAGATTATTGGTTCAAATCCTGAGAACTGATGAATCGACTGATGAGTTTTTTAACTTAATTCAACTCGAAACAACCTGATGATAAAGTAAAAAACAAGGTTATTTAAAAACAAGCTTTTTGAAGTCGATATATATTAAAATGATAAAATATTGGGAATTTTACGTGACGCTGTTTCGCTCGACAGCCAGTTTTATTTAATATTCTCGTCAAGAAGATAATGAATTAATTTAGTCTGTCAACTTAAAAAGTCCGCCATCTTTGGGCAGCCACCATATTGACATTTGTACAACGTCAAGTGTATTGCTTGAAAACTTTTAAATTTGATATCCATATCAAAGGGACAGTGATTAACGTAAAGGTTTTCTATCTTATAGCGATGGACATTTTGAAATATATGTAGACTGTACGCTAGATTGTATTGCTATCAGTACAAACTGAGTATGTTTGAAAGCTTTTTTATAACATTTTCGAGGCACAAACAAGTATGCGAGCCACGAGATAGCAAGCTATCAACACTCTTGAACACTCCAAACCTCAGAGGATTCGCCAGTATGTTTCCGGCCCCATGGATAGGAATAGAATACGTAATGGAGAAGGGAGTGAAGTGATGGAAGAGGGAGTGGTAGGGGGTAATGGAGGGTCAAGTGCGCCACCGAAACTCACTCACCGAAAGAAACGCAACCGCCGAAGCCGTTATTACACGTCTGTATTCTGTGAGAGTGTAGTATCTCACCGATCGAGGGCGTAGGCCAAAACTAAACGTCCCCTGAATTTTGAAACATCTTGGCTTTACCCTAGTCCAACGAGCGTACAAATGTATCACATCCAAATTGTAGGAAGGTCTATGCCACAATCGTGGGGTATTAAGACCTCCAACGCAGTATAACGCTTCCGTAACACTTGAAATGTAATTATAAAAGAAATTACTTACGGTTGAGTGCATGAAAAGAAACCGTATAAGTGCAGATATGACTCGCGCACCGTAGGTTCCGTAGAACAGTATGTAATACTTGAAAAACCGAACAAAAGCATGCCGAACTCACATAATTAAGATTCTGTTTCTTCGACGAAGATGAATACTAGTTCACGACGACATATTCAATAAAAACCTATTTATTTTATTTTTCAGCAATTCTTGGACTATCGATAAAATCTGCAATTTTCCGATAATCTTCAACTTCATTTCTATTAACTCTATTGAAATCTAATTTTTGGACCTCTCATCCCTGGGCCCAGAGGAAACGGCATATTCTAGTTGAATTTGTGCGGCATCATTAAGATCGCTGGACCGACAATTACGAAAAATATATGCTTAGAGATACTACTTTCAAATGATAACACTTCATGAAATACACCGATGGTTTTTATTTGTTTTGGCCAAAATTACCTTCCCCCTCGTCTCCTATTTTAATATTAATTTATTTTGAAAAGCAAGATAAATGAAAGCAAGAGAGCACTGCAAGAAATCTGCAGAATAGAAGATGATCCAATAATTAATTTATATGTTGTCTATGTTTTTTCTAACTGTCACTAGTCACGAGTGTAACGGCACTTAAAAACAAACACTAAGAGCATAACCTAGCCGACTCTAAGCAAGGAAAAACAAATATGGTACGAAAGGCAACAATCCCGCCGTGATTGTGGAAGACCTGCCAAGCACTAGATTAGCAAGTCACACGCCAACCGAGAGGTCTTAAAGTTGGGGAGTAAAACAAATCCTCAAATTCAAACTTAATAGGCGTTTCGAAGTCACGGTGCTTTCTATTGGTAATTTTACGTGCTTGAATACCACAGATAATAAAATATGATCAGGAGAAAGAGCACAGGCTCTTTAGTTATGGAATGGATTTATACGTGTACAATATTCTCTAAATACATGCATTGGACACTGCTATCAGACACCGGTCAAGTGCGAATCGTATTAGTGAACTGAGGATTCCGTACCACCAATTAACCTACACACAATATATTTGTATAATGAATTGACAAATAAAAATTAATATTTTTAACATACTTTAGACTCACACCTAGCATGTTCTTTTATTCGTTATTTTACATAAGGCTATGCACTATAATCACACCAAATTTAATGTCTTTGCATGTTACTTTTTTTAGATGAAGCAAAAATAAAACACTACAGAAAAAGTTCCTTGTACATATTGGAACTCCCCTGAAATTATAACTCATAAATAGTTTTTTTTATTATTTATTATGATATATTTTATATTAACATCTGTTTTTATAAAATTTAAATTGGCTATTGCCGTTCAAAAACTACATATCTTTATAAGTAGAACAAACAGACAGACGAATCGACAGCCGAACAGAAAGCGTAGGGCTTAATAATAGGGTCCCGTTGGCATCTCTTGAATACGAAACCCACTTAGATAAATGTTTAGAAAATATGCTATATCTCATTTACGAACCTAAATAAATAGTGATGTACCTTTTTAAAAACTTTTCTCTATGGCAACACCAGACCGCGAAATGACATTCGATTTTTTTTCCCCCCCTCTACAACGACACCATAGACAATCGCACTACTTCCTTTCGAGCGACACACGGTACCTCGTTCATTCATTGCACTACTGGCCGTACTAGCTCGCTCGTGGACTTAGATATAAACATTTCGACCCGAATTAGATACTGTTCGTGTAATAGTAGATTCTAGAACAAATCCGCTAGCTTCGTTTAGCTGTAAGCGTTTCCCGTTCACGAGGGACGGTTAAAATATCAGCGCGCCGCGGTACGCGCACGCGTTAACGTAAACAAAAACACACACGCTCGTCGTCGAGTCAAAGCAGCTTCTGAGATGATGATGTACTCCTGCGCATCGAAAGGGGGAGACTAAAACGCCGTCAATTGGGCCACGTGAGCGGGCGAACGGCGCTTTTGTGAAATCGGCGGCCTTATTATCTAAAACAAATCGATTTCCAATTTAGCATGATTTTTAAAATTATTTGTCATACCCAACTTGATATTTAGAAATGCAATTTGTCTTTCTATTACGAGTAACAGTGTTGCTTCTACAGTGAAATCAATATATTATAAAAATGAAATTTAATTGCATATTTGAATTCAAAAACCGTTAGGGATCGCGATTTCGTAATTATTCTAAAATTACGCCGTCAAATCGATAACTGATCTATGGCGACTCTCAAGCAATTTATAATCGATTTTGCGTCATTCCTATTTCGTATAAAGTAGAGTCTTTTTATTTATGTAAATCGTTAAATTAAATGAAATCTTTGCACATTTATCGAGGACCGATCACATTTTTATAATATAGTATAATTTGACTGATCTGTTGGTGGAGTCTGAAAATAGGCGTAGGAACTCCATAACAGAAGTACATATCCTAGTCGTGTTTGAGTTTGTTATCTTGATATTTACTCCCACCATGGGCGATTTTCAGGGTCTGATGATAGAGCCGGACGGTAAACACTCCATAATCTTACTCATGTTAAAAGTACATCTCAAGACAACTCTAACAAGCTCAAACACGACTAGGATATGTAGTACCGTTATGGAGTTCCTGCGTCTATCTTCTGGCTTCATCATCAGATCAGCTCAATTATACCACATTACTGTAACGTCATCGGTCCTCGATAAGTGAGCAAGGTTTTAATTCAATTTAACGCTTTGAAGTCGCATATAACATTCCTTTACACGCAACAACTTCGGCAAGCAAATCGATTTTGGAATCGTAATGGATTTCTGCTTTTATGTAATAAGGACGCCGCTGCAATCGAATGGCTTCAGAAGCGATAGCGTATAATAAAGGATTTAAAGAAAGATGCGTACGGATTATAAAATAAAAAAAATTGCAATGTCGCTTACGTACATGCAGTTCGTAAGTTTCGTGCCAAGTGTTTAGTTTTTTTTTCGAAACCGTGATTAGTATAGAATCAGGGAATTCTGTTTAATTTTTCAAATTTTAATTTTAAGGCACTGAAATTCCTATAGGAAATCTCCACCGTTATTCTGCCCTTTTAAGAGTTTTGTCTTCCCGGTCTTCATTTTTAATCAGCATAAAGACTAATCTTCATGATTCTTATTTTACAAGCTCTCTCTATGCGAAGACCCAGATCACCCGAATATTTCCTTTTTAATTTCAAATCATATTACACTAACAGCTTGTATTAATTTTCCTGTTTGTAACTATCAAGATCACGGGACTCGCGGAACTCCCAAACAAACTTTCATTTCCTATTTTAATGTATGCGAGTTTCGAGTTTAATACTATCCAAAACATCAAGTGTTCCATTCCTTCAAATTGCTTTAAGACGTCGAATTGAAGCAATGGAGCTCTTATAGAATTAAAATTCAATTAAATAATAATAATAATATCTTCGGACATATATACACACAGTACCGTCTGGTCCCAAACTAAGCAACTAGGCTTGTATTATGGGTACCAGACAGTTGATATACTGTTACATACATACTTTTTTTTGTAAATATATACGTATAAATACATAGAAAAACCCAGACTCAAGACAAACATTAATTTTTAATCAAATAAATAAATGTTTGTCTTGTGCGGGAATCGAACCCACGACCCCAGCGCGACAGGTAGGGTCACTACCACTGCGCCAATCAGGCAGTCATCAATCAATTAAAGCGTCGAAGAAAGAGAGATTAATAAAGTTTATTAATGAAATAAAAAAAATGTTGAGAATTCGTAAAAATCCATTCCCTTCACAAACAGAATCTATTGAACAAACCTACAGTTAACTATAAGTAATGACGGCCTAATAAAAAATAATTAATCAGTTTTTTTTTTCTTTACAAACTAATCACACTCCCATTAAACCCTTCTAGGGTTCGATTATATCTTTAGTACATTTAACGCAAATCTTACGCTATCACTGCCTACGAAATGTACAGATTAAAAGACAACAAAAACATTATTTGAGAAAACCTTTTTCAAGAAGACCTACTTAATTCCTTTTGTAGCTTGTCTCACGTTTAACCGCCTTTTAGATCCTACGAACGAGCACGAAATGCATCATCGTCGGGTGCATTCGACTTGCACAACTTCATTCTTAAAATAGCAATAACCTAAACAACATTTTGTTAATATTTTCACCGGCTGCACGGGCTGCAAAACTATTGTTTACGGTTGTTGTAATGTTTACGGCAACAACAAACGTGGCTATGTAACCACACGAACGCCTGTTGCTGAGGCCTACAGTGACTCACTCGAGACTCATATTTCACTAACCTTTATTTCCCATCCTTTACGCTTTTTGGGGGGGGGTAAATTTTGTCGCGAAATACCGTGCAGGTCTCGAGAATTGGCAACATTTCAAATTTCCTGATAAATATAAAAACAGACGTTTTTATCTTGTAGAAATATATACGACTTTGATGAAATATTACAAGGTTAGGAAAATTACTGAAATTGGTACGTTGCTATAAATTTCATATTTTATTCTGTAAGTTAGCGCTATTAAATTGTATTCTGCACCAAAAAAAAATGAGTACATGTACTATATTGACTATAGCAACATTCTGAATTTGTTTATTTTTTCAAAACATAGCTTTTGTTCTGAACATAGTTGGTAGAGGTTTAAAATAAGCAATTGCTCATTCTGGTCTAAAAATATAAACGTTTTTCATATAAAAAAAATATGTATAATTTAATATATTCATATTCAATGAAAATCGATTGAGAATGAGAGAAAAAAAACACGAATAAGCTTCACCCACATAAAGTCACGGAAAAAGTGAAACTGTTTTGCTTATTATTATAATTAGTAATAACGCTTTATTATAATACTTATACATTTTATTAACATATTTATTCACTTTCATCATTATCTAGCAAAGTCACAATATTATTTTACATAATATTCGGTTATATACATCTCTATATAATTATTTTTTATATATAATAATATAACTGAATAAATTTTTCACCTAAATTTCTTGACTCGAAGACTTATCGCTTGCAATATTTTGAATGAAAAACCACGCGCTGATAAGAGAAGAGTTTATATGAATATAGCAAAAATTGTTTTTTGAGTCGGTTCTAGCTGAAGCAAAGCAAAAGAACGTATAATATATAAATATGAATACGAAACCATAAGTATTGAGTCAAAGAGATCTTCTTAGAAGAGACACAACAGTGTCTGGTTTACTGCTGACTGGCTGGAACCGACTCCAAAAGTTGAGTTGTTTTTAAAGTCTGTTTAAAAAAAAATATTTAAATAGAGTTTTTGAAGGCGGTTTTTATATTGCAATTATTTTATTTCCATTATTTAGTTATCGAGTAATTATAACGTTATAATTCATTTAGCTACTTTACCTGTAGATTCGTCATTGTTATTAAAATCGGCCAGGCATTTCTTGTACAGAACAAGTCGAAAAAAAGTTCCGATCCTAAATTTATTGTCCACCAGTAGTCATTCCAGGGTCTTAGTTGGAATGCAACTACTAAATTATTCTTATACGAACTACATAAATTATATTTTTTCTTTATAATATAATAGTTCTACAATTCATGCAGATTACTATTTTATTCATTTCCACATTAAACTAATTCTCTCTTCTTTTTCTACTGTTATCGCTAAGATTTCTGATGTGTTCCTGCTACGATTATCACGTTACAGATATATAAATGAATGAAAATATGTAGGTAGATTAATAAGTAGTTAATTTTAATTCGGCGTGTACTAGATTTTACTAATAGTCAGAGTAGTTTCATGCGATAAATAGCAATATCATCCCCTAACTCATAACCATTAAGAAGTGCTGCGGCTCCCATCATCAGCTCAGCAGCATGATACAATAACTCCATATGCAAAAACTTGAGCAACTAAAATAAAGAACTCAAACACACTATACATGCCTATAATATTTGAAGGTTTCCCTCGTTTTTTCTGGGATCCCATCAACAGATCCTAACTTAATTTGTATCTATGGGACCACCTCGGTACACCCTTTCAAACAAAAGAAAAATTTTTGAAATGGGTCCATAATTGACGAAATTATCGTTGTATATATATAAATAAATACTCAATAAAATGATCAATCGTAATTTCGCAGTTACGACTCAAGTATACTAAGCGTTTAGCGCTAACAAGCAATTTCTAGTATATTTGAACCATCAAATCGTGGATGTAAATCGAGCGCTTTCCGCTGCGCACGTTAGGATCATCATTCAATTGTTTACATAGAAACATTTCATTTAAATAATTAGATTGCTTATGTAATATTATACGTATTTGTATTTGTCTACATAAATAAAAATACAATTCCGCTCGTATGCAAGATTTGATCAACACTTGAAAGCGGCTGAACCGCTTTGCCTGATTTATTTTTTCGTTGTGTTCGTCATTATTAGAGGAAGGTTGATATGGAAGTAAATAATCCTTTTAAATTTTTTTCTCTGTCTGTCTGACTGTTTGTTCGGGGTATTTTCAGAACGATTTAACTTCACTCGTACGTGAAAAGCTTATAAGCCTATCTTTAGGATACTATTTATTCTTGAATTCTTTAAGGTTTCTGTGCAAAAGTTGAGCAACACTTAAAAATCGGATAATTCAACGGAATCGAAGGTGAAAAGAAAAAGTAGAACCTAAATCGATATCGGAAACAGGAGCGGTTCCGGGACACAAATCGAGACGAAATCGAGGACGGGGTCTGATGGAAACATGTCATCACTTGATATAAAATTTGTAGGATTAGAGTTCAGAACATCTCAACTCTATGTCCACACGGGTGAAACCGCGGGCGAAAGCTATCTACAATGTAAATTATAAAGTTTATGCTTCTTTTTAACGTTCCATAAAAGAATTATTGAAAACTCTGACAATTTCAATAATGATTAGTACAGATATAGGAACGAAAGGATATATGATATACGTTTTTAGGGCTCCGTGAGCACCGATATGAACTCTTACAGTTAAACCGATTTAGATAAACTTTAGCAGGGAGTTAGCTAGAAACCAATAAACATATATATCGTACATTTTTAGGGTTCCATGACAATTTCTGAAAACCCTTTTAGTTTTATCGCTTTCAATAAAATTTAGTAGGGAGGTAATCAGAAACGAGTGAAATAATATATGGTACGTTTTTCGGATTCCGCGAGAATTACTATGAACATTTTTACCAATACAGATAAATTTTGATAGAGTTTTAGTTGGAAATAAATAAAAGCATATACGATATATTGTAAGGGTTCCGTGAGAATTACTAAGAGCACTTATAACTTTACCGATTTCAATACAATTAAGTAGAGAGTTAGTTGAAAATAAATGGAAGCATGCAGAATGGATTTGATTGTGCATTACACATACTCATAATTTCGTTATTTTTAGAACAACTTTGCTAAAGTAACTATAACAAAAATATATAGTTAAAAATATGCTTATAAATAATATAGACAAAAACCCTAATAAATGCTGGATCGGTAAGTTAATTGTAAAACAATTTCATTAGAATTGATTTTAATATTATATTTATTTAGATACGTCAGTACAGTACGTACAATTGTTGGCAGTTTTTTTTTATATTCACAACAACTAAGTAAACTTTTGAATAATTTTAAAACTTAAATTTACACAACCTTTAGCAGGCTTCGATTCGGTTATAATCGAATAGCTTACAAATAGAGTGTCGTGGTTTTGTTTTCTGTTTATTTTTATTGAAGTCTGAAAATGTATTCAACAAATTATTTTCCATACGGAAAAAAATAATAAAAGACAACGTTCGGTATACACGTAATATATCGCTTGATGAGGTAGAAAATACATGCTTTTTTTGGTACAGTTTCGTCTATTATGGTATGCATTTTTGTAAACAAGAACAACGTCTGGAATTACAATATGCAGTGGTTACTTAGTAGGATTTTTTTGTCTAACAGCTAGTCAAAACAACGATTTGACTGCATGCCACCCAATATCTGTTTGTAACAGACATTTTTTCTAGAAACATCTAAGTTATAAATTGGACATTCGGCATAGGGGTAAGCCAAACAATTCAATTTCACAGAATTATATTCCGTCGTGCTATGATTTGCATGCTATTTTCATGCTAGTAGTAAATCCCTAAACTACATTGAGAAATATGAGTTCAACTCGCGTGAAGAGGAATCCGTACGTTGAATATTTATCACATTTTTTTTTACATCTGACCCAAATTTGTTTTTGGTAAAAAAGTATGTACGATTCCAGATTGTAGACGGAAATTGCTGAATATATTGTCTATTGTCAAATTTCCACTTGCCGTATATTTTTGAATATGTGGTATATTTTTGAATATCTAAGACCGAGTGATAGAAGGTATTTTGATATTTCTCACGATTTCATGGAAAATAGACGTAAAGCAACAGCTTCCGCTATCGCTTGTTGCCTTCTCCATTGAGTGGAAGTTCCGGAGGTCCACTTCCTTCTCTGTCAGTCTACGCCCCCTCTATTAATGCACTGCGCCCTTTATCAGCCCACTCTCTCCTTTATCCGATATCTTATTTCTTTTCAAGAGACCGACAACGCACTTGTGATTCCTTCGGGATTGCGAGTGTCCATGGGCCCCGGTGACTATCTACTCTCGAGCGGCTCGCACGTCCGTTTGTCTCTCGAAATGCCGTAAAAAAATACACATGAAAAATATAAGTATTGTGACCCTAAGCCTCGAGCGAAGAAAACCATTTTTTATTCTAGTCATTGAAGCACATAAGTAAAAAGTCCGATTTCAACTGTCACAACACAATAATAGAAAATAACGAATAATGATATTATAATACTTAATGATTATCGTATGAAAAACAAGGCAAATCAACCATTATGAGAGTTCTAATAATACGCGGCGGCGTGGCGATAAGCTTTCTGTATTCATGATTTCAATAAAATAAAAATAGGTATATTCGCTATTACAGTTCAACACACAAAATTGTATTCTCAATCAGTTGTTTTATTACTGAGGATGTGTACCGCGTGAATGTGAGGCTATTCACGGAATTCTAGAAAAGTATCATGTAATGCCTTCCTTTGTCTTCCATCTGCGTGCATACAAAATTTTAGGAAAATCACTAAAATCATAAAGATTCGCATTTACTACTCTCACGGATCCTCGAAATGTATCACATATCTTTCAATTGCTATCCACCTACTTTTACATTTTATGTTGAATTATAAATTAAATTCATCTATTGAAATCGGTTAAAATACAAAGATTTTAGCGACCCTCTGGGAAACCTAAAACCCATCGCTAATTTCATTGGAGTTAGCATTCTCCCACGAGCATAGCCCGTGTGGGCATAGAATGAATTTTTACATCAGTTATATCAACTATTGACACGTGCCCGTCATGATACCGGTCCCGATTTTTGTCCTCGATGTCGACAGCTCCTGTTCCGGCCCCTATCTCGATCCTGGTTCCACCTTTCATTTTCACCACCCAGATTCCATTCCGACATTTATGCCATTTTTGAGTGAATGTTTTCCAAATGTACATACAGGAATCCTAAATTTCCAGCCTGAAAAGCAATTAAATACAACCCGATATGCTCCATTATCATCCTTTTTGCACGCCTCATAAGCGGATCGCATGAGGTAGTGCTCTACTCTCGCCTTACGAAAAACGAGTGATGTTTTGAACTTTAAACGTCTTTATTTATTACATGTTGCACTTGTAAAATAATGTATGCAATCAAACGGCGAGAATAATCACCGATTTTAATATGTGTAATATCTTCAAAACACATTTTGTTATAGAACATATTTTAAAAACTGTTTTAAAAATGTTTTTCGTGGACGTCCGTGTGTCTGTGTGTGCGGATCCTGTATGTGGTCACGATAACGAATGAAATACTTCACTAATCGAGTGTTTTTTTTTTTTCATTAGCTTTAGTATGCATCTGAATAGAAGCCTATTGAATTTCACTGTCTAATTCGGCGTAGTTTAATTGATATTTAATAAACAAAATTTTGACGAGTCTTTTAGTAAAAAAAAATTTTTTTTTATTAAATCTTAATTGTCGATTTCTTCTCAAACTTCACTGTTTCATTTGTATGAGAGCGATAGCACTGGTCACTAATCTCCGTCAGAGAATGAAAGACACGATTGCGTCAAAGTTGATTCTCAAAGTAAAACGTAAAACTTCATGGACGTGCGGGACCAAAAGGTGTAACTGACTATAATTGTGTGAGCGTATATCCATCTGTAGAATAAAAATTTGACGTTTACAGAGTTGGCAATATAGTCTAAGATCCGGCATTAAAAAAATGTACCCTCATCTGTTAATTGAATAGAATAATGTTTTAAAGGCAAATAACTGTATTAGAAATCTATGAGAACAATGACCATAAAATTATTTAATTATATCATATTATTTAATTCTTCGTTGATGCCATTTATTCTGTCATTCCTGGAACGTCAACTTTTTGTTTTGATACAATTCGCCAGGATAGCCTCTATGTTAATATTATATCAGATTAAATTTATAAAAGTCTGCATATGGTTGGATATAGAAACGTTCAAAAATATACCTAATGTTATATTATTGAAGTGTTAAATCTCAAAATATCGATTTAAGTATTTATTCGAGCTCTTCGAGTTAAAAAAAATCTATATTTCTTTTAACAACCTGGACATGCATGAATAGTGAACCCTGAGGGTTTAGTACAAATTTAATGTTTGTACCGAATTCTAAACCGAAATAGTTCAACTACTATCAGAACGGCATGTATCATATTTAATATATATATGCTTACACACTGAGATGAAGTTACTTCGTATATTATCTTTTATGATAAGCGGTATCAAAGCACATTATCAATTCTTTTGTTTCACGTGTTTTATTTATTTTATTTTTTATATACGTAATAAGAATGATTCAAATTAAAAATGAAATGAAACAATATGTTTAAATGGAAAGAACATTTATAATTTTCTTTCATATCCGATGTACGTCAGTCTCACAGTTACAAAATGTTTAATTTAAACGATTCTAATGACATTGACACCCATCTTGGATGCTTTATAAACTGCAAACTAATCAATGGAATAACAGACACCGAGACAGCGTCTAAAACATTTATGTGACCTCTCTTTGATTCGGCGGTTTTAGTACCAATGGGCGCCAGTCATTTCTCGTCATACAAACACACAGTCATAAATCGTGTGTTTGTAGGAAGAATAGTTTACAAAGTTCGAAACATTTTACCATTTCTTATAAAGATTCTTGAAATCTATTTATTGATATCTTTGCAAATATTTAACATGTATTACCAGTAATAAAATACTAATATACTACATATTTTTTGAAATAAATCGAAACATAAATAGAAAACTGGCATATTACGATACGAACAAACGGCATCTGTTGTAGGATTGCCAAACTATATCATGCAACGCCGTCTCCCATTTGCAATTTCTTCGTAAAAAAATATATTTTATCTTTAAGAGAAGGCTTCCCTATACGTATATATCGACAATGATCAAGACCTAAACTCTGCCTTCCAGTAATTTTGTTAACAAGATAGCTCGCTTAATAATAACATATTAAGTTATCGACGATTTCTTACAAGTTAACTTAACCGACATTGAGGTAACCAATCCACAGAGATTATCTCTCGATTTTACAAGATGGTCGATACCCATTAAACAAAAATATTTAAAAGTGTTTATTTCATATGGATTTGACAGCATGTGCAGTGATACTAGCGATCAGCATTCTGAATATGGCATGTTGATTAGACGTGTTCGAGAAATTAACACTTTTTTTTTGTTGTAACTTATCACCAGGGGGCTATGTATCCGAGTTGTGAATGCTCTATGTCTTTACGCCTTCGCTTATGACCCAAGAATAGTTTTCTACGTTAACGGCATGTTACATTAAAAACAAAACATAAATTTTAAACGTAAGCCATAAATAAGATGGTACTAAGAATATAAGGACAATATTATTACGTTTTCGTTTAAAATCTGCATGCTTTTTTTTTTTGGTGCAACCCATCATAAGTGTACTCTTATTTACAATTACACTTAGTTTAATTGTTTCACGATTCAGTAGTTTGAGTAGTCACCCAAACTATTTATTTGCACAATTACAATAATTATAGTTGAGAATTAACGAGAAAAATAGAATCTATCACTATTGTCCTAATGTTGGGGACTATTTTACATATGATGTAACATAAATATATCTAGGACTCAAAAACGTTGACATAAATTCATAAATATTAAAGTTACTTTATTAACTGTTTATTTTTAATTTGTGTGTATTTGTAATTAAATGATTAAGTGTATATTTTTCGTTAATTTACTGTACACACACATCACAATTGTACTTTTTGCTTACTCTCGAAGTATGGATTTCCATTAGCCATTACCATTAGCAAATAAGTGTCGAATTTATTGTTGATATGATATTACTATTGTTTATTGATTTAATATTTATTGTTGATCATAGGAAATGCGCTTTGGTAAAATTCATTAGCACATGCTTGGCCTAAGACCTATTATCTACAGATGGAAAATATTTTCTATAGAATACTAGTAAATTATAGTACCTGGACAACCGAACTTCGCTCGGCGTGTTTCGAATTTGTCATACGAAAATGATAATTCTCACGGAAAAATTGCTTGCATTCCTTTCCAACAGTAAACATAACACATATATATATATATATATATATATATATATATATATATATATATATATTACTAAATAAATGTAAAAAAAAATTAATTTAGGAGATTAGATTAGGTAGGAGCTCTAAAGTAAGTTATAGAATGGGTCACGAGTTTAGTAATTTTTGGATGGCGGTTCTGCAGCATTAAAAAGGTTCAAAAACCCTGGTCAACGAGCCTCAACAAATACCGAATGACACATAATGCTCGTCCATAACTGTATCGGATGCACATTAATGCGATTATGCAATGAAGGGCATTGATAAAGTTTTATCGCAAGGATATAAATAGACATGAAGCCCTTTCGAGATTACAAACTTTTAATTGCACATACCTAAAACGGATGGTAATCTATTTTTTTTTCTTCATACGCATGAAGCGATATATTCATAATTATACATATTATGCAATTTATTGAAATAAAATACCACATTTTTATTATTGCCTATAATGGAATATAAAGATAATATAGGCTACCTACTCAGGTGAAGCAAAGCCATTCCTTTATTTTAATCTTTTATTATGTCCTTTTTTTAATCTCTAATGTTCATTTTCTATATATAATGGAATAAATTCAGCCTTTAGATCGCAAGTGAGGTGATGAAGATGATGATGATATGATGACATAATAACAATGTTCATTTCGTATTTAAAAAAACATGCCGTAGTTATAATTATGATATAGAGACAAATATAAAAAAATTGTACTGTAAATAAAAAAAATATTTAAAATAACTTGGATACCAACGATTATCTAATGTATCACCTCGACAATTACTTTCCGTAACTAAAAATTATATAAACTCTTACTATTATATACAGAATTATACACTAACTCCTGGATTTTCATTCTGAGCATCATCTTCTTAGCGGGATCTAGTTTTTTCACATGCGGCAACAGGCTGTTGAAGAACGACACATCCTCGTCTTTGTTGTCCTCGACGACCTCGTGAGTCTGCGGCTGCTCCTCGCCGTCGTCGTAGAAGTCCGTTTCAACTATGACGGGCTTCGTCTCGAACTCGTCGTCGGCGTCCTTCAAGTCCTGATCTAGGACGTAGCTCTGGTCGTCCAGGTTTAAATCGGGATCCAGGTCTTCCTCCATTCCTTCTGAATATTCCGAAAATTGGTTGATCAAGAACTCCAGTTTGGATAAGTACTGCCATTCCGAGTCCTGTTTCCTGTACTCCCTTCTCGCCGTGTCTCTAATGTATTTCCACTTCAAACGCGCTTCATCGCCTGTAATATCCAATTGTGAATATTTAATACTTCGCTTATCCATGAAGCACGAAGTTTTAAATCATAGAAGTCTGTTTTATATACATGGAATATCAATTTAGGGGCATATATACACGCACATACACACACAAGTACATATGTCAGTGTTAGGGTTTGTTTTGTCTCCTTATTAGATGGGTGCGCCCTAGCGCACAGTCATGCTAAATTGAGGGATTCAAACGTTAAGCTTTCTACATTGATCTTATACAAATTGGGGACTGTTAATGACCGCTGTCGCTAATGTGTCTGCAAAGTCAGGAATCAACCGCTTGACGTGCTATATGACGGACGGAATGAATCGTTTGATTTGATTTAAATCAAAAATTAATCTGTCAGCTCTCCCGTGGTAAGGTATCGAATCAGCTACCTTCGGATTTGGAAAAAAAAAACGTGCTGACGATTCGACCACCGCCACTCTATAGTGATATGTCTATGTATCGATAAATACAATACCCTCCGCGATCAGATGTGGTACAAATTGCGGCAACATGGATGCTACAACCATGCACGGCTGTAGACGCCAATAGCATAGAGGTTTACCAGGTTATACATACAGTTTGGTATAGGGGTTAAAATTTATGTTTTATATGTCATTACCCCACTTATACATTATCTTAACGTGGATGAGTATAATTCTAAAATTATTTGATCAATCGTAGCAGAATATCTATTATGTAGAGCATTGTTTAAAAAGAAAGACAAAACACTAAACGAAGCTACTGTATCTTGCACGTACTTTAAATAATTTAAAAAAATATTAATATTGCCGTTCAACTTGACAATGAAATTTATAGCGTCAACTTTACATTAAATCGGCTACGACAGATAAGTTAGTCAAACAGCGGATACTTAATAGAAGTTCATATACAGGCTTGGGACTTAATGAACAATGAGAATAAACGAATCCCTAATATTCACCTGAATTTCTGTCTTGAGAGCTGCATTCAAAATCAGTTTTCATTTTTATTGAGTTTAATTAATATAATCCACGCTGATATCGTAAATCCAAAAACGAATCTGTATGTCTGTCTGTTTGGTAGATTGTCGCGTCTAAACGATAAAATTTAACTATGTCTAATTGGCAGAAATTAAGTTAACATTAAATTTGATAATATTTATGGAATTGCTTCTGCCTCTACAAGATTTGCCACAAGATATTTAGGAGACGGTGCAGAGCAAAACCAAAAAATGTGCAATAGTCGACGATGTTTGTAGACGGCGACCGGAAGCAGGCTCGGGATAGAAACCGAGACCTTATGAAGAAATTGTTTATAAATCCACGCGAGCGAAGCGACTAATTTCCAGAGAGATCGGTTTAAAGGAAAGGATGACGCATTTTTGTTTCGCATTTATCAGTTACTAGCTGTCCTGCCCGCTTCGCTGGGTAATTTTTTTTATTATAAATAAAATGGCGAAGGATTTACGGAATTCTAAAACTGAGTAGCCTAGATCCATCTACAAACCATCCCGCATCGAATGGTCCCAGTCCCATGTCTATACGTTTAGTAGTTTTTACGTGATTGGCGAACAAAGATAACCTATTTTCATTATATATATATATATAAGTGTGTGTCTGTTTTAGTTAAAATTTATACATAAACAGTATTTTTCAAGGTAAATTTGACCATAATAGCTCGACTTGTCTATAATATTTGGTGAATCGTCATTTAATACACGTATTTGGACCGTGATTATAGATTTTATAAAATTATTAATTTTCCAATTATGTAAATTGTTAAAGACACTAATTAATAAATTAGTTCAGTGGTTTACCATATTCATAAATTAATATTTAAAATGGAATCGGCAAATGTATATGATTTGAAATAAAAATAGTTATAATATTGGTGATAAAAAAAAGTTAACTAAACCTTTTTGTTTTAACTCAGTAATACGCGCTATACTTAAAATGACATTACTTTGTGATTGGCCCCTAAAAGTACATTACTTTGTGATTATGCGAGATGTGGGAAATGTGGGACAACAAATCGTAGTTATCAAATAATCGATTACAAATAGGTACTTACGAGTGACGCCCAATTCTTCGGCTATCTCCTTCCAGCATCGGTCCAACTTGTACCAATTGTGGTGCCTCTTGTCCTGCCGGTTCCATATTATCTCCCTGGCCGCGACCAGCTGTATCAGTTTGTCGGCGTCGATGTCCAGCAGGTTCCTCTTCTTCGTGTTCAGCTTCTTCCTGTTCGAGAAGCCCAGCCTCGAGCGTTTGTTCTCGTTCTCCTCCTGTTCGGCAGAATAGGCCATGTCGTCGTTCAGCACGTCGTCCGCGTTGTCGTCGTCGTCCACCAGGAACTGGTTGTGGATGAAGCTCAGTTTGTGGAAGTGCGGCCATTCCGAGTTCGTCGGGTTCTTCTTCATCTCTTTCCGGCACTGGTCTTTCAGGTTCTTCCATCTCTTCCGGCACATTAAGCCTGGAACGTTAAAATATATGAGTGTTCATCATTCTTTCAACATGAAAAACTGTAAGAATATAAAAATGGAACAGAATGATTTTAATAACAACATAATAGACCTTTAGGGTCTAAACAAAGCTCCTCAAACATTTCCTAATACCGAAGTAGCAAATTTGCACATAACAATTGCCAGGCTCGCACTTAGAGACCCAGGGCCTATAGGCACTTGGCATTTGGGTCCCCCTCCATCTCTAAGCCATTATGTAAACTCAGCGAATTAAATGCACTAGTAAAGAATATACAATTTTTGATCGCCTTTAATAAATATCAGAATAGTGTAGTCTATGCCGCTATCGTTGTTATTCTATAAAATTGATAGAATATAAGGCGAACTTCCTTCCGTACAGAACAACGAATGACGTCATTATAGTCAATAAGACTGCATTATTTCTGACTCTATGTACATCACAGAGATTGAACTTAGCCTGTGCTCGTCTATGGTACATAATTGTTTAATATCTTCAGCACTGAAAACAACCATTCAGCTGAGCAGTTTGACGCTAATTTCTACAACAGTGTTCGGAGCGCAATTCCCACGTTTGAATATACGTGTATATTCCACACTTCCCATGACAGTAGCAGACAGCGAGAGGTCTTTTGGAAAATTGAGAAATAAAAAAAAAGTTATTTACGTTCAACTATGACCGAAGACAGATTGAAAAATTTAACCATAATGAGTAGGTACTGATGCGAAAGCAGATTTTAAAACGAACTTTAAGAGGTTTTTAACTTTTTTTAATAGCATTCTGGCTGTCGCCAGAATCAACAGAATTGGATTTCGTATTTTAAAATTTGCCTAATTTTATTTTAAAGTAAGGATCAAATAAAAAAATGAAACTAAATTTTCTTATTTTTGTTTTTTTTTTGTTGGCTAGGAGGTGTAAGCCATTATGAATAAATCATTCTCTTCACACGTTTTTCGATATTTTATGCGTTTTTTATTTCTTGACTATATGTACGTTCTCTAAATATTATTTTTGAGAATGATACTGATAATGATTACTTATGATCAACATTGCACAGAAAAATGTAAGGATACGTCATACATGCAACCGATAGGTTCATACTAAAAAGTGTCCGCAGAGTATACTTTAATTACTTTTTGAGATCAATGGATTAGGAATTTAACTGTGTAGAGTGGATTTTGTTTCTGACAGTGCAATTTTCCCTTACTAACGAGCCTATTATATGTTAAATAGAATAAAAAATTTACGCAAAGTAGAACTGTTAAGAGGTGCATGATTTTGTATCGATTGATAACCATAGCAGAAAATATATGATTATCTATTTCACCACAATAACATTCAAAACTTGTACTTCAAATTTTCACGCTATAAACAGAGGCGGCGTAAGGCGTGGGCGGTTTGGGCCACCGCCCACGGCTTCGCGGTGCAAAGGGCCTCGCGCCTCACAGTCAAAAATAAATTTGTATGGAAAATCCGTTGAGTTATATGTTTCACTAGAGAAGACATCTCAAGTCGATTCTTTCATCCATATAAGATTTGTTACGTGACATATCTTACTTAGTCTATGGCAAGCGCTTGCCGTAACTAGACGTGGTTTTATACGAATTTTCAATGATCAATAATGCCTAACTGCGTTGTGCGATATTGCTTAAACAATTGCTAAAAAAAGTAAATTCATTTCTTTCATTTTTATTTAATGTTCCAAAGAAAGATAAATAAAAATTTAGGTTTGTGTCTTAATGAATAAAAAACTTAATTTTAAGTGATTTTCTATTTTATATTTTCTTCTTCATGCACCAACAGAGGGCCTCGCGAAATATACCTTGCCCACATTAAGTTTAGGTCTTGCGCCGCCATTGGCTATAAATCACTGTTGGACATCCTAGTGTTGAAACAACTTTTATCTTTAGGGCTTATCTGCGACATGCAGTGACGTGCAGCATGCATGTTACTGCATGTCGCAGATGAGCGTCTAATAATGAATTTCCGCGAAGTAACATCATATACGATAGAATGTTTTGTCTTTGTCTCATTTAGTTAAACTGATATACAAATTAATAGAATGTACTTGTTTTCTGGGGTACTTGAAAGAGTGATATAGTAGGTGCTGCGATCATTGTTCTTTTACGACAGTTTGTTACGTTAAGTTAATTATGAGAGGCACAAAATAAAAGTAGCATATGCAAAGTTAAGACATGAATATGTCTTTTAAGCAAAAATAATTTAATGTATTTATTCCGTTACTGCATGTGAGTTTTACGGATGTCCTTTTGAAATGGTTTATTAATTTTTTGATTTTATATCAAAACATGATTTTTATTTTCGATCCAAAACTTTATTGATACACCATAGATGCGACATTGAAGTTCTCATAAAAAAATTTATTGTAAAAAAAATCCAATCCCTCAACGCATATGCATGAAATGCATCAAAAGTCATTGTCTTCTCTTAAGGTTTTGCTGTAGTCTGATAAAAAGAGACTGCACACGTCGTACATACAGTACAACGCACGAAACTCTGCCGCCGTGAAGTTAGTCATGAAAGCGTCGCAATGGCGAATAGGAATGCGGCCGAAGGAGGAAGGGTGGAAAGCATTGTAACCTGCGCATTGAAACATTCGCAGGCAATTCACAACGGCAGAGTTTCGTGCATTGTACTGTAACAGACGCAGCAAGAGAGTACCAAATGAATAATTCTACATAAATAATAGTATTTCCGAGGAAGGCTATCAACAGATTTGTTGCTCATCCAATTTGCACTAATTATCTAATTCATTCACTATAATTAAATATTTTCTTTTATTATAATCTTAATATTAGATCTTAATTATAGTAATAACTTATAACAGTCTAGTTATTAGTGAATACCGTATGGTAATCTCTACAGCAGTTTCTAGTACTAGCTTTCGCAGACAGGCAGACAGACAGAAGTGGCAGACGGATTTCAATTTATAGTATGAAAAGACTGTACATAGTTCTAGGAGTAGTAACTTTTTATTGGAAACTTATTCAGGCTTTCACAATATTCGTATTAACCCTGACGCGTATACGTTTTCAGACCAATTTGCCAAAAACTATGCCTACCCCTCCTTGTTTTAAGAATTTCATTTATTTATAATTTTTGTATTTTCCTCATCAGCGGGTACCGTTTTATAGCGAAATTTTAGAAAAGTAATCTTGCGTCGAATGCTATACCTCGCCTATATTTTGATATGCAGTGTTACGTTTAAACAGGTTTTTAAAGAAGTCAACCGGTGTACGACCGCACACGACGATATTATGATCTACAACTATGCATTATAGTTGTACAAAATATAAGAGCATAATGTTCTACTTACAGACACGGATCGATGAAAAAATTGGGTGTGTGTACTTATGTACGCGCATGAGAAGTTTGGCATCATTAAAAAATAAATTTTAATTGCGTGCAAATAATTAATTACAATAAAATAACAAAAGGGCTGGAAAACCATAGTCAACACAGTCAATAAAGTTCAGTTTAAATTTTAAAATTATTATATCGAATTGAACTAATTAACACTCATTATCAAATAATGCCGAAACCATAGAAATTATAATACGATTTTAACATTAAAATTGTTGCTATTTAAGTACCACAAATACATATTTTCGTAATCCTAATACGCATAATTTAATATATTGTAGAATATGTAAAAATTATCTCATTATTCGAAATTCGAATTCGAAGCGGGCAGCGTCAACCTGTTAATTTTGTGTTACACTGTTAATTTTGTGTTATGCTGATGCACGCGCCTCTTAAAATTTCACCCTTATCATTTTTTCATAACGCGTCTAAAGAAAAACTTCAAAAAAAATCATAAGTACCCATTGATAGGTGCGAGTTTTGTTATTAATTCTTTGATATACAAATAATACATTTGAATAAAATATACGTTTTCGAAATTAGCATTTTGTGCATCTGGTTCATTCGATTGTCTTTTCCGAATGCCCCGCTCACTATAATAATTTGAACTTTATTCTATTATCAAACAGATGCCGTTTTACCTTGACAATTTATAGAAACGCACCTACATCTACAAATTAATATCCTAACATCTACGTATCAAAATAATGTTCTGTATGTCCATACAGCATAATTATTCAACCACATATGTACTTTAGTTAAGGCATTCGCATTGTCTACTTGTATTGTCTACTTGTGTAGGTTGCTACCTACCTATCGAGAAGTTATGTTTCGTTTTTGTTTATTTTTTTTCATATAACAATAGAATACAGTAGAAAATGAAGAGAAAGGTATAATTTAAGAAATATTCAAACAATCACCATCCAATCATATGTAACATCTTTTGTATGTACGATATCCAAATATCATAATATTACAAATATGATACTTTGCGTCGATTTTTAGTTGTTTGTAACTCCATTACGCATAAACAGCTGAACGGATTTCGACGAAATTTAACACACAAATAGAATATAGACGCATAATGTTCTATACCTCCCAGTAACGCGTTCCTATGCAATCGACATCGAAAGCGGGATCGACATTTGAATCGGGATCGATGGCGCGATCAAAAAAGAGAGGGACGCAGGATTGCTATAGACAACAAGTTAGAAATTGAAACTTAAATCAAAAATAGAATTGGATCGGTGTGTCAATGACAGCGAGATTACTCAATGTAGAAAACGAGGAATCAATTACATATCTACACGAGCGGAGCCGCAGGCAAAAGCTTGTCAATACAATGTTTATACGGTCTCGTCACTTATGTGAATGTGGCATAGATTAATTTAATTGGTAGGTAATATGTATCGATGGTACTGATACGTTGAACTAGCATAACAATTCTTTATTTATGACAATCATAATATGTACGTGGCTATACGTTTTCGCCAGCCTTCCGGTACATGTAAAATGAAAGCGATTTCTCGTTACGAAATAAGCAACGTTCAAAGACGACAAAAAAGATAATAAAAGAAAAAGATAAATAAAATTTTAATATACGAATCATGGGCTATGCATAAAAATAGTTATGCTCCCTACAAGCCATGGCTGTCATTAAGGTGCCATTTATATTTGACGTCTGTGAGATTTTTTATGAGCTTTAGGTGTGAGCTTTAGGTAGCGAAACTGTGTGAAGGAACGCATTTTGAAATCTATTTATTTGGGTGGAATACACTAATTAATATACAAATTTGGGAAACTTACATTAAAACCAATTTCAACAATTTATAGAATGCGTTTGCAAAGCCATTTCATTCTTATTTTCGTATTAAAAAAAGCAACTGAAAGCTACGTTTGTTTTTGAAGTTATACTTCTTTAGGCGCGTTATAAAAAGTGATGAGAGTGAAATTTTAAGATGTGCACGCATCAGTGTAACACAAAATTAACAGGTTGAAGCTGCCCGCTTCCAATTCGAATTCGAATTTCGAATAATGAGAGAATTTATGTTACACTTAATGTAAGAAAATAAATATCAATTTATTTAATTTTTAAAATTTAAAGTACACTTTATTGACTGTTTTGACTGTCCTTTTCCAGTCCTTTTATTATTTTATTATAAATAATTATTTGCATGCAATTAAAAACTATTTTTTAATGATGCCAAAGAAGTATAACTCACGCGCGTACATAAGTACACGCACGATTTTTTTTTTTAATTTCTATATCAGATATAGTACAGTAATAATATTTTTTTATTTAATTATTATCATGATTACATTTCGCTTCCACTATTAAACTTCAATGGGAAAACTATATTTCTAAAAAGTGTTCGAAAACATTTTTCACCATTAATCTTCATTTCTACTTTTTCTAGGTCGGTATTTTTACTAACAAAAAAGGTTAATATTTCATATTTAGAACCAATTATCAACTCATGTATCGGTATGTATCTAACCGAACTTCATCAGGATAAGTTTCGTAAAATGTATGGACACGGACGGACAGATCGAAACCATAAATTTAATACGTCTAGTGGCTGCGGAACTTCAAAAAAAAAAAAAAAACTGTACAGCTATAGGTAGTACCAATATGGCGGCCGCTACTCACTCGTCGCGCCGATCTCCGCGGCCACTTCGTTCCAGCAGCGATCTAGCTTGTATCTGTTCCTGTGGCCGCGGTACTGCTTGTCCCACAGCACGTCCCTGGCGTGGACGGCCGCTATAAGTTTGTTTAGGTTTTTCTCGTATTTCAACGAACTCATAATGAACTATAAAGGCGCGTCCGTATTATAGGCGAAAGCGAACACGAGCGCTGCAAGCGGCGCTTGTCGCGTCACTGACGCTTACAGCGGGGCGGCGGCGGCGATGCCCCGAGAGCGATTTCGGCGCTTGAAGAGCTTAAAGATTACCGAATTTAGGTTAATGTTTATAATAAACTTAATATTTCAATGAGATACAATCACTGGAATATAAGCTCTGAAACGGAATTAGAGATCAAAAACGTAAATAATAAAATGTCACTATCAAAGTGACATTTCAGGGGTAATTATCATTTTATATGCAGCGTAATTAATTACTATCTAGCCTAGTTACAACGTAAATAAAGAAATGTCACTGTCAAAGTGATGTTTCGTTAATTAACATGTTCCTAGACAGTCTAATTATTATCCTCCACAACTTAGCAAAATAAAATACATTAGCATAATAACCGTTACATAATATATAAATCAAAGACAAAATTTGCATCCACAATTTTTATTCAATTTCTGATTCTTCATCATCAAATTGTTTTGATGATGAAAAATCAGTATTAGTCTCATTTATTATAAATGCATCGGATACAGTATCAATAAGATTGTCAACACCATACGTTTTGTCTTCTTCTTTAACAACATGTTTAACAAAATCACTCCATCTCTGCGGCGTCACCTTTTCTAACTTTCTTCAAATAATTTTATAATTGATTGGACATTATAATATTAATTGACTAAATTATTTTTTGTTGAATGTACATTTCTTCTCTATAACAAAAAATATAAACAAATACCTTAATGTTTGGACTTCTATCTTATGGCTAATATCAGGAAAAATAAAAAATTTACAATTTTATTTCAAAAACTTATATTTTATATTTGAATAGTATTTCATGTCAATTTAAAGCTGGATAATATAGACAATATTGTTTGTGTAATAAATATTACAAAAACAATAAAAACCAAATTGTTTTACTTGTTTAAGGTACGTGTAATACTTAAAACGCGATATTTTAATACTTATCGACAAGCTACTAAAATAAAGTTATTATGTTTAAACTGACAACACCGTTGTTTATCTTTTTATCTCGAATCCCATTTCAGAATTCACAAAATAAACAGCTTTGATAATTAACATTTATCATAAACTGATTAAATTATTAAATGATCGTAGAGGATATTTATATTTTTACTTTATAAAGGCACTCAAGTGAGATATACGAAAATCACTATTTGATTAATTTAGTTTCATCCAGATGGTTCAGGAGCATATTTCTGGTATAGTTCAATAATATTAATAGCCTTAAAACACATTAAATCATTAACGGTCATGTCATGGATGAGCAGAACACCATCCTCCCTCCTCAGGAGGTATCGAGTCTAAATCCCTGACCGCCGCCAGTTTGACTAATAATTTCCTAACGTAAATTAAAATTCCTAATCCAAATTAGATTAAGTCTATCGACCCTGGACGACGTTACCGCAATGGCGATAACAATCTTATGGGCCCATAACGCACATGAGTACAGCATGAAGATCAAAATTCCAAAACCTACTATCTGAAATGAAAAGATTATACGAATGTAAGTAAGTAGTTTAGTGATACACAAATCCGACATAAAAATTATCAACTGATGATCACATATTTTTAACTGGTACATAGTACTGTATACATACACCGTATCAGTACCAACTAATCATATTACTTTATGGTAGTGGCTTTTGTAGATTAATTTTTGACGTGACAACGTCTTATAAATTGGTTTGCCGGGTGACACTTCAAGAAACTGCGTTACGCTCCGCTCACGTTATGCGCTCACAATGAGAGCGAGTGAGAGGCACGCGTCCCTTCCACTCAGATAGGAACAAGTTAAGTTGTAGTAAACGCTGTTTCATTGTACACAAATGTATTGCAAGTTATTGTATGTATATTTGTATATAAATACGTATGTATGTGTAAAGGTAAAAATAAAATTTTGTTAATATGAAATTCAGTGCGAGATTCTTTGTATAAATTAATGTTTTACATATAATTCTTTGTATAAATAAATGTTTTAAATTGTTACTATTATTTCATCCTTCTTCCTACTATACGAATGAATATTCACATTAAAATGATTTTACCACTCAAAGTCGTTGTCACGTAAAACTTTCGCCCGTATACCGACTTTACAGGCAACCAATTTTTTAAATGATAATTTATGTTAGATATTTTTGGAAATTTTTTTTTTATGCTGAAGTCCTTTGTCAAAAATTTTAAAATATCGAATACGAAACGTACTACAGTGTATTATAGATTATTGAAGCTTTAGAACTACTAGTGTAAACTTACCGTAGAATAAACATAAAAATGAATTATACTTTAGTTCATTAAGTGCATTTTTATCTATTTAAATTAATGGCTTTAAATTAATAAATCGAAACCAATTGCATTTATCAAATCAAGGCATCCTATTCATGCATATTTTTTCAGAAATAACTACAGTTTCGTCCGATATCCATAGGGCTTATCCGTTAATAAAGAACTTAATTTCCTTTGTTGGCGACATATTTGTAATTTAAATAAGTTCTTTATACAGCAAAAAAATTTCGACTACATAAATTTTTATTTTATTTCTATTGTAATTATTATTATCCTATTAAATTAAAGTAAACAGATTATTGTCCCACAAAATAAAAACAAGGCAAAAAAATATGATCTTCATTTTTAGTAATATTACAATATCGCTAGCGCTTACAGCGCTGTATTGTATGATTTCGCCTACACGCTCGTCGCCCTGCTCCCCTCTCCGCCGGCAGCGGCGCGTGTCGCTACACGGTTGTTTGTGACATCCGTCTCGATTCTCACGTTATCTTCATAGTATGCTATATCCATTACTGCTTATGTTTGATAAGATATAATCTGATTCCATTGTAGAGTAGCGATGGTTAGTAAGTGCAAGAATTTAATGTCCCGCTTATCGATTAGCGAGACACGAGTCACACCGAATCACCTTCGCCTCTTCTGGAACATACCTACTGTGGGATTTCGAGCTGTTTATTAATTTCATGGCTAACAAATATCAAGCGATTATAGATTTAGTATTTAACATTCGGTATTTAAAGAACGTGTTTAATGTAAAAACGAGTCTAAAATTAACAGCACAATTATTTATATGTTAAGCAACAATTTATCTATATTAAGTATAGACACAATATATTTCTTTGTGATATATACTTAATTTAATTATAATTAAAATGTATTAAATGAAATACAGTTTAAAAACATTTCTCTTATTACAGATATTATACAATACAAAACAATTTGTTGTGGCATTTTGGATAAATACAGAGTATAGGATAAATATCATCACGCTTTATTAAAAATAGGTTGAGCAGTTAACAGTTACACAGCAGAAGACGCATTTAATTAAAGATTTTTCTGTACTAATGAAAGTAATGTTTATATATGTTTAAAGAATTAAATCCATTCACAATTATTAAAAAATATGTGGCTAAATATCCCATAAATAAGTATTATAAAATTAATTAAGTCTTCTGGTATATTAGTAGTATAAAAAAACTTATTTTTAAATAGTATGAAATTATTTACACACAAACATACAAAAACTAAAAGTTTATAGATTATAATCTATAATAATAATCTATAAGTTTATAGATTATAATTCGGATTTAAATATATTTTATTGAAACTAACAATTTTACTATAAAAAATATTTTATTTGTTAGGCTGTTTATCTAGTGTATGTAGTAAATTCCTGAGTACAAATGGTTTAAAATTTTGAATGAAAAATATTATTTTCAGAAGACTACTTTTCAAACTTTAAACCAATTTTCTACCGATGCATAAATTATGTATAAGTAATTTTAGGATTGTTTAATTCATTTTTATTTTATCTATTGTATGTGGTAGATTTATTTCTATGACCGTATAGATACTACAAATATTAAATTTTTCATAATTACAACTGGTACTTTTTGAGTCGACTGCACTGAGCATATATAACTCCGTAGTATATTTGAAGAAAATGAAATATCAGCCAGCTCCCAGCGCTCGTATCGTTTTGATGTAGAATTTGCATCATTTTTCTTTGAAAACTAAAAATTGTCGAAAGTCTATTCTAGCGGCTTATGTTCCTAAGACTTAGAGTCGTATTAATAAAAGTCACTCAAATAATGCGCCATCTCAAGACGTGACGTGGGAGCAAGACAAATATTAATCTCTATACAGAAACTCTATAACTGTCTCACTTTTTCCACTGTCAAGATAAAACGCCGCACTTAAGTGGCCTTTATTAATACCGCCTTTAGAATCTACGTATTCATTTAAATACATTTATCTACGTTTAGAAATTTGCCCAAGTGAGTATTTTCTGTTTAATAATGTTACCATAGTCTTTTACAAACATACGATACGGTATGCACTTTTATTATTCACAATTTTTATTGTTGACATAAATAAGGTATTGAATTTTATATAGTTCATACTACATATATATATGTGACGATCAATTGGACAAATTACGGGTGACCTAACGGGTGACATTCTATTTATCTGTGTCGTATGTGTTTCAAGAGACAGTTATTGAACATATTTTTTATATTTTTTTTGATTAAAAAAAAAACAACCACCGACTATTGGCTGTGATTTGTCAGGTCATCGTATTGTACACATGTAACAATTTTTGGGAGAATTAAAAAAAAATCTGTGCTCACAAAAGAGGTCGGTTGCAATCTTTATGATACGACATGCGACACTGAAAGCCATAAAGGATTGGTCTCCTTTCCATATTTTAGATGCAACTATTGTAATTATCGTCAAATTATAAATACAGACTCAGATGAAATGGAAGTGTTTAATTTGAACGATTCCACAGTTTCTGGTATAATGCCGATCGGGGGTAATTATTCGTCGTAGATCGATTTACGTCATACGTCAGATAAGTATTCTAATAAGATACACGCAAAACTGTCCGAAAAGCGGCAGAAAACAGGTGAAGGATCTGGTGCAGCGGTTGAGGAAAAAGATGATGTTCTATCAGAATGCACAGACAGTGGGACACCTGTCATAGATGTTCTTGCTGATGGGTCCTGGGCCAAAAGTGTATACACATATAATAAGTGAGTAAGTATGTACACAGAAATGATAAATTATGAGTATAGAAAATGGCATCCAAATGAATATATTTTCATTTAAATTATCCTGTTTTATTTAAATTACCCTATCTAAATAAGAGGGCCAAATGTCTTTATAGTAGAAACAACACACAGTGATAAAGAAAATGGAACGACAAATGCTCTACAGAGATCTGGATAAGTATTGTTATGAAAAAGAAAATTTAATCTTTGTACAAAATAGTAGTCTGAATAACATATACCAAAATTAAGAATTGAAATATAAGTGAAGTTCATTAATTTTTCTATGCACTGTAAGGGAGCGTCCATAAACTACGTAGCTCGACCAAGGTGGGGGAGGGATAAGCTTAAGCGCTACGCTGAGGCACGTAATAGGGGGGAGGGAGTCGAGAGCAAAGCTACGTGGTTTTCTTCAGATGAAAATTTTGTTGAATAAGATAATTTGAGTGACCCCGATGTTAATTTAACAAGAGGAATCAAATAATTAAATACATTATTTGAAAAAAATAAACTGTTAATAAATTAATTTATTATTAATTATTTTATTTTATAAATAAATTAATGTATCGTGAAAAACCACGTTCCATTGGGTTGGGGGTCATCATAGAAAAGGCTACGTGAGGCCACATGGGGGGAGGGAGGAGTCCTAGAGAGACTAAAATATGACCACGTGGTTTATGGACGTTCCCTAAAGCGTCTGTCAGAAGCTGTGGTCAGCGGAAAGTGTCTTGTGATACTGGTAGTATCCAGATATCCTTATTTTAAGAAAATTTGTATAACCCTATTTTGAGAAAATCACTATGTTAAAGTTTTAAGTAATAATCGTTTATTATTTATTATTATTATTGAAAACCCTTTCAATAATAATTTTCGCGTAGAGTTTGCCAACGACGCGAAGGTTTCTAGGGTGGTAATATGCCTCCACCTGCCTTCCTTTTTTAGAGGTGTTTAATGACGACTTTTCGCTAGTCGTTGGGTACTCTACGACTTTTGCGGCCCTCGGCATCGATAAACATATGCATAATATGTTCTTGAAATAGAATTTTAGTTAGATAGACTAATTATAAAATAGTAGAACGTGGATAATGCTATCAATGCGAGAAGTTTTAACATAAGAGCTGAGGTATTGATAAATAAAAATGAACATTATTAAGAATAGGTACCGCATCGAAACCTACAGTTTATGTCAAACTCTCGTTCACACACAACTCTAACTTAATTATAAGCACGATTGATAATTAAGTTATGTAAGCGCTCAGTCCTCATTGATTTTGCATCTTCACTATTTGATATATTTCATCCTACCGATCGAATATAACTTTAATTTATCTTTTTGTTGCAATATTTTTCAATTTTTTATGTACATTTGAAGCTATTAAAAATCCGATTGCCAGATAAAACTGTCCGTCATAAGAGTCCAATTCTGCGAGGGAATCTCGTTTTAAATAACCTATTGTGTAATTAATATTCAATAAAAAGTTATTTATAATACTAACGAATACTCATGGCTCTGCCCGCGTGGAACATAGTCACTTCAGAACGTTGTGCACCATCTCGACCGACGATCGTATGTCGATATCGACATGGATGTCCTCGACGTGGTCGATGTCGACGATGTGGTCAAAATTATTTTTTTCAACCTGTTGTTGTAATATCTCGATAATAAGCGTCGATATATTACATTACTGTAAGTAGAAAGTACCCATGCAAGCTCCATTTATTGCATTAAATGTATTATAAGACTATATGTGGTACATTATGAGGTTGAACTTTTACATTATTTATGGTACTTTTGTCTTATAATTAGGTAGATAGACTTGTTTCTGAATTTAGTACCTAATTGAACGAATCGAGTCAACTGTGATATATAATCTTTGCTATTTCGGATATATTTTCTTATGTCATGCATTTAGAGAAAAAACAGATATAAAAAGATCGGTGATTTGTTCAGTTGCGAGACTTATAATTTTTTCTTACACAAAACAAAATTTTTTATACAATCATGTATTTATAACTTATCATTTTCAAGGTTTGAAGAGTGTGGCTGAATGAACGAGCTGGCGGTCATGTCCGGGATGTCGGGAGCGAGTATGCTGCGCACGCGCAGAAAAGATGTTAACGTCAAACCCAACCGGAAGTAAGTGGACTTCTTATTCGTATATACACATTTAGTCAAACACGAGGGTCACGCATATTTTTATAGATTTGTTAATTAAGAAACTTCAATATTAAACATATCAATAATAAATTATTTTTAAAAAGTGCCCATTAGTTAAATCTGATCAGAATGTATTTTAAGGATGTATCGCGCAGATGTAACACAATTCGGATTGGTTCAACCAACTACCAGGACAGCAGGAAAGCGTTCAAAACATTTATATAATTTGGTGTGCAATCTAATAAAAAATAACAATGCCTCTATCGCCTCTTAACGTTCCACCGAGTACCAGGACAGCACACACAGCAACCAGTATAACAACACATATTTTGTACCTAATTTAATATGGCGTAGTCCAATAAAAATATAATAAAAATGTCGATTGCTTGTTAACATTCCACTGAGTACCGGAACATATCATACATGAAGTAGTACTAAAACATTTGTTTTATAGATCATTTAATGTGGCGTATCCAAAAAAAAAATAATTTGATTTTACCAAAAAAAAAATGTTATTTAATCACGTCAACGAAGTGTAACTTCTTAAGCACGTACATAAAATACACACAGATTTTTTTTTATTTTCGCTTTTATTTGCTTGGCTAGTGTAATTAACAAGTATGCAGCCAGATCTAGAAGGTCAAATTTAACCTACTTTTAATTGTCATGCCCACTTGAAAGTGCATATATAGGTAATTCTAATAACACTATAATCAGGTACCATCGAGCTGATTTGAACATGGGACTACGAGAAGACAGAGGATCATGGAACTCTTCAATGGCTGCTAATAAACTACTTGACCTTGAACTCATTTGAATTGATTTCGTATTTTAAATATACTATGTTTGACAATTGAACCGGACAATAGAACCGGAAACTGAACAACGAAGCTCTTCAGCGACTAAATAACCTTCGAGTTGGGTTCATTTGGTTTGTTTCGACTAACTCGATACACTACATAAGTGGCGAGGGTCTGATGATGGAGCCGATTGGTAGACAGCGAGGATAGAACAAAATGTTTGAAACTAAAAATTAAAACTTTCAATGCTAGATTCTAAAAATTCTCAGTGACTGAAAATGCGTTCACCACCAACGCCTTTTGATGAACGAATCTCGCATAGTATTTCTATTCTAAAACAGTGACCTGATAGAATATTCATGTATGTATTAATTCAACCTTTAGTACTGTTTCATCACTGTTCTGTGGTCCAGATTGGACCGCAAGTCGTCCCGTGGCATGCTGTACGAGAACGAGGAGCTGAGGCTGCGGACCATAAACATCAACGCCGAGGTCGAAAGGGGTTAGTAGAAGTACATACCTATCTCATAAACATGGCGATTGCGAGGAGTGTGCAAAGGGTGCGTTTACCCGTTAATATGTCCGTTTTGTGTCTTTAATCTGTCCGTATTATGTCTTTAATCTGTCCTTATTATGTCTTTAATATGTCCGTATTATGTCTTTAATATGTCCGTATTATGTATTTAATATGTCCGTTTTGTGTCTTTAATCTGTCCGTATTATGTCTTTAATCTGTCCTTATTATGTCTTTAATATGTCCGTATTATGTATTCAATATGTCCGTTTTGTGTCTTTAATCTGTCCGTATTATGTCTTTAATCTGTCCTTATTATGTCTTTAATATGTCCGTATTATGTATTCAATATGTCCGTTTTGTGTCTTTAATCTGTCCGTATTATGTCTTTAATATGTCCGTATTATGTCTTTAATATGTCCGTATTTTGCCCATTTTATGTCCGTATTATAACCGTGCTATGTGCGTATAGTCGCAAACTTAAAGACCTCCTGTTTTTCAGGTCAGTCGGACATAAAGAAGCTGAAACGCGAGAACGACCAGTTGAAACGGGAAATATCGGCGCTGAGATATGAGTACGACAAGCTAGACCACTTGCTCAGGGAGAGGAGGTCGTCCCCGGAACAGTCTGACGTGCGTGTGTATTGTGTATTAATGTACTTCAGTATTGTATGGTGATGTACATATGTATTATGTACATATTAACCTTTGTGTACGCGTATAGTACACACATACACCAATGCGTGTACTGTATATTGGTGTACGTGTGTATTGTGTATTTGTGTACGTGTGTGTTATACATCGGTATATGTGTATATATGCTAAATATTTTGGCATATGTGTTATGTTGTGAAAAAGGCGAATGGCTTTCAAAAAATACTTTATAGTATTTAAAAATAAACAAATAATAAATGTTGCTCGCACCGTTTCGCTCTATTCATATTTCATTTAATTGCTTATTATAAGTGTATATTTAGAATTAAAAGCATTTTTAATTTCTATCGATATAATACTTTATGGTTTTTGTAATGGAAATACGTAATCATCGAATTTTAGTTTAGTATACAGTAACTTTTGTCCACGGCTTTCCTCTCGTGACCTTAAAGCTAGTTCTTTACCTTTTTCTATTGATTGTTATAAACAAGAAGAGCGCAAAACATTATTTTACTTGTTCATTCTTAGTACGTGTATTTATATCTTGCGGTACAAGAAGATAAGTTTATTTGGGAAGAAAGGATATAGAGAAGGTTTCTCTTTATGAATCACACGGACGGAGCTGCCGGCGAAACCTAGTATTTGTGTGTTAACGTTTTAGATATAAACCTAACAGGCATTGGCGCCGGCTTTTAGAAAATACCGTGGGTGCTCATGTTCATTTACTACCACATGTACCATACTTATCTGCCACGCATCAGTACCCATCTTGGGTGCTGGGTCCCCCAGGCACTCACGAAATCGGCGCTCTGGCTAACAACTACGAAATGGTTAATAACAAGACCGACTAAATGCGAAAATAGTACTACGACAATCATATATTCTAAGTCTACAGTGTCAATTCTAACAACGGCTTTGTGGGCAGGACAGCGGTGGCTGTGAGGCGTGCGCGGAGTGCGCAGGCGCCGCGGGCAGGGGGCATGTCGCCTTCAACGAGCTGAGCGTGGTGCCGGAAGAGGACGCTGCGGAGTACAGCAAGGTGATTGCTTGACAAACCGAATCTAAATTTTTTCCGCACATCCCAATGAAAGGTACCGACGCAACAGATGCGGTCGGCGTTGGATATCGACCGAAGAGTTATCTAGCTTTTGTGCAGAAATAGTGTATTTTATGGAATTAACGTGCAGTGAACCTAACTTATGTGATTCTAGTTGATTGGCGCAGAATTCCTATTATCAATAAAATATAAAATCTGCGATTAGGTGAGTATTTCATGCGTATTAAGAATCTAATTGTAAATCGAAAAAAATATCCAGTAATATGATGAATATCAGCATTTCAGTTTATTTTACAAAGTTTTTGGTTAGGGTGCGCGTTGAAATGTCTCAATCAGGTCAACCGTGCGCGGGAGGTCAGGAGGTAGTTTTAAAATTGAGCGCTCCAAAGGTTAAACGTAGAGAGCTTCCTTAATTAATCTGAATTTAACATGACAACAAAAACTAATGTCCGTCCAATGGTCGAAATTCGACCATTCTCATTATTGAAAATTCTTAGAAAACGTATACGAATTCACATCTTTCTATTCTTATACGTTCATTCATTGTAGGTATATCCAAGATCATACTCATAGACGTAAGGAGTGTGAAGTGTGTCGAATAGAGCCTTCTAAATGAAGCCTTCGACTCTACGTCGAAAGTGAAAAATAATATTTGCTGCTACCAATTTTTTTTAATGATGAGACTAAACTCGTCAACAGCTACTAAACAAGAAAGAAAAACGGTTAACAAACAGAGGACAAAAAGGTTCTGTATTCATTTCTCTTTGCCGCTTTATATATAGAATTATAAAAATATGCAATATAACCCTTAGAAAATTATTTCAATCAATTAAAAGTCGAGAGAAGGTTTTTCCAATGTCAGATAATAAATTAAAAACAGTCTTTTTACAGTATAAACATATAAATTTATAGGTATCAAATCCGTTCAAAATTTTTAAGTAACTATAAAAAATCTAGATTAAGTCTAGTTAATTTAAAATTTTACACGCTCAATTCCTATAATTTAATTCAATAAGTACGGAGGACTGTATTTAAAATCATTTAACCGCTATGACGTAAAGCTGCAAGAAAATCTTTTTTTTTCTATCAAATATCGTTCTCGATTCGAAAACTCGTGGAACCGTTGGGCGCACCCAGCTACGCTCATGCCGTGAATCCATGTGGGTTGGGACTGTAGTGGCCGTGGAGTAAAGCTGCAAGAAAATCTTTTTTTTTCTATCAAATATCGTTCTCGATTCGAAAACTCGTGGAACCGTTGGGCGCACCCAGCTACGCTCATGCCGTGAATCCATGTGGGTTGGGACTGTAGTGGCCGTGGAATACGGTGTTATTTAAATAAAGATTATGTTCCACGAGATCACCAATCACTCAGAAGAATGTTTGCGTTGACGGTCAAAAGCTATATATTCATATTCATCTATGGTTAGAAGAAATGTTCGAAAAATCGATTTTTTTTCATGACGGACAAATAACGGTTTTTGTACACTTCATGATTTTACTGTGATGGGTCATGAACAACGCCATCTGTTAATTTGCGAATCGCGATTTCTCGCGCCGAGCGACATCTACAGCGCGGTGAGCACGCTTTAAACTTTTGCTATGTACATTTTTTTTTAAACTTATAATTAAAAGAAGCTTAATTACAAAAGGAGCTTAATTAAAATAAATTTAATATAAAGATCACGTTTGAATACCGGACGCCGCCGTTAAGTGTCGGATAGAGATTTTGTTACGTATTGCATAAAAAAACACGTCACTTCACACCTTCCACCCACCGTTTTTATTACACCACGTATATACCACAGTACATGAGACCAAGAGCCTATATTCCACACAGAATTGTGAACGTCTGCATTCGTCTATTGCATTTTAATTACCCACACTATCCGTTTGTTTGTGATTTGATTGATTGCGTATTCTGGTAGCGCTACAACTTTTAATTCAATCATATTTAATGGGAACGGATAGTGATTATTATTCAAGACGAATTAATCTAACTTTATTTTACATTTACTGCGTTACGCTCGGACCCCGAGAAAAGTTTGATCGGATTCTTAGAAATGTAAATGTTAACAAAAAAAAAATATGTGTATACCACGTGAATTGTTGCAATCGACAATTAGAACATTTAAGCAACATTCTTATCATATTATTGCAATGTAATAATTACATTCCAATAATATGATAATAATAATGTGAGATTCTCACTTATTTGTTAATATTAATAATTAATAAGTAAGAAATTTTCATTGAGCATGTCTGATTTTTTTTTTTAATATTGTTTAATATATACCCATCACCGATGACTATGTGGAAGTTGTTATTTATATTCCTGTAAATTTTTGATCTGTATAAGAAATAAAGTATTTCCTAAGTAAATACACTTTCAATAGTGTCAATATTTATAATATTATGACCATCTATCCCTACCGGGATTTGATAATTGATATAGAAAAAAAATTAATACTAAAACAGACAATTATATATTGATACTATGGCATACACTACAGAATCACTTTTACTGATCGCAGATAGTTCGCTTGGATACAATATTCGTGAAATGTAGATAAAGTCACAAATATATCATTCTAACAAACAAGGTCGCAAACTTTAACACCCATGAATAAAGAAATAACCGACAATATCTAGAACGTTCCCAAAAAAAATCCATGATTATTCTACTACTTTTTATGAGTGTAGTTCGAAAAAATATTTATTAAAATGTCCTTTTCATAATATGCATAACTATAATATAAAAGGTCCATTTATTTTCTAAAATTGTCATCTCACGAAAAATTTAGCGCTTGTTCTTGCGCCCACAGAAAAAGAGAATGGTTTTGTAGTTATTTTCGTTAAAAGACCAAGAAACCATTGGATAAGGAACCCAAGAAACGTAGACTCATCCAGTTATTTGTAGATTAAACTCCATTATGTGCTTGAACTTTTCGGATAAGCTAATGAAAGTTAGTTAAGATAAGGAAAGCTAGACGTCCCTCGCTTCCGTCACCGCATATATATGAGTCAAGGACGGGCAAGCCGCGCCGGCGCACGGCGTACAGAAAATATTGTTATACCTAAATGCTAAAGGTATAAATAAACCGAAGTCAGTGCGCCCGCGCACGGCTGCCGTCTATGCGAGCGAAGTTTTAGTGAAAGTGTGCGAGACTCGATTAAATCCACCATTATTGTATTCTGTAGATCCCCCTGTGTAATTTTTCAGTTTTCTCGTTCATCCATTTCTTATGCGGCGTAACAATGAAGGTAAAGTGAACCATTAACTTCTATTTAGTTTGAAGCGTTGTGCTTTGAAAATACCATTATAAATACAAACTCTGTCTGAATATAATAGCAATGTCAATGTTCAATTTTAACTAATTTGAATACGATTTTCATTCGATTTCATTAAATTTAATTTAACGTTTTTAAGGTCTACATTTAACTAAAACATACCTATAGCTACTTACGAACGAATAATATTTTAATTATATTTAAACTTCTACGTAGCGAATAACCGTTTATCGTATATAATTGATTGAATTAATGATATTATACTTGTATTGAGGGCTTGTCAGATTGAAGGATTACTTTAAACCCTACACCTTGATCTAGTGTGGCTTGGGGGGTAGCTAAAGATTGTTGTTACAAATGTGGTGACCACGTGTTAAACCGACGGCTTAATATACACTTCAAGACGAAGTATGTTTAATTTGACTGGAGTTAATCATCCATCGGTTTGCCCGTGATCAGTTCGAGAACAACGCTCTTGATCACTCGCCCGCTACAGCATTTATATCTATAGTATAGTAATGTTCATATCACATGATATATGCACAATAAAAGTGTCTTTCTTTGTCACACAATCACGTAAATACTGCATAACGTATCTCCATAAAACCATGACTAATCGACGCGGGATCGTATGTAGATGGTTTCAGGTGGTTTTAGATTATTGGGAAGAAATTCCTTAACGCGGCTTGCAGGAGATGCTAGTTGGTAGAAATTGACACGTGAAAAAAAAAGTTACGTTACGAAACGTGTTTTCATTCGACACTCAGTGACTCTCTCTCTTTCTTTCTAATAAATGCTAGTTAATTAAACAATTGTAACGGCAATTTCGCGGGTGCCAATTTTGTTTTTCAATAATTTGGTAGAAATGTCTATTTATTATTGCACGACTCATAATGCGAAGCATTAAGAAGTGCTCTACGAACGAATAATTTTTTTTCCTCAATTTCGTAACTTTTTTTCATCAATAACACGATTAATAATTCATGTAATTTTATTAACCTGTGCACTATTTGATAGATAATTTAATGAAGATTAATTCTATCACTGGTTCAAATCGATTTAACATAATACAATTAGAAAAAACTATCAAAATAGTCAAAAGAAATTTCCTGTCAATCAACACTTTTTTCGTTCCGGACACGATAGCGAGCGTAAAAATTCACTAATTTGATCCATTTTTTTTTTAATAGCTTTAGATCCACTGTCCGGAGATTGGTATTGAAAATAGTTAACTTGATTTGTGTCGTTTAATAGTTATTAACAAAAAACTAATGAACATTATGAGTCGTGCACTTTTGGATTTTCCAAATATCATGTTATATACATATGCAATGAGTAATGATGTCATTGAGGTAAATTTTTTAAGATTATTTTTCAATTTCTATACCTTTCAGGAGATGAACTTTTCATTTTTCATATTTTAATAAACTCATTTTTTACACATTAAAGTGACAACTATTATCGATTTACAAAATTATACAATTTGAAGCTTGTCAAATTTAACAAAGTCTGTATTAAAAAAAAAAAGATGGCGTTGTTTAGTTCTTTATTTAATGTTCTTTTATGTAGCTTATAATTCGCTATTTTATATGTATTGTATTCAATTTTAAGTATATGAATACTTAGTTAAGATATTATTTTGTATTTCTCGTTTATTTACTCTCAAAAGTTGTTATTTTATTTCACTCTTTCTGTTATTTGTTATAACATATTATAAAGTGAAAGGAACTTCTGTCCAACAGGGTGTCCTAAGACACCTCTCGTTTTTTTTTTTACTTTTTTAACCCCTACAACCCAGCGAAGCGAGCGAGTGGGAGCTAGTATTATATATAACTACATACAGATCGCGAATCACGTGGGACTACTTTTTTATTTAATAAACGACCGTCGTGGTCGTTTACTAAACGTTTACTAAATTTACTAAAAGTCGTAACTGACTACACCAAGCATACTGCTGGCATAAAGTAGTCTGATATATACGAGGTGTGACCCCGAGTTAGGGACTTTTAACGCAAGATTCCAAAGTCAAGACATTTTGACGCAATTCAGTCAAAAATTCCCTCAAACACTTTCTCTGTTACAGTTGTATAACGTCCACCTCTTTTTCCGAAATAGATTATATACTCTTGGCAGCTTAGTATTTTTTTTAATAACAATTTAAGGAGCAAAGAGAATGCGGGGCAACAGAATGTATAGGTGATCACTGCTGTCCATGTACACTCGCCCCAGAGCAGTCACTAGCCCATAGCCAGCCTTTTAGAAAGAATGGAATATCTAATGGAGAGGGGAGTGCGCTACCGGAACTCTCATTTACCGGACGAAATGCAACAGCGGAAGCTGCTACTTCACGTCTGTATTCCGTAAGTGTGGTATTTCACCAATCGAGGCAGCTGGCTTCGTGCTGCAGTCAAGTTCGCCGCGGAATGGCTTAACCACATGTTAGTAACTCTGTACTTCACTTCACACCCCATTAGCACAATGAAATTATAAAATATGTGACTGTCTTGAGCTTCATTGCTATTCTGCCCTCTATGTTTCGATTCTATTTACAAAAAAAATTCTAGGTATTTAAACATTCCTCGTACACATATTAATTCTTACGTGTCACCCAACTAATTACCATGTAATTACTATATTTTATTATATATATATATATATATATATATACATAATAAAATATAGAAAGTTAAAGCAAAAATGTAAACAAGACGAAATCACTTTTGTCTCTGTAGAGGGAATTTAGAATACGCGGTCATATTTTGTTGAATAAGTCTTCGACTAAACGTTATTGGATTTAATTTTATATAATTTCATGACCCATAACGCTCAGTTAAACGGGTGGATTGCGGGTAGTATTATGTTACTTATTTACAATGAAATTAATTAATAAATATAACACGTCATAAACTTAGTAAACAATATAAACGGTCACAGGTATAAGTGACCGTTCGCCGGAGGTCAGGACGTGGTTTGGCTTGAAAATCGTCGTTCAAAAATAACCTCCGGACGCGCCGCCTTGATGCGCGTGCGCCGACGCGCCACCAGATGTCATCGCTTTATTGCCATCATAAAAATATTAATTTACGTCCTTCAAAGATGTGCTGTAGACGAAACCATTTTTTACTTTGTCCGCGTTCATTTATTTCGAAAATTGCTATAGCATTTGAAAAGGGCTGACATCTTAAAATTATATATAGTTTTCAACATTTCTATTTTATGTATTTTAAAAATGTAGTGTATGTAGAATAAACGAAACTATCATTAACGTATTTTTCATTTAAGAACTTCGAATGAGGTTTTTGTAGTAGAGTCATCGTACTGTGGCCTGTATGTGGCTTGGCTGCGGCACGTAAATAAGCCAAATCTATCGGTGAGATAGCACACTCTTACAGAATACAGATGTGAAGTAGCAGCTCCCGCTTTTGTGTTTCATCCGGTGAATGAGACTTCCGGCGAGCCCTCCATCACCCAACTCTTTCCTCCATCAGATATTCTATTCGTACCCAAGAGTCTGGTAACGCACTAGTGACTTCTAATGACCACCCACTCTCATGGTTCGTTAATATGTTCCTCGCATTTTTTTTTTGCTTTGTAACATATTCAAATGTATAATCGATTTAATCAAGAGTTGCGGCTCTGCTTGCTTGGATATTTATTGGGGAACCTTTCAACTCAATTTTTAAACTGTATGATCCATACTAACAAAGAAATCCAAAAGTAGGGTTTATTATGTACGTGTTTCTTTCCTTTCCATGGGCTAACAGTCCTACAACACGAATTATACGACATGTGTCATAGAAATAAATATAGACTACGTTTCAACTTAGTATTTTGGGAAGAGAATGTCGAAAATATTTCAAAATTCAGTAACGTTTCAACGTTCCATTTAGCGGGAAAGAAACTAGAACCTAAATCGGACCCGGTATTGGGGCTTGTATCGCCATCGGGAGCGAAATCAACAGAGGACCTGGGCCGGGTTCAAATCTAAAATAAGGCCGTTATTACGTAAACACGAATACACTTACTTGAATGTTCTTTTAGCCCGAACAGCATTCCGCCACGAAAATTATCCATTCTCAAGACACGGATAATTTTCTTTTCAGACTCCCGAACCCTGCAACTGTGGGACATGCGCGAATTCCAGACCCACAATCGACGCGACCGGCGGGCCCTCGACGTCAGATCAAAACGCCGGTTCGCCGCAAACCACCGCCGCCCAAGAGAGTCTGGAGCGACCCGTCGATGTGCTGGTCCACAACGCTCCATCAGAACCTGTCTTCTTCCAATCGGTGACATCTGACCCTTATCACGTGGCCGCCCCCCCTCCGCCGGGTTTCGTATTGTCCGCACCTAGGTTCCATACGGGAGGAAACGTCGAGGACCTATTGGGCGAAGTGCAGACAGCTCCGACCATTCAAACGACTTTTATAGAGAATTCCGTATTCATGTGTAACACAAGGAAAATCACACAAAAGCACGAACCTTGCTGTTGCAAGGGTCATACTAGCAAGATACAACAACCGGAACCGGAGGCACCAGCGCCGAAGTCGTACGTAACAGAAAAGAACATAGAGCTGAATTATGATTACCCCAAGACGTCGTCGGTGGATAACCAGAATTCCGAATCGAGCGAGATGCAAACTACGACGACAGAGGTCGCCAGCACCGTTGTCTTCGTCGAAAGAAGGATACCAGTGAGACCGAAGAAATTCGATTTTCTTTTTCGATCACGCTCAGCGCCAGTCGGCGACTCAGAGGAGCCCATTTATGCCACAGTCAAGAAGCTCCCAAAACGATTGAAACGCATGGACTTAGCGAATTTGGAAAGGGAAGTGGCATATCAAGCCGGTGAACCTGATTCTTCTATCAAAACAGAGCTCACCGTCAAGACCGATTCAGAGCAATCGCAGGTCCCGCATCCGGACGACGACACCAGCAGATCGGAGAAAGAGAAGAGTCCACAAAGGCAAGACACGACCAAAGCTAAAAAGCGAAGAAGGTTCTCGTTGACCTTCAAAAAGAGGGAGCGAAAGAGGAAAGAACCGAAGAACGGCACGGGAAAGAACGGCACGACCAAAAACGGACTCGTGTCCATGGACGGCGATGGCGATAGGTTGATAGAGGAGAGCGAGGTACAGGAATTTGGAAAGCAGAAGGCTTGTAGGCACAGAGCAAGGAACACCATGTCGTCGTGCAGTTCGGGCCCGCGGTACAAGCGGGACAGTTATCAGGTATTGAGGCTTTATGCCTGATTTCCTAAATTTATTTTCCAAAATTATCTCAATTTCGAGTCTATTCTCTATGCTTATTATAAAAAGTGTTACATTGAGGACCGATCGACGTAGGCAGGGTGGTAGGTGACCCCTACTTTTATCGGTCCTCAATGTAACACCTTGTATCTTTTCATTCTCTCTGCTACAATGTTATAATTCATATAAGATTCACTTCGTAATGACGGTCGCAATTATGATGTATGTGAATTTAACGTGACCCATCTAAATCCAGAGACACGACTTGCTACGTGTGTATACAGTTTCTTTACCTTTGTCATCTGTTTGTTTACCGTTCTTTTAACTCGATCCAATAATAAAAGCATAGTATGCTGTGTAGTATGTTTAGATTTGTTCATGCAAAAATTGGAATTGGTTTTTTCCCGATCAGTAATACAATAATTTTTATTTGCGTGATTTGTGTGACCAACGTCACGCGATCCAACCAAGGAAAGCGTTTGATTGACTTTAAAATACTTGAATTTAAATTTGTTTGCTACAAATGGTCATTATCCAAAAATAGAATACTTACTGTTCTCATACATTTTTTTTTAATTTAAATAGTTTTATGAAAGTAATTACTTTCATAAAATGTAAGAAAGTAACTATTAAGTAAATTAAAGTAAATATAAAGTAAACCGCGGGGCGCAACTAATTGCTGCGCCCCGCGGTTTACAAAATCGTGATAATGATGATAGAAAGTATTTTATTTTTTTGTCAATTTTTAAACGTTTTTATATTATTCTGCTATTCGGGACGGAGACAAATCCAACAAATTAAAAATCATGATAATCGGTCAAGTTGTTCTCCAGTGATAAGTGTTCGAAAAAAATATATTATCTAATGTATGTAAATTGGAACTAAGTATATTTTATGATGATCTCACTAAAAGGTATTATAAGCATTATAATCACTATGGTTTGTAAGAATAGGTAGGTACGGATGTATGTGATGATTGATGGTAATGCAAAAGTTATAGGTACCTACTGCAATATACTCCTATAAACTATGTTAAATGATTTATTTCGGTTTGTATAAACATTTTGCGATTTAGAAACGCGTGAGCAAACCACGTAGAGCTGGCCGTGAGAAAAACATGGCGTACTCAAATATATGCCTGCTACCTTTATGGTCTGACCCTGCCGCCGGACCGCACCGTAATATCGCGCACTCGCTTGTCATTCGTCATAACTATTCAAATATTTGTCCAAATGATATTATGCAAAAGACAAAGTTTATCTACTTTAAACACCAGAGCGATAAAAGTATTTATTTTGATATAAGGATCAGTTTGTTACTACCAAATGTGCGTTAGAAATAAATTATCAATTTTTATAGTATTTGTGGTTCACTATTTTGGCGATAATGGCTTACACATAAAAAATAGATATATGCTGTCGCGAACTTTTTTGTAGGACTATTTAAGATAAACGTTTCCATTATACATTATATACGTGTAATTCCAACGGTTTTTGCGGCGCACGCAAGAATAACTCGCAGATGACAGATTTTTTTTTCCTACTTACTTACAGTTATCGTTATATTTTGGATAATTCACACTATATCTTTATAAATTATAGCCTATCTGTTATTCTGATGTGTAAGCTATATTATTGTAAAGTTTCATTAAAATTCATTAAGCAGTTTTTGCATGAAAGAATAACAAACATACGTCCATACATTCTTACAAACTTTCGCGTTTATAATATAGTAGGTTTCAATATTTTTGCATTTAAATATTTGTTTTAATAACCTTTCTTTTATAATTTGTGTTACCTGTGACATAATCGTTGGTATGATAAAATGGGAATTTATAAAAATATTAACTGCTATCCTGGTAAACATAATTTTCACGTTATTAAATTTTATTTGTTTGTTATCACCAACATTGTTGTTGTTGTTTTGTTTGTTTGTTTCCACCGGGTGAAACACTGATGAAATTCAGCGAACAATATAAGTTTGAATAATTATTCAGAGCATTTCCATATCCCGTATATGTGGCAAATAATGTGTAAAAATCAAATGAAAAAATAAATAATAAAAAAAATATTTAACGATCATAACTTAAAGAGGACTGAACAAAATAATAGAATTTGGCCAATAAAGAGCAACGAAATTTTGAAATGATAGTTCACCTACAAATGTGTTCTACTCAATGAGAAAAATAAAAAAAATCACGCCGAATATTCAATAAAGCAGGGTATTAAATACATGTAGCCGTAAAACTAGTAGAAGTTATAGTCAATGGGTCTAGCTTTTATTAAGTAATCGAATTGATTATAACCACTTTTTTTCTTTTTTTTTTTATGTGATGCCATAAATTTTTCATTATGGATTATCGACTATACCTAATCATGGTACGCTAAAACAAAAGTTAAAATTGTAAATAGTTATTTACAATTTTAACTTTTGTTCTTATTTTCTACAATTAACCGTTTTTTTTTCCAATACTGTCAAACATTACTTATATATGACATAAATAATCGATTAATTTCTAGGAGATGACGTCACATTCAGAGCACGAAAGAACAAGCGTCAGCTCGTCCATGAATTCCATGGCCAGTGCGTGTACGCATCGCTCCAAGATGTCTCCACCGCCGCAGGACTCGATACCATGGTGCGGATGCTGGGGCGCCGGCTGCCTGTGACAGTGTATGTGACGGTGTTACCAGTGTGCAAAACCCAAAGACAGTAACGGTGAAACTAAGAACATTTGTGATAGATATGACTAAAGAGTTATGGAAGTGCGTACAGACATAACCCTATATAAATAAAAACGGTATTTTTAGGATTCGTTGGCCTTTACGGCTGCCTTTATTCATATATAATTCATATTCCTATATTCATAATAAACTGTTTCGTGTTGAAAATTAATACGTTTTTGCTATTCTATAAGAGATGTCGCTTTTTCTTTTAATAAAAAAATGTTGTAGAAATGATCTTTTACGAACATACATATTAAATATTTAAATAAATGAATTTGAAAAAGATCGTGTCGAAAATAATTGTAGCACATTTCATAACTTTATTTTAGAAAATATATTAATTATAATCATCCCTTCTCATACTAAGCGCCATCTGTTATATTATAGTAACTATTAAGACATTGAAGTGTCATTTAATTTGGGAAGCAATGGTCTACTGATTTTTTGAAATACCTGAAAGTTAATTCAATGCGATAAATAATATGATAGGTATTTGAAATGATATGATGAAACGTGACATGTATTGTAAATTCAACAAATACTCGCCTATAAAGGTAGATTTTATCGATTTTGGAGCATATATTTCTGTAATTTCTGTAATAACTAAGTACACAGATAGCATCGCGACACATAATCGCGAAACATCACCTGTCCTAATTGTACTAATTAGGTGAACTGATGTGGAATAATTTTTGTTTTACATCCTTCCTCTATGAGTATATCTCCATAAAGAATAAATAAATCTAAGATTACATAATAAATATAAAATGTGATCCGAACGCTACTCGGTCCATTTCTTTACTCTCATTTTATCATCATGAATTTCGTTTATTTTATCTAACGCCGTATAGAGTGAAAATAAGATATTTATGTAGGAAAACTAATTTGTATAAGACTGGTTGCGAAAATAAATATACGTCAATAAAAATTGAATAATTGGAATTTGACATAAATCGTAACAATGTACAAGTGTTGCAGTTAGTCAAAACGGCATTTAATTGCCAGACATTTCAAACGTTTTTACTGACGTAGGGCCATATTGTGGCCAAGTTGGTTATAGAACAAAAATGGGCCGCCTAGAACTACGAAATACCACATTGTTATGGAATACGAAATAACAACTTCCGCTGTTGCGTTTCGTCCAGTAAGTGAGAATTTGGGTGACCAACTCGCCCTTTGCCCATTTTCTTATCTATTTGTTGCCTTCTCTATTAAATATCCTATTTTCTGTCAAGATGCTAGCAACACACTTGTGACTCTTCTGGGGTTGTGCTTGCTCGTTTACCCTATAATATGCTACATAAAAAAATCATAGTTCAATTATGTTATTAGCAAAAATCAAAACGATGGCCACCATTGTGTCGATTTGCAAGAACAAGTCATTTACATAAAAAGAATAATTTTATTTGTTTACGTTATTAATGCATTATGTACGTATTGTTGGGTTGCACGCATAGTTAACCAAAACCCTTCAATTGACAAAATGTTTTCTGTTCTATAACTGTCAAGTAGCAGAAACCTTGCTTTAATCTTGCCGTCAGTACAAATTCACAATTTTATTTTCTTTCTAAGTATTCGACTTACTAGTAAACAAATCTCTTAATAAATGTGTATGTATATGTTACATTATAAAAATATTGTCCCATGTAAGCCTAAACGATAAATATTACTGGACATCTAGTCGAATCTCACATAAATGCCAAATAAGTAATTTTAATATTCATATATCGATAGTTGATTTTGTGATTTAAGACGCGGTAAAAAAATAGGCGGACGGAGCGTTGAACGATTGAGAACCTCTAAGTTAATCAACTCGTTATAAACAAACGAACCATAGACACACGTACACACCTAAACAAGTCTGCCGACTGTCGTTGCGAACAGAATTTTGCTAAATTCACCTTGTTTAAAATATTATTATACTTACAATTGTATAGTCAATTGCCAAACGTTGGTTCAGCTTATTCGACCGACTCTATGGTCACCGGCTATTGCTAAGTAATACTTTGTCCGCCTATTTTTACATTCATGATTTATGATTTGCGCGCAGGATTATGCGAAATAATTTTATCTATTGTGCTGTTAGAGCCTCTATAGTTCCAAAGATTATATCTTAATATTTTCACCTGAATATTATTTCTATATTTGAGAACGTAACTATAGATGTGAAAGTCATACGACAATACAATGCACGCGATACTTGTTGATATTGAATTTTACAACTTGTACAAAAACCATTTTAATCCAAACAAAAACTTGGTAAAAGAACTGTGATTTACCTAGTTACGATATTTTTTACTGACATGTAAAAAGTGAAATAAAAAAACATGTAAATAAAGTATTGCGAATTTCTAATGACTGCATTTTTCGTTCCCGTCTGTCGGACATCTTATGCAGTTTACTTGCGTTTTTAAGTAGAAAAATTTTTGCTCTGCATCACATGGACATCTACACATGCGATTTCCGACTCGATTTTTTTTTCAAATTGCACTTCGAACTACCCACATATTTATCAAATAATACACCATTGCACAGCTTCTAGAGTAATTAAAGCGTGACCAATAACGAAACACCAGTGCGTGTGATGTACATTGCGAGACATGTCACTATGATGATCGCGAGATATATGATAATCACTATCATCATTTTATATAGGCGTCTTTATAAGCGACAGGTTCATATATTTATCATTTTAAAAGAATTTCAGGGAATTATTGTCCGAACATCAGATTATCAAACGCGATAACTTTCCCATACCCATTTATGTACACATTTTTCGTAGTACAGTTCCAAAATATTACACCAGACGATACTTAAATGTAAAATGTACCATTTGATGTTTTTTTATCCGCGTTACGTTCTTACATTAGCAAACACCAAATTACACTATGAAACGTTGACAATTGTCAATTGTATTGACAAAATAACTGCGATGAGTACTGGGTCAGGGCCTTGTAAGACTGTCGTGGAGTGTTCGCATAAAAGGGCGTACTGTAATACAATAGAACATACACGCAGCTATATTGAAGCGAGTTATTCGTCTCCTTGTATGCTATTTCTACTGTATTTTTGATCTAACTGTATATTCTAAATGTATGGAGAAGCATTTTCCCAAAAAAAAATCTTATTTCAGGTCTAACTTGAGGTAGGACGTTAACTCGCTGCCCCGGAGCGGGTCGGGGCTGTAAAAGGACCATCGTCCTTCAACGGTCCGTTGAAGGTCACTGACGACGTTTCGAGACATTCGAGATCGTTTGCTTTAAAAGAAATTTAAAACGTAATATCGCCCGTAAACACGTCACATTCTGATTCATACACCGCCGCTCTTTGTCCTAAAATATTTTATCTAATCACTCACCAAGAACACACGTCAGCTGGATAAAACTCGATATTAAATCATTCGATTTCACTGAAATTCGTACATTCGTTCATTTTAGAATGAGTAACGAAAATTTAAAGTTTATTTTTTAGTTCCACTTTCAATATTAGCTTGCCAAACGTATGCAGGTTTACTGAATGAAACAACGTTTATTACATAGATGGTTATTTATTATAAAATATGACACATCCCTTTGAATTGTGTTTTTAATTGAAAACGCACATCAGCAAAATTGAACCACCGAAGCTTTGCGTTGCGCCCGCGCACGTCTGTCACCTCACTTAAGAACACCTATTACGACGAAATTTGCACTGCAGCATTACCTGAAGGAGAATACTAAAAATCAATTTCAGAAAACCACATTGACGCAACTCATTATTATTTATTTATTAATAAATTTCTAGTCTTATTAAATTATTACTTATAAAGGCATTTTTTAAACACATAACAACAAAAATTTATAACTCCATTATATTTTTGATTCTACACCAAAACTTTAGTCCAAATATTAAAGATTATTTGAAAGAGATGACAAGCATATTATTAAATATATAGAGCGAATATGATCACTTTGATTTAAAGTGAATAAGATCGTTAATTATCATCTCAAAAATTTATTAAATCTCTGACAAATTTTCTCATGTTAAAACAGTTTCATTATAAGAATGGTCAGGCAAATCCACTGCAGTACAACACTCTCAGTCTTAGGTGTACTTTCACTTAAAACTACCATCCTAAATAATCACCAATTCCTTAAACGTTATTAGAGAGGAAACGTTATCACTTTGCGACAAATGCGCGCGAACGGACATGCGCGGGCGCACTCTCGAGAAGCGTACATCCAACAACTACTTGCACATTTTGATTTCTTCTAAACGGAGAAATTTCGATTGGAAGAATGAGGGAGACGCCTTCGGGTTGCCTGCTGCATAGTTAGTCAATTGCGATATACATTAGTAAAATCCAACATTCATCAAAATTTAAATGACCATCAGTCCGATTTTGCTAACTTGTGATGTTATGCAATTTTATCATACATAGTGTACTTAAATACCAAATATTACCAATGTTTCTCATCAATCCGACTTATTACAATTATGAGCAGGCAATGCGGAGCGCGTTCGTTAAAAAAAAAAACTTAAATTATACCTAACAAAATGGCACAATCAATACACTGATACAAAAATATACATATTACATATATTCAGAGTACAAATGGAAAAGCACAATATGCACTATAAAGTAACGAAATAAAATATTATGAGTTAACAAAAAGAGAAAACACTCATCGAAAAAAAATAATAATAATAAAACGAATGAATAAATTATATAGAAAAATCACTCAAATAATTTACAATATTTACAAATATAACTTTTTTTTTCTTTTCGATTACAAATAGTCGCACGTTCGTAAAAACATTAGGGGATGCATTTCGCCTTGAGATTGCGTCGAGATTTTTTGAATAAAAGAAAAAGATAAGTAAATGGAAGAAGTCTAGATGTCTTTTTTTCTTTTCTTTTAATCCGCCGCGCCGGCGCTATTACAATGATTTCGTCATAGTAAAATATCAAAAATTTTTCAACTTTAATCCCCTAATGGACACTATTGTAGCTTTATATTAAAACTGTACGTACATAGATTCTTAAACGCTACGGCTTAAAGACATCAATTAATAAATACACTTACAGACAAGGTTTTACATTTATTCGATAGTTGCAAACCTTTAATAATCAATGCATAGTACGATCACTTTATTTTCATCGTAGAAGCTTTTGGGAAGCGGAAGATTTTGGGTGAGAAAAAAAAATTAAACTATTCTAATCAACACCGGCGTTAATAAAATATACAAAAATATTACAATCAAAACAATTACATTTCACATATATAATCTGAGCAATATATAAGATGAGAATACATTTTTTTATGATAAAATAACATCTTAATACCTAAAGTTGCCTCAATCGCTTATAAAAACATGGAAAATGACACATTCGACTTAACGGTAGGGTAGACATCAGAAGAACTCTCAGTCTCGCCATCAAGATAAATATACCAACTAGGCTCTTAAGCGAATTCTATTCACACAATACTTGCATTGTGCACACAAAAAAAAAAACATAGAGTTTTAAATAATTTCTGGCTGCAATTCATTTCTTCAAACTAAACAGCCTTGAAAAAAATGCTTCGACAAATGAGAATTGCATAGAAATTTATTTATAAAAAAAAAAAACTTCCGTCGTCAAATAGACGTCAAAACAAGAATGTTTGAAATTTGCTTTCAATCATGAGATTCTCAATTGTCGAATGCAAAGCAAAAATGCATTAACTGCAGCAGATTCAATTCGTGACTTGAAAGCCTAAATAAAAAGTATTATAACAATGGTTACATAGAGATTGAAGCCGCACGCCGAGCTGCCACAATCATAATTCAGTTCCCTTTTTTGACTTTGAAAAGTTAATAACATAAAGGCAAGAATTCACGTTTTGATATTTCCACGGCACAGGGAAAATTTTCATAGGAACCTTGACATTCTATTTTAAAAATCAAAGCCTTCTTAATGAAATCTCTCATGCCTTTTCATTAACTAATTAAACATACACATTTAGTCTAGCTTGTTAATGTCTATCGGGTGAACGTTTAAAGCAATTTCTACAAAAAATAAATATTGCGTTAATGAGAAGAAAAAAAAACTAAAGCGATCTAGAATACATTACATTAATTCGACAATCAACTCATTTTACAGTTAATTCGCTTTGACAAAATGGAATGTGTGTTTCACAAGATGGCGGCACACGCGTTTAATCGACAATGTATAGAAATAAAATCCATCGACAATTTTTGTGCACACGATTTCCTCATCAACCTTACATATTAATAAGAGATACAGTGATACAAACTCTTTAACAGCTAATAAAAAATACTGCTTTGATGATTACAATAATTTATCTTTCATTCATGGCTCGGTAGGCATCTATCTTTGCCTTGATAAAAATGGGCAAGTATTAAAAAATCACATAATAATATGATAGTAAATATAATAATAGGAAAAGATATACATATTTCTTTTTTTTACATAGGGCAACATAACATATAATACAATACAATTGATATATGCCGATATTGGCTAAAATTTCAAATAATAAGTATAAAGATATATGATAGAGACTGGTGTTTAAATAAATATAATTTAATTTCATAGTTAATGAATTTCTTTTGACATTAAGACGATAAAAAAAAAGATTTGTGATTTTAAAACATTACTACATATACCATTACATCGATATATAAATAATAGATATATTATCCAAGATCGCTTATCACTAACGTGTAAACATTACAATAACATCCATCTAATTTGAATTAATGCCGTAATAGCTACATCACTTTCGGACTCTCCTGAAAGTACGAGGAAGGTGACGTCACTCGAGATTATGACGTCACGGACACGGAAAACCGGTTGAGAGCGCCAGCTCTAGTTATATCCATCGATTTACTATTCAACAATCTCGTTATCGTAACCACTAGAAATTGGCGAATGTCATTCTTACAAAATGTCAATGTGTCACACTACAGCGGAAGCATCACACGTCGTCCAACACAAATGCAACCTGCATTGTGGGTTCCTGTGAATGATTTAACATATCGTTATTAAAACATCTATAAATCAGAAATGAAAGAAAAATACACGAATTTAGTACAAAATGCACGAATTTGTTTCGCGTAGGGACAACATAACAACGACATCACTTTCATTTAACACTCATTGTCGCTCTCCAAAAATGAATAGATTATGAAGGAGTAAATGAGGCCATTGGTGGCAGTTTATGAAAGAAAATACCAGGAATTGAACAGACACTATTAAATATCTAAAATTACTATGAATTCCTACAATAACCAATGACAAAGTTTTATATAGACAATCGTTAAATGATCAATATCCAGCCCTAAAAAAACACTAACCGTCATCTCTCACACCATGACAAAAGCCTCTTGCCCTCTGAAAAGGAACGGATGCTGATCGATCATTGTCTGGACTATGTCCTCGAGGTATGGCCTAGTCATCTCGAACCGCCCCATGTCCGAGAACTGCACCGGTAGGAGAGTGGGCCACCAGCATATCGCCAAGTTCTTGCTGTCCATCGAATTCAATTTCGAGTTTTCTGCTACCCTGTTTTATACAAAAATGCATCTTTAGACACCAGTAACATACTAAATTCATTATGTGTAACATTCATTTAAAAAAAATTATTGTATGTCAAAAGAAAATTAGTAACGTTTAAAAGAAATAGTGATTGACATAAACTTAATACCCAAAATAAAAATAAACTGAATTTACATGTCAGTCGATGACTGTGCAAAGTCACAAATTCATTTAGAGGGCTCTGTGTTCAATATTATTCAACAATATTCAATAAGGTTCCTATAGATAACCAAGACTTACCCTTATATAAATTTAACAGTATTATTAAAAAATCACTCAGTAAAAAAATTATTACACAATTTCTGAATATTTAAAAGATAAATATCCACGGGCATAAGTGGCTCAACTTTTTACCAGGCCGTTTTATACGTTAATGTTTTTGTATTTGTCTTAGCTATGGGTGATTAAATTAGGAAAGAGCTACCCTAAGCTTCTCGCTTGATCTCCTTGAGGGAAAACTGCCTTCTGAATGAGTGGTGAAGTGTAAATTCGCAAAAACTTATGATATTATCCAAATGTTATTTTGTAACCCATGAAATAAAATATTTTGAATTTGAATTAAAATGAACAGCGCAGTGTCTGCTCAACTGAAATATTATTGCTTTCGATTAAGCAGTTAAGATGATACAGTGTAATGTCAGCTTGTTCATAGTTATTTTCAAACTAATGATATTGTTTCACATGTCATATTGTTATATTTTAACTGTTTCGAACTGATTAGACAAGTGAAATGGATTTTAAAGTTGTCATGTTATTTTTTTTCAGTGGTAACCGTTTTCCAGTTTAAAAGAAAACAAATGTTGTTTTGCAAATCTAATACATTATTTTCCATAACCTTTAAAACAATTCTCGGACTGATTTGTTTTGTTTTCTTATAACAAATGAATATTTTATTTACTAAATTGCTATAAAATAATCTCGCGATAATAATCAATGACTGTATAGAAGACGGGCAGTGCTACCTCACTTCTATGTTTTTCTTTAACAGATCATGAAATGGCAGCCAAAATTACATTTATCTATCTAGAAAAGAGATTTACTATAATAATTTACACAATCATTAAATTATATTAGGAGTACAAATAAGTTTCCGTCGTTTTGAGAGATGGCATGGCACGAGGCTTACGTTAGAATTCGCAGATTATACCTGGCTTGAAAATTAGGTTTTTCCTTCATGAACATATAACCCTATCATATTGTTTACTTCATATTAGCATCATATATTTTTTTATCCAAAAGTGTCTAAATTTGAGCCAAATAAGGGTCATTTGTGGAAACTTTTAATTTAAAAATATTTGCAGCTGAGGCACATTGATTGCTCGTAGAAGCATACCAAGGCTTCCTCGAGTGAGAGAACATGTTTTGAGTGGTTTTTCAAAAGTTTAAAAACAGTGATTTTAACGTAGAAGACAAAGATTGCAGTGGAAGTCCAAAAATTTATGAGGATGCAGAATTGGAGGAAGATTCGTCTCAAACACAAAAAGAACTTACACTTACTTTAGAAGTCACTAAGCAAGCAGTCTTGTATCGTTTAAAATCGTTAGGAATAATTCATAAACAAGGTAATTGGGTTCCATACAAATTAAAGCCGAGGGATGTCGAAGTGAAAAGTTACTAGCTAGGTACAGAAAAAAAGCTTTTTCTGTACCTAACTAGCTGTACATCGAATAATTACTCGTAATGAAAAGTGGATACATTATGATAATCCAAAAAAAATAATCATGGGTCTACTTGGTCACGCGTCAACATCTACAGCAAAATCGAATATTGAAAACTGACCAAATATGGAAAAAAACTTATGATGTGTATTCGGTGGGTTCAGCTGAGTGTGTTGTATTACGAGTTGCTTAATCCAAGCGAAACAATCACTATAACTCTATATCAAACACAATTGATGAGATTGAGCCGAGCTTTGAAGGAAGAACGCCCTCAATACTACTCCAGACATGACAAAATTATTCTTTTACACAGATAATGCTCTTTCGCAAGTAGCGGTTCCAAAGAAAAACTATTTGAAAACACTTGATTGGGAAGTACTACCCCACCCGTATTCACCAGACATTGCGTAGTCTGACTATCATCTGTTCTGGTCAATGGCACATGGTCTATCAGAGCAGCGGTTAACATCATATGAATATACCGAAAATTGGGTTGATTCGTGGATAGCCTCAAACGATAAGGAATTCTTCAGACTTGAAATCCAAACGCTGCCAGAAAGATGGAAAAAGTAGTTGCTAGTGATGGACAATACTTCGATTAAAATTAAATTACCATTCTTTCACAATAAATATTGTTTTATTGACAAAAAACAGCAGAAACTTATTTGTTCTCCTAATATTTAAATTTCATTGTGGTTGGATTACAAGTTGATTACAATCTTTGAGAATAGTTTTATTTATCTAATACTAATGATTAATCATTCACACCTTTAATTAATAAGATCGGTATACAATAAATTTAAATTTATGGCAATTTGTAATGAAAAGGTAAAATATCCAAATAGTTTAAAAAAAATCCTACTACAGATGAAGACATAAATTAAAAATATATATCTACACAGTACAGATGTCTTTTATTTGCGCGTGAGCGATTGTTCCCACTGGCTTGATACATTTCAGTCTGTCAAACTGATTTATGCTTTAAAAGAAAAACCAACAATATTTTTTTAGCCTGAATCATATTTCAAAGCAATGAGTTCGAACTTTTCGGTTTCGCTCGGCGATAACGGAAACTAATTTATTTTATATGTCAACCCAAGCCGAAGTAACTCGGTTACCTTGTGAAGTGCGAGAACACGTAGTCGAGCGTGGTGCGCGCGGCGGGCGTCAGCGCGGTGTTGAGCAGCGAGCGCAGCGCCAGCAGGCGCCAGCTGCGGTCCTTCAGCTCCACGCCGCCGGCGATGCAGCCGCGCATCGCTGTTCACAAACACATATACATTTCTAGTTTTTCATACTGATTTCAATACCCTGTCGTTATTGATTTTTGCAACTAGATACATACGAAAATAGTAAAGACGTAGTTAAGTAGGTATTTTGAACCTCATTTATTTATATTTTTGAACTTAGAATAAGTATTATATTTTTGAGCAACATTCTTACTTTAACTTGCTATATGCGGTTTTGTAATATGGTGATTGAAAAATCTTTATCAATTTCTCTAATCCAGGCGCAATATTAATGGTTGATTTAACTATGCACTGTTAACTTTTTGAGAAACAGTCAAGTATTAATTGACTGCTGATTCGCGGATTACTCATTTAATATATTTACAGAGTGGCCAATATGAAATTAGCCTTAAATATAATTTATATCTTCTCTTTGAAATACGCAGTATAAAAATTTGCTTCCTCACTCTTATAGTATTAACGTAATTACCAATTTAAGGAACACATAGTAGTATTAAATGAAAACTATCTTTTGAAACCCTTCTATTAAAGTATTTCACAAGCGACACTAAAAGCAACTATTTTTCACAAAACACTAGTTTTATATTATTCAAGTATAAAACTAGTGTTTTATACTTGAATAAATAATATTTATAGTGATTGACAAAAGACTGAAAAGCTTATAATATGGCATTAAGTAGAATATTAGATAAAATTGAAATTATTATATTCCTTTACTAATAAACTCAATGAAACAAAAACATTTATTCTGTTGTATGACGGTTTAAAACTTTTTCAATTCAATTAATAACATGCATACACATATTTTACATTAACCCGTTTTGTTCTGTATTATTTCTATTCTTCAGAGGAAATCACAGAAGATCCTGAAAGTAAGCACATACGACCAGTGTTACCCGCGATATCTTCCAGTTGCTCCATGCTGGCTTCGTCTAGTAGCGGGGGTAGCTTCTTGGAGAAGAAGTCTTTGAGCGCCGTGGCCACTGCGTTTACTGGTACGTCCAGCGAGTCCAGGTCCACGTTTGGATCTAAAAAGGCAATCGGCGTCATTCGTGTTGAACACGTATTTCGTCATAAAATAACATCAGACAGCAGACTGAGTAAATATGGGGAAAACATCAAATACAGATCAAAAATAGAAATAAAATTATGTTTTGAAAAAAAAAAAACGGTGAATACTGTTTTGATAAACAACAAAACAAGAGTTATTGTTTTGTTGATTATTATAATAGTATTTTTCAATGAAATGTTTTATGAGTAAACGAGCATGTAGGTCAACAGGAAGTAGATGGCCGCCGCCGCTAATGGTTTTCAAAATACATATTATATTGCAGAATGTTTTCCGGAGATAGTTTCCTAAATAGTGGTCCATGAAGTTATAAATTAATCCATTCACATGTACGTGTAGGTTCGTGGACAACATTATTTGTAAGTTAAGTTTAGCAAAATGTTATATAACGTTATATACCGCCAAATAGATGATGGCTCATAAAAAATAAAAAAAATGTGTTAAATGATTTTTTACCGTGAAAATGTTAAGAACCCCATGATATTAAAAAATAGTATGGCAATATATTTTTATTTTTAGTTCGAAATTTAATGATTCTGGTTGTGTTAAATCAAATCTTAACGTTCTCTATGATAGATTGATTGATAGAATATTTCTACACCAATCAATGTGTTATTTTTTGTACTAATTTTTAAGAATTTTTCGTAGGCCAATCGGACGTACAGTAGCCGAGTCATATTGAAAAAAACCTGTTTTCCTTTGCATAGCAACAGCTCCAGAACTAATGAAACGACGATCTCTGCGTTAGCAGCGTTCGACACGAATCAAACGTACGAACAATCACGCCATAGGTCATAATATTTCTAAAAATAAAATAACATACCTTCATAGAATTTCTTGAATAGCAAATCGACGTGCGCCCTGTTGCCGGGCACGCGGTACAGCCCCTCGGACGCCAGACCTTCTCGCTCTATGAACTGGACGCATTTCTCAACAAAAAGCGGCACGCCATGGGGTCCCTACAAAAAAAAACCGGTAATGAGTGTTTCAGACTCGTACGATAAGAGTTCTGTGCAATACCTAAAAACAAACTAGGCATGGTCATAGGATCGTTAATATGTCATAATCTAAACAACTTAGAGTTTTAAAAATATACAGTTTTTTATTCTTTAGATTTCTATAAAATTAAATGTCTATGCTTTAATTTATTTTTTCTGTTACATAATCTATTATCATGAATTATTTCAGGTTTTAACTTATTAACTTTAAAAGAAAAGGGGAATGGCATCTTTCTCACATTTCGGAATAGAACCAAGAACATAAAAAGTAATATATAATTTTAAATATTGATCGTCAAATCTTAACATGAAACCCACACAGTACGTAAAACAATAAAAATTATCAGTGTTCTAAATTGCACCACATTCCACTTCTTTCATCATGAAAATGCACCGGCAATTAATTTCTACAACAATATTATATTGCAAAACCATAGTGATAGCAGTCACTGAAAAAAACAGTTATAACGAAACACAAACAGAGAGATAGAAGGTGTAGAGCCTCTAAGGGTTCATTTTTATAAATATTTAGCTTTGAGAGATAAAGGTTTAATGGAAATATTTTCAAAATAAAATTCCTACTATTCTAAGTTCTTTGAATGCTGCACCCGGTGTAATTGTATATAAACCTATTTGTAGCGCATTGTTTGCATGATCATGTTTGAGCTCAAACAACGTCCTTAAATATACTTGTGATGTTGACATTTAGGACCTCCTCTCTCCTTACAATCTCCTTGTGAACTGACTTTTAACAAAAAGTTGTTTTTAGTTAACAGTCACTTAAAAGCACTTTTAGCTCAGTTTCATTTCCGCCAAATCTGATAATTACCAAATGTTAGAGTTTAGTTTTCTTGTAATAATGTTGCATAAATGCGTACAATGCACTATTGTGAATTACATTTAACAAGTATTTTTTACATGGAATTATTTTCATTAAAAATAATTAATTTCAAATCTGAATATGGTATACTTTTATACAGCAACATCTAAATATAACTTTTAGTATTGCTGAATAGTCAAATCCAGATTATTATATATTTCCCACAGCCAAACGGTAGGGCCCAGAGTGAGCTCCGGTCAAAAGTCCAAAGCAGACCACCACCAGATATACAGTGCGTCCTGGAACAGGACTTTGTCTTCATGTGAGTGTATCTAATGTCAAAAAAAATCTGTTATCCGCCATATGAAAAAGATACTTTTAAGGCAATAAAAGTCGCTTCGACTGCCTTTTGTATTAACCATTTACCTGTAGACCACAAGTCACTTTTAGAGCTAAAAGCCATTAAAATTAAAAGGAGGTCGTGGAACACAAAATCAGTTTTAAAAGTGACTCTTTATTAAAAGTGAGTTTAAAAGATGGTAGAAGAAGTTCTTAGTTGTTGTAACATGACAAAAATGAATACAAAACTATAATAATACAAAATATATTTAAACATAAAAAAAATAGTTAAAAATTATTCTTATTTTGTGAAGTATAATTACAAAATTTCATAAATCTGTATAGTTCTATATTTCTACAATGTGACTTTATAAAAAGTGAAGTGGAGAAAATATACACTTTCATGAATACTATAAGAATCTTACCTGTGGTCCCCAATTCTGTATGGCTGGCGCAGTAGGCAACTGCACCGAATTCTTCTTCGATTCTTTACTCGACTTGGAGAATTCCTAGAAATTAATAAAAATCAATATAAAACGTACCATAAAAGAAAAAAGTGGTAAACGCTGGAAGCAATGTTCTAAAAGTTCTTTGAGTCTTACTGAATATCATGAAATTGTATAGTCTAATAATTTATATTTTCATTCATTACAGAAATATATTTTTGCCATTTTACTGAATGCTTGTGATTCGAAGTCAATAAGGCCGATTAAACATCTTAAGCCTTATTTTATTGTAAGTTTTAAATTACCCCAAAGCTCTTCCACCATCAATTTATTTTAAATCGAAGGGATTGGATTGGCTCTCCATGTGGGTCCGAGTGTATTGACAACTTTCGTTACCAATGTAAGAACAACGTTTGGCACAAAGAAATTCAAGGCATAGAGCAAGTTAGTTTGGCTTAGTTAAAAAAGGCATAGGTAAAATTCACTCATAATCAGAATCGAACCCGGTACATACCGGTTCAAAAACTCTCCATCACAGACCCACTATTGTTTGCACGTTCACACTTAGATATTTACTATACAGATGGAATCGATCATGAATCTTTTTGCAAATATTCATAATATCCTTTTTTAGAACAACTTTACCCAAGTAATTATAAGAAAAATATGTCATTGAAAACATACTTATAAATAATATAGATACAACTCTACTAAATACTCGGTCAGACTGAAAGCGCGAGCGCCGTGTTGGGCGCTCAATTTGTAAGCATTCATCTGAGTTCATGTAGAATGGTTGCTATAAATCACTAATCAAAACAAAAATTCAAGTGAAGCGAGAATGAACATAAAATATACATAAAATGTGTCATCCCCTTAGGTGGACATCCATATTACTAAAGTTGTGCTTACTTTATGCCTCCGGTCATGCTTGGCCCAGGCGGCGTGGCGGCGGCGCGTGTCGGGCGCACTCGACGACGAGTTGTCTTGCGCGGACGACGGGTACTCACATGCTCCCGACATCATCTGACCAAAAGAAAGCTTTGAGGACTACCAAAAGCTTTTTAAAATGATGAACAATAACATTATGGTTATATATAATCTAATAAGTATTGCAAATAAATCTTTTCGATTATAAAAAAAGGAATTCAGTGTTTGATAGCAAGTACTTTCTGGATTGCAGACAGAGTCCAAGGAAATATAATGTAAAACACTCTCCATCTAAATGAAGTGACTACTTGCGTAGAGCCGGTGTTGATCATTATATGAGCAAGGTGGATATAGCAGCCAAGTGGATCATTATAGCTGCTTTAGAAGACAGAAGCAAGTATAGTCACGTGGTACCAGAACTCGCAAATCCGTGAAAATAACGTAATATAATCAATTGCTCTTGTATTTATTGTAAAGTGGCAGAAAAACAGATGGATTTGTAGTTTTATACTACGTGTTAATTAAATATAATGACAGTTAACTTTATTTATTCCATAAACAAAATCACAACATACTATTTAAAAGAAGCCGTTCATCAAAACTTAGATTATTTATCACCGTTTCATGGGAAACAAAATTGAATATTACTTATTAGACAAATAAATATATTGTGGAGATTTATAAAGTATATTTATTCTGAGACAATTACATAGAAATTATAGAAAATACACAAATTGTAAGTTACAAAAAATTAAAGTCACCTTATGCACGGATTCATGGTGTGGAGGTGGCGGCAGGGGGCGCGGCCGTCGTGTGTCGCCCTCCGAGCTTGCAGACTCTGATTCACTAACTGTTGACACACATTCTTATTGATTTAATAGATAAATAAATATAGCTCTTTCTAGCGTTTAGTGCCCGAATTAATATTGGACGATGGTAGCAGAGTCATGTAGTGATTATAGCAGCACACATACCGGGTGTAAAGGACAGCGTTCCGCAAACTGATAGAGTGAACTCAGTATATTATACTAAGATGATCCGCACATGAAATTATTTCTGGAAAGTTAAGGGAATGCAAAAAACTGATTTGTTTTATCACCTCCTACGCAATGTATCGCCATCATTTTTAAATCACGCGGGCGCGCAACACAGCGAGTTGTCGACTCGGTGAACTCTGTAACTAGGCAGATAGTAGAACAGTTGATTCTGTGCGTTGTTCGTAAAAGTAATTTAAAGACCCATTGCTGCTTTTTTGATTTTACCTGTTTTATTTACAAAAATGGAATGCTGCGTACAAAAAATGTGATTTTACATAGAAATAAAGTAGTTTTAACTGAAAAAAAAAAAAAACATTTTTTTTCCCGAGCAAATTTCCAGTGGATTTTGATTCAAAATAAGAGTCTGAATGCACCCTATCAGTTTGCGGAGGGCTGTCCCTTACACCTGGTGTAGTCGTTCACCGCAGTAAAAAAATATGCGCATTAGCATTATCTAGATTGTCGTATTTAGTCGGCCAATATAAAGCAACCTCAATGTCAAGAGTAGGAAATAAAGTTTTTAATGAGACAATGAAGCAAACCTGGACCGAGATTACAACTATTTTTAAAAAGTGAAAATGTCACAGAGGCACACATTGTTGTTAAGATAATGAATTATTAGTGTTTAGTATAAATCAGTGTACATAATTTATCCAAAATCCCGCACCATAACATTTTTATTATTATTATTATTCAATAAATTTATTAAAAGCAAGCATATAAAAAATTTACATCTGATGGATCACAGTGCTCTGACATAAATAATCTGCATTTCTTAATTGTATGCAGTGCATTTCTAGCATAATTACCTAGTCATAAAAATGAAAATATGAAAAATGGTTGACCCTACAGGTTAACTTTCAAAACTTTCCACTGTTTTCGAGCTCGAACCAAAGAAAAATAAATACTTCTCTTTCAAATATTGTGAATCAGATCTTATTTAATCTAATTGTTTATCATCGGTCAATATGATAATCTATATAATACTGACCAATTTTGGTAACCTTTCATAATTGATTTGATATTTTTAAAGTTATTGAAAATATATATCTTCGAAGTTATTCAAAACTTAGTAAACTGATCAAGTTCAAATTTTCAGGTAATATAACATGGATGAAACTTATTTCAATAATGTAAAAGTGACCTTAATTAGCTGATATATATAGAAATTATAAAAAAAAACACCATACTTTTTACAAATGTTTTTATAAGGATGACTTTCGATCAAATATACCGATTTCGATCAGGTTTGTAATCGGCGTCGCTTTTTGGGGAATAGAGCTGAATAGTTTTTGTAGTAGATCGGCTAAATAGTTCAAAACTTATGTAAAAAAAAAAACTTCTTTTTGAGAAATACACACACTCCTTGCACGCTTTCACATCATCATAATAACTATCAGAATAGTTTCCGAGGACTTGATGAGAACTCGATTTTTAAAAATGAGAATGAACGCATGTCTCCCAGAAATTTTAATTTTTTTTTTTATTTTATTTGCACACAGTAAAAAAAATCGGCCAAGAGCATATCGTACCATGGTCAATATAGGGTTCCGAAGACGTTACTACAAAGAAATGAATTACAAATGAAAAAACTATGTTGTCAAATTTTTTTCCATGTTTCCTGCGCATAATAAGTGTAAGTACTTTAGTCGCCTATAACAAAAGAAACGAGTAGGTCTGCCGATATTACTCTTACACTAATATAAAGTAAAAAGCACCAGCAAAAGAGAGTATCTTTATGGCACTTATGTCCTTTTGTTGAGTAGCGCAGTTTTTCGGCAATAACTCAAAAACTGTATATTCATTCACGTCTATAATAATTTTCATTGAAAGTGTTTATTAAGCTGTTTAACATTTATTAAAATTTTACTTTGCATTTTTTCCTATTTTTGGTTAAAATATACAGGTTTAAAAAATAAAGGGAGAAAGGACACTATTTATGCTACTTTCGGCGCGATTATTACCGAAAACATTTACTTGATCACAAAAAAAATTGCTCAGAAACCTTAAATGTTTTTGAAAGAACTGTTAAAATATGTACATGTTGATATTGAATGAAAAAAATTTCTTTCAACTTCTATTACATGTATGGAGTGTCCCCTTCCTATACATATTAATTATATTAATTTGTGTTATTTAACTACTAAACTAAATAGCGGCCTTTACAAAACACCTATATTATAAATTCATCAATATATATGTAGTACTTTTTGAGTAAAATACTTGTGACATACAAACATTACGAAACTATAAGGGTTCCGTTTTTTGTTATTTTGGCTCGGAACCGTACAAAAAAGTGGTGTTAGTTGCTAATTACAGAAATAGATTTTGGCTAATCCACACATAAGGGATACTGAGATACTTTTATTGTTTTCGTTCTTTACATAGGTGTTGAAAGCAAATTGCAAATTACGTATCACAGTCGTGATTTTCATTCAAATCATATAGAAACATGGCCACATACCCGGTATTTGAATCGCAGGGAAGTACGAAACGTGGACCGCTGTAAAATCGTATGAAAGTGAACATAAGCTTTTAAGCACGATATAGCAAAATATTTTATTTTTAAACTCAGTAGTTGTGTGCCACTCATTGATATTTCTATTAATTTTTAAACATAGACACAACTCACATGGTTCCTAAAATATTACATATTGCTGGTGCAATAAAGATATTATAGTAAATAAATAGTAATAGTAACAGATGCTCTCATTTCTCATAAAAAAAAAAGTTTAATGTAATTGCAAAAAAAATCTAAATTTGATGATACCTTTTTCGTCTTGCGTCCTTGCCCTATAACCGGTAGGCAGCTCGGGGGGCCCGACGAACATGCCCAGTTTGGGTACTCTAGGACTCTGAACTGCTACTAAGTTTCCCAAGGATCTATTGAAATAAAAAAAAAAAGATTAAAACCAAGCTTATGTATATATTATGTAAAATAACTAGTTTACTAATTATTATCAATGTTATATTTTATCTATAAAACTTTGTAAATTAATTAAACTACTTATACAGCTCATATTAAAATTTTAAATTTACTTACAATAATACAATATTTTAGAATTAGATTTACAATCATTGCCATCTTCAAACTCAGAATTGTAAAATAAGCTTTTGCCCGCGCTAGCGTCTATTTAGTGGAAGCCAACCCTACGTGTAGATGTCATGGAGTTTGGAACGGGCTATCACAATTAAGTGCATTAACAAAATTTCTTGTCAGTGTTGCTTACCATTGACTTCCATTATCCACTCCTGACTCCATCATCAGATCAACTCGGTGGTACCAGATTGTTGCATCATCACTAAACTTACATAATTATGCTAATCTTCAGCTCAATCAGACCTCAGTAATTGGTTTAAAATTCACTTGCAAGATTTGATTACACAGACAGCAAAACACAGATGAAACTAAATAAAAGCTAGTAAAATACAAAACTGAATTTTTTTTTGAAGTACAAAATTGACACCTTGTTTATTAAACTGCGATACTCAACATTATTTTTTTATCTATTACATTGTATTTCAATAAAATTTATATACTCGAAGTATATATATCTTGAATTGCTTAAGTATTTTATAAATATTATTATTATGATTATAGTTTTATTTAAATGCAAGAAATAAAAATTTTGAAAATTAGAATGAAAAATAAACAATATCAAAGTTGTTTTCTAATATACCGGGTGTAAGGGACAGCCCTCCGCAAACTGATAGGGTGTATTCAGACCCTTATTTTGAATCAAAATCCACTGGAAATTTGCTCAGGAAAAAAAATGTTTTTTTTTTTCAGTTAAAACTACTTTATTTCTATGTAAAATCACATTTTTTGTACGCAGCATTCCATTTTTGTAAATAAAACAGGTAAAATAAAAAAGCAGCAATAGGTCTTTAAATTACTTTAACGAACAACGCACGGAATCAGCTGTTCTACTATTTGTCTAGCTACAGAGTTCACCGAGTTCACGCTGTCACGCCCGGCGCGGCGCGTGGGGCGGGGCAGCGGCGGCGGCCGTCAGTCGCGCGTCGGCTCCTTGAACTCTTTCAGTTCGTGGTGCAATCGTGCTGACTTAAGCCCGCGGAGACGGGCGGCCGACAACTCACTGTGCTGCGCGCCCGCGAGATTTTAAAATGGTAGCAATACATTGCATAGGAGGTGATAAAACAAATCAGTTTTCTTGGATTCTCTTAACTTTCCTGAAATAATTTCATGCGCGGATCATCTCAGTATAATATACTGAGTTCACTCTATCAGTTTGCAGAAGGCTGTTCCTTACACCCGGTATAACTAACCAAATTAGCTTGTAAGTAAGTACAAGTGACAAATCGCATGAGACCCTAAGCTTTTTTTCCAAAAATAATATTAAAACTTTAATAGCAACTTTCCATTTCAATAACTTATAAGGATGATACCAAGTTTTATGAAAAGTGTTGCATAAAGTAACAGTAATTGGGAGCAGAATTAAAGGAAAACGTTAAAAATCCTTCAATTTCTATATATTTGAGTTTACCTTCATTTTCTTTACAGAATCAATCTGGTCAATGTTTTACTCTATATATGTCAAATTACTCTATATATGCCAAAAAATAAACAATTTTAGAAAATCTCTCGCTCATTTTTAGGACCCTCTGAAATAATAGTAAAGAAATCCCACTGAGGTTCTTTATATTGTACTCTGATTATTACGTTATGAGCTACATGTGCATACAAAATCAAAGGAGGGCATTTTGAAAATATTATAAAGTAATTTTATGTACATTTTCAAAAAAATAAATAGTTACAGAAGCAATTGTCAAGAAAATTGTATTATTTCATCCTTATTTTTAAACTTTATTGGTATTTAAATTCATGTTTAAATTGACAGAACGAGAAATTAAGTTATTCTGACCAGACGAAATAAAGCAATCAGAACATCAATTTCGTATTTTTTTTTTTAATCATTACTAATAGGTGCAGCTTTAAATTTTATCATAATTTATTATGAATAATATCTAGTTTAAAAATATGAAAAAATAAAATATCCTTTCTGACTTAGTTTGTCAAATACAGAATAATAAGGTCAAATGAACCAAAAAAATTTGGGTATTTTACGACTTTGTATTTTTTTTCAGCTTGAAAATTTATATTTGTAAAAAATATTATTAACACTTAAAAAAAGGATTCATTTAATTAATTAACGAAAAATAAATCAATCGCCGATCAATGCTTTTTAATAATTTATAAATTTTTTAGTGTTCGCTCAGAAACATTGATAATATATTTCAAAAATGCATTATAAAAAAAGTGATGCATAAAAAAATATTTGTTATATTTCTGTCGATAAAATTAGCGGTATTTTATTTTCTCTACACGAATCCGGAATATTGTATATGATCACAATATACCTATATAACAAGATATTAAAGGCTTATACACCCAACATAAGGGTCGTGCAAAGTAAAGTGTTACGTACGTCTGACATGTCATCTATAACAAATTACCCACGTAAGTAAGTATTTATTTAATATAAAATGTCACTTGGTTAGGTCGTTAGGTAGGTACTTACCTATTTAACCTATAAATGTTTTAAACAAAAGACATAGGTACTCACCTTTCCATTTTTATTCCACGCATTTCGGCAGCCGTAAAATCTTTATTTTTTAATAAAATATTGAGCCACCATCCAGCTATCAACTCTCGGCAGATTGTCCGACTGACCTTTCTGATAAACCTCTTCCATGGCGTAGTTATAACTCACAAGGTACTTAACAGGTTGATTTGTTATAACAAATACAAACTCATAAATAAAACAACCATATTAAATAAGTACAGCGCGTGCGCGAGACATCACTTCAATGAGTTTCATTATGGCGCAGGGCACGAACAAAATTGAGCGAGAGGGCCGCTACGTCACGGCCAAACGCGCGGTATCTTAGAAATTTAAAAAGTACTCAAAACTTCTTACGGTCATTACTTCCGTAATACTGCATAGACTTACGTGAAATAAAGAGTAATATAACTTACGTAATCTAAATTTTACTGTTAAGTAGGTTTTAGTGCAATGTATGTCACATGTATTAGTAACCCTGATTGATTGAGGTGTGATTAATTGCAATATAGGTCCCTGTAGATAAGAAGGAGCATTTAGAACAGAGACCCGGTGGAGTTTTTAGTATTAGAACTTCGATGTAAATGGCTTATCTGATCAATTGGACATCCACAGCGATTTGTACTTCCTCCAATTATTATTCAAGTGGTTAAACTATTGGATAACATATATGTGTAAGACCAAGCCTTCAAAGTAACCTCAAATATATGATTGTATAAAGGTTTTATACGGCGTTCCTCAAATTCAGTATCTAGTGTATTTTGTTTAGTTTGAGGATACCTCTTCTTGTAGTGACGCGGCGCATGGTGTGCATTGTGCCGTCGGCGTGGATGCAGGCGTGCGACGCCGCCCGACGCCTCGCTTGATCCCGAGCTGTCTGTCTCCGAGAAGGCTATCAAAAATTTAGAATGTTATACATCCATTCCTAAAAAGCGTTTCTATATGGCATTAAATATAATAAAGCGAACACCATAATACCAAAAAAAATATACGTTTTTTTTTTAATGTATAAATATGTAGTATCGTAACCTAATGCACAGAAATTTATCGAAAACTATTCATAGTTAATTCATTACATCAGTACATTAAATTATTAGTATTGAATAAATAGTTCCTTTTCAGGCTACATATTTCCTAAGCTACGTATAGTCTACTACTAACAATGGGCGCTGGACTATAATTTCACTAAAAACAACACTTAACAGCCATATGTTTTCTTTTTAGCTTATTTGGAGATAACAAAAGAATTTAAATACAAGCCTCGTAGACAAAAAAAGTTTGTGTAACAGTGTATATATAGAACTTGTATACCTAGAATATTTATGTCAATAGTCATAAAGTACGGTTATAATTCTTACATGGTTGGTGATGCGTCGTCTTGTCGTGTCGGCGGTGTCGCCTCGGGCGCATCATCGACGGCGCCTCCATATATTCGTTGGTTTCTTTGATCTGAAAAATAATAGGAGAAGATGAAAAGAAAGATATGTCAATAGATTATCAAGTACTTTCACAACCCTTTCCATCACAAGAGAAGACCCAATGGAATTGAATAGGAATGATAAATATTCATTTCAGAAGCAGCCAATATCAAAAATAAACTTTGAATATACAAAAAACATCAAAACCAGAACTAAAAAAATGAAAAACTTGAAACATAATGGCAAAATAAAAAAAAAAGAATCAATAATCAATGTCAATGCAAGGCCACCCTATGTATAAATTGAGTTTACTAGACATAGATATGGTAGTAATGCTGCAGATACATGGGAATCTCGACTGCTTTACACATATTTGTGTAGAGCACAACTACTGTGACAGCAGGACAATCAGGACTTGCAACTATACGCGCAATTACATAAATGCAAAATATGATATACCATGAGTTTGTTTCTTAAACAAATACCTAATAACAATATATGTTTTTTATCCTTTCTGTAACATCCCAGAAAATATACCTAAAAATCATGTCTAATACTATAAAACAGATTTTAGCAAGGAAGAATCATTAAAGTGGACATTTATACTATATATATGACATCTATACTATTTTTATAAAAAATATGATAGAGCGTAACTTGAAATCAATGTTAATAAAACAATTTAATTGATTTTTTTTATTTGCTGATAAACCTATATTTACGTCAAAAAGGTGATCGAACGGTCGAGAGATGAGGGGCGCGCTGTACAAATAATGAAATTTTTATCTAAGCACATAGTTCTAGCCAAATCTCTCAACAGGTGTGAAGTTAGCACTATAGTATCGCATTTAATAAAAATGCAGGTTCTTATGGAAAACTTGTGCGACTGTACATTATTATCTGCTTAATTATTGAAATACATCAAATTTCACATTAGAAGTTATTTGGAGCCTAACAAAGCATTATTTCCAATATAATACAAAACGAGATGCTGAACCGTAGTAAGGTAAAGCAACACAGTTTTTATTTTCTTTGTATACAAAATTTAACATGTTTAAACACTGTATGAAAATTCTCATCAACAGGTATATACATTCTATTAATTCAATTGTTAACAAACATTTGAATACAATGCATCCAAGGTTGCGAGTAGTGCAGATCCATACAGATGTAGTCTGTTAGACCAAGGCATCCACATTGCATTGGGTATTTTATCAAAAGCACTTACAATCGTCGAAATATATGTAGTCTCTTTTTCATACACTTGAAATACATTTTTTACATGTAATTGTCAAACATGATGGTGTTGCATCATTTTATCTTTCTGCTGTTTTATAAGATTTATATGGCGCTTATTGGAAAGCTTATTCAAATTCCATAAATTATAAATATTAATTTGAACAACAACTAGTACCTATCAAATATTAAAAATGAGACATGACTTTAGACAGATCATATCATAAGTAATAATTTAACACTTTGTACATACATTTATTTCAAAAAATCTATTAGAGTTGCTATTAAATAGATAGCGCCATTTTGAATTTTGTAAAACTAGTTTAATTTTGGTTATAAAGATTTACTGAAAGTTTTTAAAAACCGATAGATCTTTAAATATAAAAAGTGACATGATAAGTATTCCAAATGAGATGAATTGAATCAGTAACCATTTTACATAAAATGATAATTACTATTATCAAGTAGGTATAATAAGTAGAAATAACAAGATTATTTCATATATATATATAATGTATTTATGTTTTATTGTTTAGTTATATACTCTTTCCCATTCCCTAGGAAGAAATTATTTTTTTGAATACTGGAAATAAACTCATGTGGAAAAAAGTTCTAATGTATAATAAAATGCTGAATATTTATACAAGAAATACAGCTATTTTGACCAAAGAAATTGATGTACTAAATGTGCTACTTTCAATAACTTATAAGCACCAAACACAGAAAAGCTACCTGTAAATTTGTTTTAAATTTCTATTCTATAAAAACTATTAATAGTTAACAATGCGTTATTAATAAATTCCATGTAAAGAACAAACAAAACTTTAAACGTTTTGACTCCAGCAGACATATATGTAGAGATGCCATCATTTTTTGGGCATTTTAAATGTAAATCTTAAAATACAAGTAAGCATGGTGACGCATTCAACCATAAGGCGCGCTGCACAGATTGACACTACGTCACCGATTGCTCGCAGTGAAAGAGATCCCGAATATTGTCCAAAATACTGACTTTAGATTCTTTATTCTTTCGTTTACGATATAATTACGAAAACCGGTTCTTTTTCGAAATCGAAATTTCTCTATATTCACACAACTAATATTATCTATGCGAAATGAGTACATTTTTAATTCTGTCCAAATTTCAATGTAAACTGAATATACACATGTTACGATCCTATAGGATACACATTATACATAATTTAAAAATTACGTTTGTAGCAATATTAAAAAATAAATAAATGCAAAAACGTGCAATCGCTGAAAATAATAACGAACGAAAAAGCACAATCGAACAATCTAACAAATCAAAAAATTTGAATCGACGACAGCTATGCGACTTTCGCATGATCTATCGACACCGACCTGTGCATATTGCGCGTCTAGTTCCGTCTCAGAGCTGACCCCTGACGGATGGTGATGGTGACCACCGGCTTGGCCTCCATGCGACCATCCTGAACGCTGGGACTGCGTAATGTCACACCAAGCGTAATTGAAAACAACATTGGAAAAGAAAGATCCCGTGAAGCCATACTAAAGTTTCATTAGTGTTTATTAAAATTTTCTAAAAATATGTTGCGTTTTAATTTCTTTTTAATGTTAATTTACTGCGTTTTCTTTAATCTTTGCTTTTTTTTCAAATAATTAAAAGTTACATGTTATTTTACTTATTGTCAATTCTAAAATTGTATTGGTAAAAGTTCAAATATCGTATAAACACGAAAATAGACGCTGAATAAAAATTTTTCTTGTCAGTCAAAAGCTATAACTAGTTTAATGCGTAAAAAAAAATAGCGCCTACTTTTTTGTCTCGAGAATGCGCAGGGCCGATTGTGATGTGTTGCAGAGCGTCGCTCACCATACTGAAGTTGTTCATGTCCAGTTTTCCGGGTTGCTGTCATATAACAAGCTCGACATTAATAAATTCTAATTAGTATATTGGCATTAAGTTCCTCATTGCGACTTGCGGGATGTGTTAATTGGTAGAAATCGTCACGTAACGAAAAAGCGTTAAGCGTCTTCCAATCGAATTCAATGACTCTATCTCTTTCTATTCGTGCTAGTTAATTAGGCAACGTAGGAGAATCCGCGCGCCACGCGTCGCTAGGTATTTTTTCATAACTTGATAACTGACTCCTTTACATTTAATTTTTATTAAATGCGTATTTAAAAAAAAATAAAATATTTCGAATATGGTAGTTTACTGATATTCAAAATATTATATTTGTTGATGAATTATGTAAGCTGACCAAACATGATGACTAAAAGTGAAATCAAAATTAGAATTAGTTGAAATAATAACGGACTATAAGTCATCCAAAATTTTATACCATCTCTTTCTTGCAAAGCAGAGTTTAACATTCTTGCCGACAATGATGTCACTGGGTACTAATGCCTTCTGTATCTATTAGCAATTGAAAACAGTAATAACTAAGGAATTTTCATACTTATAAAAAATGCTTGCGGTACACTCTTATTCAAACAAAAAGTTTTAAAATAAAAAAAAAAGTAAAATACCCTCATTATAATCGAAGTTGAGGGAAAAACAGGGGGAAGTTTGTTATTGAGAAGGGTTCCCTAACTGCACACATTATTTTCTCAACGTAAGTATGCACTAGCAATACTTGTATAGGCGCGTTTATAAGCAAGGTGAAGAAATGACATCAAGTGCAGTTAAAAATACCATTAACCATGCAAATTGTTTGAATACACAAAATCAAAAATGAAAAATAACCAACATTTCAATAACGTGTTGTTCAGTTTTGCTTATTAGTATTCTGTCTACCTATTTATCTATACAAGCTAATCTCCACAATGACAAAACAAATTTCAATTTTGTTTATAGTGGTGTATAAATTGGCTTTTATGTATTCTTGGGTTGACAATTTAGTGTTTGTTTTATTTCAATTGTGTGACAAATAAATAATTATTTGACTGTTTTATGATTGTGTACTATCTAAATGTTAGTTTCCTCCAGTTTTGCCTACGTGTTTCTAGGTTTTGCTACATTAGTCTAATCTTTTTATATTAAAGTATGAAATCTATTTGATATAGCGACCGGGAGAGAGTGAAAACGGGAGAAACTGAGTAGCTGAAAGGCCTTCAATGCATTCTTGTATCAATGAGGTTGAAGCTGGAGAAAGAAGCTAGTAAAGCTCTTTTGTGGTTAAGTGATGCTGTGTAGTCAACTTGGCTGCAGCAAGAAAATGGGGCAGTTCGACCAATGAGAAATCACACTTTCACAGAATACAGGTGTGAAGTAATAGCTTCCGACGTTTCTTTCTTTCAAGGAATGAGAGTTATGGTTGCCCACTCTAATTTGCATTACTCCACACCACCCTTTATCAGCCCACTCTCCCATCCATCAGATATCCTATTCCTACCCAAGAGGTCGCCAATGCACTGGTGACTCCTCTAAGGCTGCAAGTGTCCATGGACGGCGGTTATCACTCGCTTTAATAGCTCGCATGTTTATTTGTCCCACAAAAACATTACATAAAAAAAATTGGTTGCCTGTAAAGTCGGTATACGGGCGAAAGTTTTACGTGACAACGACTTTGAATGGTAAAATCATTTTAATGTGAATATTCATTCGTATAGTAGGAAGAAGGATGAAATAATAGTAACAATTTAAAACATTTATTTATACAAAGAATTATATTTAAAACATTAATTTATACAAAGAATCTCGCACTGAATTTCATATTAACAAAATTTTATTTTACCTTTACACATACATACGTATTTATATACAAATATACATACAATAACTTGCAATACATTTGCAAGCTATGCACTAATTCTCTAGTGCTGCGCGCGGCAGACCGATCATAGTTGAGTGGGAGAGAGACGGCATTCGGCGGGCCTCTCGTTCGGTGGTGACTCATCGTAACGTTACCGAGCGTTACACTTTTTCATAAGTGACTCCCAGCCGCAACCTAATTTAAGACGTTGTCACGTCAAAAATCAAGGTTATCCTATTTCTACATCATTGAAATTATTTAAATAAATTTTACATGGAAAAAAGCATTTGTATGATTGTAATTAATATATTATTCGGAAGTCTGGTGAAGCGGCACCATCTCTAACCTTCAACGTCTGAGAATGCCTGGGCCTCGGCGGCGGCGGATGCGGTCTCGTCCGGCCGGTGGTGAAGGCGCGGTGTCCATAACTAGGCGGCTGCCATAAACCTCCACCATCTACAATTATAATTTACAGCATAATACATTTTTTAAATATGTTCAGTTAGTTTCAAATTGGAATGCTAAAGTGTAATAAATACCAGTGCAATGCAATATACGAACATATACCACGAACACAATACACGCATCCGAACGAGATCAATTTGCCCACAGATATGTTAACAAACATATTACTTTTATTGTGTTTTGGAAGCTTGCGATGTGGTTTTTATAAATGAGGAGAATCTTCTTCAAATGAATATTTATATCGAAATGGAACCATAGTTCATATAAACTATATTTAGCTCCATAATGTAAGATAACATGCCTAATTACTATTTTGGACTAACTCATTATATATGGCCAAAATTGTCAATCGAGAAATGATAGAATAATTTATTAATCTATCTAAATTAATCAGTATTGGATTACAAGGTAAAATCTTGCCTTGACTCATTCTAAACTTATTCATTAATGTATGTATATACAATAATATAATAATGATATTTTTAACATAATATGTAGTAATTCTGAAAAACAAGAATTGAAAAACAACTAATATACAACTTCAAAACTGATTTTAATTGTGCAGAAATAGAATCAATTCACTAATAAGACTTCAAGAAATCTAACATTTTATAACAGATTAAAGAAATATAGTTTTGTTAAAGGTGATATAACCACCAATAATAAAAATTATTTTTTTAAATATTTAAAGTAACCATAGTTTGATGGCAGTTTTTTTGTTTTCAAACAAACATTCTTCCACATATTTTAAACTATTACACACTATTTTAATAAAAACAACAAAATACTCTTCTACATTACTCACAAATAACAGGCAAAAATCAATTTTTAGATTCACTATCACATTATTGAGACATGCATATGTTATTATTTGATGCCCAATTTATGATTTTCTAATAGAAGAAGATGTCAGATGCAAAAATAGGTGGATAAAAATAAGCTCAAAAACGTGGAGAACAGCAGATTTGCAGAAATGACGCAATATGGACGAGGCCTATATCAAAGAACAGCCCGTCAAGAGAAACGCCCACATCGACGAATAAATAACTAGATACATCACGTAGGTGAAAAAAGGATTTTTCATCTTGTTTTCTCTAAATAAAAAAAAGATTCAGTTTCATTAATTCGTTCGTTGTCGTATCAAATTGCTTAATTACTCTACTACTGACACATCATCTCCCGGAAACCTTTTATTTCAGTCTGATGAGCTCAGGCCTAAGTCCCCCACGCCGGCCCTGTACGTCGGGAGCTGCGAACAGCTGTCGTCACTGCGACAGCAACGTCCGCGACCGACGGCTTGACGTGCTCTCAGGGACACGATGCGTGTAGCGTAATTTCACCAAGTTAAAAAGTCATTAATCGGTTCTATTACCTCCTGGGTCGAGGTCGGTGTACTTAACCGATGAGCCACCACCGGTCATGTCATTTGGGATATCATTCTTTTGAATATGGGATTGTTTAAAAACAGAATTTACTATCATAATACTGCAATAATAAAATTATAATGAAAAGGAAAGGATCCAACCTTGGTCTAATAATGCTTGACCCTTATGTAGAAAGACAATCGAGATTCATAGTCAATAATATGTGGACAGATGTACAACACAATATAAATTTTACAGCACAATTTTTAGACGTAAGGTTACACTTAGATATCTAGTAATGTTTAAACTAGTATTAAAATAGTATATAACCTGACACACATTATAAATATAGCACTATTAAATTTTTCCTGTAAATATTTTTTATTGGTAGAAACAAGAGGTTTATAAATGCATTTAATATTCTAGTATGATGTATTGAATAAAAAATATTATTGATGTTTTAATATCAATTTCACTAAACCAAATAAAAATTAAATACATAACAATATGTGCTAATAAGCAGTTATAATTTGACTTAAAAGCAAACACTAAATTACTATAATATCATCTTGTAAATGAATAATCAACTAATAGATTTCAAATACCATTTAATTAAAAACCATTCAGACAATACAACTCATGCACAGTACAAAAAAAATGAGTTGAATGCATTTCTGTTCTACTAACAAAAAAGACACCTGAAATAGCCCAGAAAACAAAACCCTAATTTTACATGCATGCAGTCACCTGATTCGTGTGTGCTCAGCGAATCCTCCGAACAGTTCAGGTCAGCTGTACGTAATTTATTTTTATTTTCATAACTTAACCACTTGTATAAATCGAAATGAATCTATACATTCTTAGACGAGATTACTAACAAATCAGTAATTTATTTTGTAACTAAATTAATAAGACAGCAATGGATCATAAATCTAAAAGTGATTATTAATTATATTTAATAATATACACTGATTTTTGAAATGTTAGATAATTAAAATACTTTCTTATTTGTATTAAGCAATCATATTGTATAAGTATCAACAAATAGATAAATTTAAATATACGCCAAGAATAACATACTCAAATATATAAATAAACCGAACAATGGCATATTTCGCTTTCAACACTAATGTTCTAACGAATCTTAACGAAATTAAATGATAAAACAAACAAAATAAGTGATAAGCCCTCCTAGTAAAGAGAATTATTTACTGTGAAACTTTATGAGACAGATGCCGAACAATAATCCAGCAAACTTATTCAGTTATTGGAAGCATAGCAACATTTTTTTTATTAGATATAAGCACTTATACAAAATAAGTAATATCCTTGTGTGAAATTATATTTACTTAATAGAGTTGAAATGACAATTCAAAAGAATTAATAAATTTTTTGGTGTCTATATTGTTAGAAGTTAGTTAAGAGTAGATTAGAGTATTCTAATCTACTGCTAACTAACTTCCAATGTAACATGAAAATCCTTTAGGATTTTCAAAGTTAGCATACAAGTATATTACTTTATATAATTGCTCATTAGGTTCGTCTAAAATCGAATATTTATTTGTTATTTAAGCCAAGAATAATTTTAAAGATCACTGACTCGAATTTAAACTGTAATCACTAAAAAATAAATGTTATTTAAACCCTCTATAATTATGGTATTACATATGTAATTGTTATTTTCATATATATTCTTTGACATTTCTTTAGTGATTAATATACTTACGAGAAAGGTCTGCATGCATTCTGTGGTCAGGGGGCGCCGGTTCTGGCGGAGTGCTGGGAGGGGGATATACACTGAAACCTAAAAAAAAATTGCTTCAAATATACAAAACTTTACGTCTTTTTATAAAAATAAAATATTACTAAAATAAAGCAAGCAGATAAAAAACAAACTGGATTCAAACTGCTGCGATCCTTCTAAGGCCACTTAATGACTATTCAATGATTCATAAAGTGAATTATAAAAAAAATTCAATAAATATAATTAATGACTTATGCGCAAAACCCTGTCTCCTAGAAATTTTAATAAAATATTGAACATTTCATCCACTTTATCATCTACCACCACTGCAAATTACATTTAGAGGCAAAAATGGGTACACACATACTTAAAAACTTGATCAATTAGACTTTCTACAAATGCTAATGCTATAAGGTTATCGATATTCTTCAACCACATTTAAATTCATTTTGATTCTTTATATCTAAGAACTATTTGTCTCTAATTGACGTGAGCTAACGTACTGACACGTGACGTAGATAAACAAAAATTTTAATTTAGTAGACAAATATTGGACACAATTCAAGCGGTTGAGAGCCATGCTATGGTCAATTTGGCTGTAGCATGATAATGGATTGGCTCAACCGGTAAGATACATACAGAATACAGATTTGAAATAGGAGCTTCCGCTGTTGTTTTTCATCCATTGTGTGAAAGTTCTGGTGGCCCACTTCTCTCTCCATCACCCCTATCCTCCATCATCAATCTTTTTTGCGCCCTCCTTCAGATATCGTATTCCTACTCAGTGGTGGCAACAGATTGGTGATATTGGGTTACGAGTGTCCAAGGGCAGTCATGACCACCTACTTTCTAGTGGTTCACAAGCTCGTTTGCACCTCGAAAAAAGCTTTAAAAAAATGTTAAAACCTTAGCATTTGCAGAAAAAGTAATGATTTGCCATTTGTATAGGCATGATGTAGGAAACATCAATGATACAGATTTTTTGGACAAATGAACTATATTCTCTTTAATAACCACAACTCATTCAACAGCTTTTGGAAATTTAAAATATGTATTTTTGACTTTATTTATAAGAGATATTCTATAAACATCACAATAGGAAAATCTTAATTATTTATTAAGAATAATTAAAAATAAAGCGATTAGTAAATAAAACAATTATTATTATTATTATTGAATGCTTAACGCTTTTGTTTTTATTCAATCACAAGGAACAAAGCTATGTACCTGTCTTTTATATTACATATAGTTACATATAAATATTAGGATAAAATATTATTTTCAAATTGAATGAATGAGCTATATACAAATTAGAATGAAATGATATTATTATACAAACCTTTGAGAAAACCTCTATTTTTGGAATTGTTTAATGTGTCGCTGTATTCAGAATCAATATCTGCCCTCGAATCAGGTCCAATCAACAGATCCAGGGAATTGGTGAGTTTATGTTCCATCCTATAATGTATTAAAAAGGCATGTTGAAATTTTCCTCATCAATTTCTATAATAGATTGTTAATTATTATATGTACAGAAATAATTACAAGAATTTAATTAAATAAAAATAGTAACAATTAAGAATGTAAACTTAAACATGGATGTATGCTTCATCTGTAGTAACAAGTAAGTATTGGATCATCGCTAACTCTTTTCCTTAGCATTGCAGTTGTTGTAAAAGAAAGTTTTTTTTTTATCATCAACCCAAACCAGAACAAGCAACAAAACCAAATGAGGACAAAACTAAGACTTATGATTGTCAACAGTATTTTGCGTCTAATAACGTTTTTATAGTGAATCTGTTTCTGTGTAGCATAGTATATACAAAACTTGGTATAAAGCCGAGTGCTTCTTTCCCAAATATACAAATAATCCACTTAACATGTTGCAAAATTCATGTAGCCCACAGTGCTTATATGATTATGTAAGCCCTACGGGTCACTCACTTATGGTTGTGGTGATAGGAGTGGTTGCGGGGCGGCGGCGAAGGCCGGGCCGTGGCGACGTCGGGCAGGTTGTGAGGCTCCTCAAGACGAAAAGCTCTCTCTATCTCACCCTTCTTCTCCCACACCTCTTTGAAGAACGGCGTATAGAAAGCGGCTGTAAAATGACAGATACGATAAGTAATTAATATGTCCTGCAGTGACATAGTAGCAATATGTACATACTAAATTTAGTAAAATAGTACTTTTAATATGTCAATATGCAGGTCATTATTTTAATGCAATTTCAATATAAACCTTAAATTATTTTTTTTTGTTCAATTGTCACCACATTATGAGATTCGTGTTATATGGGGCAAAGATTTAAACGGTTTCCCAGAGGATGTTGTTCAGATCAAAAAATTGCGGCGTTCGGGCCCATTCGAATTATGGTTTATGCATGCCTTTTCAACAATTCATGACATGTACCTTAAATCAATAAAGTTGCCGAGTCCTGTGATCGTCGTAGCGAACCACGCTAACTACTGAAAAGGGGAGTAAACGTGAAGCACGTAGCAAACCATTCTAGTGCGGAAAATTTGGACAACACAGAGAGCTTGAAGACCTCTTAGTAACGAGGCATACGGTGATGACAAAATTGTGTTTTGAAAGGCGTTGTCTTCGAATCAGGAAATATTTGGTTCAAATACTGACCACGATGGTTTAATCGATAAATTAAATTAAAAACACGCCACGCAAACCACGGAGGGCGTCACTATATTCAAACAGGTAGCAGCATCCAATCCATATTGGATAGCATGAAGGACTTAGCTCCATCTCATTCGGAATTAAATTACAGATTATGAAAAAGTGTACCTCAGCAATAGGTCGATAAAAATACAATTGCGAGCTCCTGTACCTGAACAAAACACCGAACTATAATAAATCACTAAAGTTCAGGACATCTCCATATACACAGGGGAACAAAAAAATTGGTTGCCTGTAAAGTCGGTATACGGGCGAAAGTTTTACGTGACAACGACTTTGAATGGTAAAATCATTTTAATGTGAATATTCATTCGTATAGTAGGAAGAAGGATGAAATAATAGTAACAATTTAAAACATTTATTTATACAAAGAATTATATTTAAAACATTAATTTATACAAAGAATCTCGCACTGAATTTCATATTAACAAAATTTTATTTTACCTTTACACATACATACGTATTTATATACAAATATACATACAATAACTTGCAATACATTTGCAAGCTATGCACTAATTCTCTAGTGCTGCGCGGCAGACCGATCATAGTTGAGTGGGAGAGAGACGCAAGGCATTCGGCAGGCCTCTCTCTCGTTCGGTGACTCATCGTAACGTTACCGAGCGTTACACTTTTCATAAGTGACTCCCAGCCGCAACCTAATTTAAGACGTTGTCACGTCAAAAATTTTTTTGCTGCTCACTTTTAGAGCGTCAATGTAAATATGTATATGTATACCTGAATTGATATGATGTACTTACTAAACGTAAACACTATTATATTTCATTATGAAGTACTAATTCTATAAATTATTTTCTTTGAAAATTGACTCTGGTTGTCATGATGAACTGTTCTATTGAAAATGTACATTTTTCTACTAATATACTTTTATTAACATATCTTTTTCGAAATATAACGTGACAAATACTTAATTATCGTTGTCTGAGAATTTAACCATAGTTTATAATTGTTAAAAAACAATAGTTGATAAATTTATTTAATCTGTTAGATGTAATTGTTACAAAATAATACGAGTTCTTTATGCAAATCTTGTCTTTAATAACTCTGCCATTTTTGCCACATAAGTGGTAAATTTTGCCAAGAAAAGCAACAAAGAAGACAAATGATTTTGTAAAAAAAAACTTGTAATGAATTACTGAAATAATACACAAAATGCTATGAATTTCCAAAAACTACAAGCTAATATGAGTATGAACTTGCATTATTTGCACAATTTTTACATAAATTTTCTGAACAACTGGGTAATTATAGTGATATAGATATAAAAACAAGCGAAACGGTTCCACTAGGAGATCAAGATTATGGAAGAATTATATCAAAACCGGCGAGATCAATATATGGATCGCCTAACTGCTACAATTTACAAACAAACTGTCCAGACTAAAAATACCATAGACAATCCCATAAAAATGTTTTTCTTAACTCCTATTGACACATTTTTGTTTTTCATGAGTAATTTTAATATTCTTTGTATCATTTATAGCACTTTGTTCCATTGAAACCATTTGATAGTTTAAACTAAATATTTTACTTTAATTTTATTTCCAGTATAAATAGATTGTCATTATCTTAAAAATCAACAGATATATTATTACTCAAAGTGTAACAGTTTTATTGTAATTATGGTTCAACTAATATCCCTACAAAAAAAAAATATTGAAAATAAAATGGGATTTTAATAGATCGAGTGATCCAATCCATTCAGTGATACATGTTCATTCCATTGATAGAACAAGGACATTCAACATGTAAAAGATCAATCGTAGACTTAAAAACCTATGCTTAACGACGAAGACGCCTACAACACAGAGTCACCATCGATAAATGCGCCTTACTCGGACATAATAAATTGTATATTATACAGCATATTCCAATATTTTACTGTCTGGACTATTTGTAGATGATTTTAGTAGAATTAGTAATCGTGGAAACTTCACTTTGTGCAAATATTATTTTGTGTAAGCTATTATTATTATATATTTGTATAATATTAACAATATGTAGATATTCATACATAGAGTATCTTAGTTAACAATTGCAGTTTGGTGAAATTTATTTACTTACACTTTTAATATTAAAATACTTGAAAAAAATTCTATTTATGATGACAAGAATGATGCAATGTATTACGAATAAATAAATAAATAGCAATAAATGCACATTTAACTGTGACTCACTAATAATACTAACATGATCACCTGTGGCTCACAAACGGACTGTAAGAATTATCATATAGTCTTTTCCATTCTTTTGACAAGTGTAATCTTGTTATACCTAAAGTGTGTAAACATAAAAAATGCCGAGAACTTTACAACTCACACTTCGATTCACAGCTGGCAGTGTATGTGGTGAAGTGTGCATTGAGCCTGTCGGCGGTGGCGTTGCCGTCCGTGATGAGCGCGTGCCCCAGGTCCGTGCCAAAGAAAGCGTTGGCGGCCGATCCACCGCCGTCCGTCACCGCCACCATTTGTATCGGCAAATTCGGGATGTTCATTGAGAATGCGCTGTGAACAATAAATTATCAAATAAAAGGATAGATGACTTGAAAACGTTACCAACATGAATAACGTTCTACACCATGCTTATGATTGTTAAATATTGGTTTTTCCTCCATATACTCTTGGTTAGCACAGATGTTGATTTATGTTTCTTTATTGAACAGAATATGTATTTAGAAACTTTTGAATATATCTAATTTTAACTAAATCAGAGTCCTAACAATTTATTTCAATATACACATAGACATATAATGAATCATTAGCCACCATTTTATTAATATAGTAAAAGTGTTATTGAAGAGCATTTTCTGGAACACATCTAATACATCAACATTCAACAGCACAATTATAATTTTTAACCAACATTTGTTTTTCAAAAGAAAGAAAAAAACTAAACGTTTGAGTTTCTTACTCTCCATAACATATAGTTTTTTTCAGCATTGGCTTTTGCCTTTTTTTCTAAAAGTTTCATCCTTTAGTCACCTTTAGGCAATCACTATAACTGTTTTAGGTTCTAGTCTAGAACCTAGTCTAGTCTAGTCTAGTCCGTATGAAATGGTCACATAAGCAATGACAAATAGATAAACAGATAGGTTATACAGTATGAAATTGATCATGCACCTTTTCCAAATATTCATAATCTTCTCCTTTTTTAGAACAACGCCAAAATAAGTATAACAAAAACATGTCAATGAAAATAAATAATATAGACATAACCCTATTAAATGCTCGGCCAGACTGCAATCACGAGCGCCGTGCCGGGCGACCGCGCGCCGCGTGCCGCGCAGCATGCCCGAGCACTTGACGAATTCGAATTCTGTCACGCGCTCGGGCTATGAATGTATTATTTAAAAAAAATTATCTAGTCATTTACCTACAAATTACACTTGATATTGTCAGTAATTAAAAATAAATCATATTTACATATTCGATAGCAGTGAAAGGCATTGTTATTAAATACTTCAATATTCATCACACAAAATTTTAATTTCAAAAACGTCAATATCGTAAAATTAACACTTATAAAACAATACCTAAAGTTCTTTGGAAGTTCAACGACTGCATGCGGGCGCACTTCGCGCTTAGCTAGGGAAACGCGGCGGCACGCACGATCGCCACCGCAAGACTGTCCGCGATTCGTACACGACGTGATACACGATGAACTAGGGGAGCGCAGTGTGATACATAATCTTCAGCAAGGTCGCAAAGTTGGAACATCGTAAATTTTTAGAACACGTTCTAAGCTATTTTATCTCAGAAACGTCTACTTAAATGACTATGGTTTCCTTGGCAAAGTTGTTGCAAAAAAGAAGAAAATTATGAATATTTGCAGAAAGATGGATGATCAATTCCATACAGTATACAAATAAATTTTTCCTACCTTCAATATATGTTTTACAATTGCAAAACGCCAACAGCTCGTTGAGCAATAACTGATTTAAAACAAATGCATTATACTCACTTCAGTGTTGCTAAACTGGCTTTCCTTTTAGCTGAATAAATTAATATGAAACCATGAATTAATTCCTCGCGGAACTGATTGGCACCATGATAACTCGATATTATTACCTGTAAACAAACATCCTTTTAAAGGTCTTCTTAGAACTGCCACAAAGAATCAAAGACCTATATAACTGATGAAATTAAATTTTAACTAAAATTTGTAATATGATTATGTAAAAAATTCTAATGGGATAAGATTTAATTTTTAAACAGATTTGAACGATATTATGAAATAATAGCAAAAGCAAAAAAAAAAGAAAATTTAAATTAAGAGATTTTAAACTACTTGCCTCTATTTTACGTTTGGAGTCCCCGAGAAAAGTTTCAATAATGATAGAACGATCGCCTGTTAAGAAGCAGGCACGGTGTAGTAGTAATGGACCGAGAACTCGTTCTGGTGAATATGGATCATCGCAAAACATACACACCATTATCCTGGAAAATGATATAATTGTTATGTTACGTTTTTATCATTCCACGGCGGGTACGCATGTATTGGAATGAAGTTCATTAACGGGCCTTGCGGAAAGTAACATATAGGTACTTCACGTAATCTTTACGCTGTGCCACTTCAGTAGACGTAGGGATTCTCTCTCACTGTCTCTTTCTAATGCTACTTAATTGGCGAGTGGGGCGGGAGTCGCGCGGCACTCAGTTCGTCTTTTAACATTTTGCTAAAAATATCTGTCTATTATCATGTTGCAATGAAAAATAATGTTATTGACGTAATTTTTTTATACTTTTTATTCGATTTTGGAGATGTGAGTTTGCAATTTTAAACTTTTAAAGCTCATACATTCAAAAATGATATTTATTAACCATTTAAAAAATCACATATTTGTGCAGATTGATGAACTTAATAAAGTTTTGACGTGACAACGTCTTATAAATTGGTTTGCCGGGTGACACTTCAAGAAACTGCGTTACGCTCCGCTCACGTTATGCGCTCACAATGAGAGCGAGTGAGAGGCACGCGTCCCTTCCACTCGGGCATGGTTAGCCCGCCTAAGAGCGAGAGAGACAGACATAAAAAGTGAAAGGCACGCGTCCCTTCCACTCAGATAGGAACAAGTTAAGTTGTATGTATATTTGTATATAAATACGTATGTATGTGTAAAGGTAAAAATAAAATTTTGTTAATATGAAATTCAGTGCGAGATTCTTTGTATAAATTAATGTTTTAAATATAATTCTTTGTATAAATAAATGTTTTAAATTGTTACTATTATTTCATCCTTCTTCCTACTATACGAATGAATATTCACATTAAAATGATTTTACCACTCAAAGTCGTTGTCACGTAAAACTTTCGCCCGTATACCGACTTTACAGGCAACCAATTTTTTATTTTGTAAAGAAATCAGGTGGTATTTAGATTTACTTAACTGAAAGTTCACTACTAAAATATTGAACTTTAATATTTAATGAAACTATTTATGATAGTGAATTATAATTCATATTTTTCCTAAAATATTTTGTTAATTGTATTAAAAAAAATTTAGAAAATAAAAAAAAAATGTAGAAATTACACTCAGAGATGAGAGAAAAAGAGAGAATCACATGAAGAGGGCGTGACGCTTTATCCTTTCAATAAAATGCAGGAAACTCTGCTGCTCGGAATTTCACGCGAATGATGCAATGCGCAGATATAACGCTTCCCAACCCTTCCTTCTTCTCCCCCTCGTTTCTATTTTACGCCATAGCAACGCTTTAGTGAATAACTTCACAGTGGCAGAGTTTCGTGCGTTGTACTGTACGCAACGACAATATACAAATATAAACAAGCTCATAAAAAGTTACATTCGAAGTTGAAGAAAGAGGGTAAGGAACTTCATTCCTGACGGGGGCCCACCGATTTCGAACGTAATTTCTAGATTGAGAATGACATTCAAAATAACATCCTATCTTGAAGCAGCAGCTTCAGATGCTCTCCAAAGCAGAAAGTGAGTAGTAATAAAGTGATTTACCCATCGGTCAATTCGCCCAGTCATGTTTCGAACTCTACCTTTTTTTTTGAAGGGAGCACTCTTGACCACTTGACTACTATCACTAATAAGATAATATAATAATTTTCTTACAATGTAATATTATAATACAAATCTAGATTGTTAATTAAAAATTATTTTAATACAAAATCTTATTATTTTATATGATGTATAAGATTCCTTTAATGGAAAAATTTACATTACTAGAGAGCTATGAAGCAAAGCAAAAATTAAACTAGAACATCCTTTTATTTCATAAAACTCAGCTTTTTCACCACTGTTTTCGATGACAACATAACTTCTCTTCTGAATACAACAATGATCCAAATCATGATTAATCATTTTTTTTTTTGAGATGCAGTTTTTTAAAAAAAACATACATTAAAATATTACAATTTTTACCAGGTCTGTGATTAAAAATTAATATCCAAACAGTAAGTTAAATAATATGTACTTTTTAATTTTTGATTTCAAAGATGTAATGCTATTGTCATTCTTTTTTCCCTGTAAATAATGATTCATTACATAAATAAATTAAAATCAATACATTATCATCTCATGGACAAAATGCATGCCAATGAAACTTTATTAGGCTTATTGTAACTGCAAATTACAAGTTTTTTTTTACTCATTCGTAACCATTATATATAAAAAAAAATTAACATTTAAAATATGTGTCGGTATGTTTTTAGAAATATCATGATAATAGCATCCATAACATAAGTCATCAAGATCAATGAAACACATATATATATAAATTACCTTATATCAGAATCAAAGCAAACTATAAGATCTCTGTACAAATGCGCATAACTAGCTTTCTCTCTGTTAGCTCTTATCAACTCTTGCAAAGCATCTGAAACGAACACCTCCGTGCCCAACTCGTTGACTGAGGCCTCCATGTAGGAGCAGTGCAAACTGAAATATAAGTGTTATATATTAACTACAAGTGTCAATACAAAAAAATGATAATTAAAGTCAAATTTAAAAGTTTGTCTACTAAAGAAATGGCCAAAAATGCACTCACTTATCAGCTAAATTTTGTCCTTCCTCCTGTAGCCTCATCACTTCCTTTTTGTCCATACTCTCGTCTTGGATAAACATCACAACTAACGGTAGGCCCTGAGGACAGTTTTAGTATAAAAAAGGATTTGTTTGTGTTATACAGGTTAATGAATATTAAAACATTAGAACATTCAGAGAACTTGACAATAAATATCAGAGATTTCTTATAATTTCTTCAGGTCTATATTTTCAGTATTCATATATAATTAAAAGCACTAATGAAAATTAAGTTAAATTAATGTCATAATAGTAAAAATTTTATTAAATATACAATAACACATAAGTTACATTTTATAGAATCTTCCTTTAAGTGGATATGCAGTGAAAATGTACCTGAAAAGGCAGCTTATCTTCTTGCTCTAGACTAGATAACAAAGTTTTCTCGGCACAACTACGAATGAACTCAAATGATTCTTGATCTTGGTATACACAGAAATAACCTATAACAAAACATAATTTCAATAAGTAATATTTTAAAAAAACCCATAAAAATAATTAATTACATCAGTTACAAATATTATCTGTAAGTTTTTGTATTTAACAAGCATTAGCATTAACAAAAATGTCAAAATACTTTTATGTCAGGACACCTAGCATCCACACTAATATTTGCTTTTTTTATTAATACTGCTCTAACGATTTACAATAATAAAGCCTTACACATATAAAAAATACTTAATACTAAACAGATATTAAAACATACTATCCAGTGGTATTTTTATCATATAAGAACTATGGGGTATAAGAAGTACTTATAGGATTAATCACCATTGGGCGCGAAATCTGATAAAGACGGAGAATCGCTGTTCAATTGATCGGTGCGTATGCGCTGCTCGACCTGGTACGATTGACCGTCAACGGTCACTCGCCCGTCAGCGTCGCAGCCCCCCGACAACCTTTTGCCGAATTCGTCAGCTATACCTTCCACCTGTAAAACAGACGTGCAAAAATTTATTTACAGTTTGAAAAAAAAATCTGTAAAACAGTCAACCCTAAAGGACATCCATACAACTCCCTGTTATGATATTTATTAATGTGTTTTGAGCTCTTTGAGTTCAACAATATAATTGTCTCAAGATTCAAAGACTTATCTTTAAGCTTTTTGACCTCAAAAGTTTGAAAAATGTTTACTCTTATGGGACCATTCCTGAAACTTTTAAAGTACTACTTTCGAGCTCAGACTTCAAAAATATACCTAGCACTAAATTATTAAATTTGAGCTTAAAAGTTTCTCCAGGAGAAGTTTAAGAACTTTTTCAATCTCTTCGAGCACAAAAATAAAATTTCAATACGTTTTTCACTCTCTGAGTTGAAACATCTAAATTTATTTAAATAAAATACTATTTTTTTCAATTTTTAAGGTAAAATATCTATTGAATGTGTTTTTTAATGCTTTGCGACATTCGGTGCAGTTTTCTTTCATTTCAAAATAACGATTTCGTCACCCTTTGACCATTGCATGACAGCGGTTCACTTAAAGAGGTTGTATCCGCATGTGTCAGTTGTTTTTAACACTCCTTACACCCTAGTGGATGTGACTGTCTGCAATTTCCTGAGGACATGCCTGGTTGGCATGAAACGTACTTACAAATTATCATTATAACGATTACCGAACTAAGATAATTATAAAAAATAAAATTAACACTTGCTTAGGTGTTTGATATCTGTCAATCCTCTCAAATCAATATTCAATTCTTTGGATAGAGATTCGTAGTGAAAAGGCAGATTCAAGGGTCAGCGGTGGGTTGCATGCTGCATGTTAATGAATGTTGCAGGCAAGCGTCTATTATGAATTTTCGCGAATTAACACCTCACACAATAGAATAAGGAATAACAATGCAATAAATTAAGTCTTTAACCATAATAATAATTAGAGGAGATCAAAAAATAATATTTTAAAATTAACAGTACAATATAATCTTACTAAACAGGGCATTATTTTATGCTCTAAGGCATCATTGTACTAAAATGTTCTTTATTTTAAATTTTGTTATATATCATATCTAGTAAACTAGTTGTTTTTTTTTTCTATAAATTGCACTAAACTAAATTAAAATAGTAACTACAATTCATGAAAACATGTAAAAATTCTAAATTTCTTTATTACTCAGTAAAAAAAATGTAAAAACAGCTTAAATGCTCTTCTAATTTGAATAACTTATGATAAATAACAAATGGTAAGTCATAGCATATACTAATAGGAACAACAAAACATTTCCCACTTAAGTTAGCATAAATGATGTTGGTTGTGTGCATGTTTAAATTTACTGCGTTTATTTATTATATGGGAAACAAACACAATTATTATGTAAGTAACTGTGAACAAATTAGGGAATTTGATTTCACTATCAAACAAATCTTTTGATATATCAGTTTTGGGTTAAAAAAAGAGACCAGACAGGTTTCTATACACCACCATGTAATGTAACAACCATGTAATTACTTGAAAGATCAAAAAATATGTATCTGTACGATAACAATGCCTAAATCGATAATTATCATCTAAATAACATTCTACTGATGTATGATGTTTTATGGTAGTGTTAAATGAAATCGGCCAAACTCAACAATGGTCTTACAAGTCAAAATCGGTTCGAATGAGAATTATAAGCAGCTGTAACCACCCCTTATGCAACTTCCTGCAACTTGCAATTTGGAAAAGTGACAATGAGTCTCAGTCTCAATTTAACTGTCTCATTGAAGATCCTCCACATAAAGGAAGGTTTGAACAATATCATATTCATAATTATCTCATCATATTTGATCTTACTTATTAAATTGTTTAATTATGTTTCAAACCTCTATGGGTTTTTCTTCATGTTTTAACAATACATAACTGTACTTATTATTATTATTATTGCTGCACTAGTTATAAATTCAAATAATTATCAGGAAGTTTACTTATTGGGATGTATCCAATAATAATTAACACCACCAAAATAATACACTATCACCTGTGTAACTAATATGTCTCAAATATCAGACATTCGCTAATTCTTTTTTTTATATTTTTTTTTTTCTATAAACTCACATAAATTTGCTGACAGTTCTATATTGCAATATATCTATTTTATTGAATTGGGCATTACTAAATCGATTGACCACTCGACTGTTGTATAATTTTTTTATGTAATCGCTGTATTGAAAACAGCAGCGGTAGGCCGTCTATCAAAGTAGAATCACAGGAATCCATGAAACAGACGTCACTCACCCCGAGTATTATAACGTTGATCTGTGTAGAGTCAACGGTCAGCGCCCACGGCGCGGCCGGCGGGCCCGCGTGGCACTGAGACTCGCCGCTCGACGTCAGAGACCTGAGTATATATTTTTTTGCTTTTACTTTTTATGTAAACATGTTACCTTTAAAAGAAATACAGTAGTAATTTTAACTCATTTTCTCAATAAAAAAAATAATCTTAAAAAATAGAATAGGTAACCAGCTAATAATGCTTTATAAAATTTCAAATATGGTCAGTAAATTACATCTGAATGATTATAATTTAATGTCAATTTCCAAATAATAAATGTGCACAATACTTTGAATATGGCACATGTGTAAAGAAAAATATTGACAGCGTTGTATGTATCCAGGGATGACTGATATGCTTAAGATTCAGACATAAAAGTAAAACAGAGATTAAAAACTATGTAGTTGACAATTAAAATGTTTAGAACTAACAACTTAGAAACTGTAAAATAAAAAAAACATATTTCAGTTTTAAAAATAAAGTTCTTTGCCAATCTTATTATGTATATTGTACTTGTCAGTTGTTTAAACAAATAGGCGACAAAAAGAAAATTGTTTGTCTAAAGTCAACATTAGTTTAATACAAGAAAATTTTTGTGCAATGATTTTCTATGCCATTTGAATCAAAAGAACGTTATATCAGATTTCAGTTGGCGTTTTATGGTGAAACTCTCATCTTTTGCCACTGTTTATAACTGGTTTTACTAGTTCAAACGTGATCGCACTAATTTGACTGACGACCTGCGTGAGGGATGTTTTTCTATAGCAATGATCGAAGACACCAACAGTGCTGTGCAGCTCATGATAGAGACTAACAAGAGTGACTTACCAGCAGATTCATCGGCACGAATCAAATGCACAAAATCCTTCATGAACATTTAACAGTCAGGAAGCTTTGTGCTACGTGGATACTTCATAATTTAACCAAACTCAAATACTCCATCGCATTGAAGCGACACTTAAGTGTGAGTGGGCAGTGTTTCTCTCAGTGGTTTCATATAATGCAGACATGTATTGATCTCAACAAAGACTATTTTGAAAAACAATAATAATAGAAACAACTTACTAATTTACACAGTTTTTTATTTTCTAAGGACTTTCAAATTGACTGACATAATTACAGTAGACAAACGATATTCTTGCTCTGAATGTACCACAGTGGCAACATAAGTCTTTGCAATAAAATTTCATTTTTCTCAGTAATTTTGTAATTGTAAATTAATAATATAGCAATAAGGTAGTAAAAAGATTCAATAGCATTTTTCTTTTTGTTATTAAAATAATGAATTTCAATAATCTTCTACTACAGTGAACAAAAATTTTTTTTCTTACCCCACCCTCGTATTCAATATAACAGGCAATATGACATCCAAACAGTTACTAGCGGCCGGACAGTGCTCCCTCATCGGACAGTGAACAAATCCTAAGTGTTGAAAAAGCATCAATTTCCTATCCTGTTCCATTCGGTCTAGCATTTTGTACCTGAAAAAAATAAAGATTTTTTTGAGTTTTCAAAACTTGTAACGGTTTAAATTGTGGGAAAATTCCAGTTCCCATTTTATACAAACATTAAGACATCCGGCTTTGTAGATGCAATAGAAATCATAGAAAAATTACGTAAAATAGTTGACCCTGCAGGTCATCATTGAAACTTTTTACTATTTTCAAGCTCTAATTGTTCAAAAACAAAATAGCAATAAATTATTTAGTTCATTATGCTCAAGAGATAGATTTTAGTGCTTTTTTAAGTTAAATTATATAATTTTAATCCATTCTTCAGCTTTTCAAGATCAAAAATTTCTAAATATAAAAAATGGCTTTTTTTAATATGTCAACTAATGTATCATTCGAATGCGTTATTAGACTTTGATGTTTTATGGCAAACAAAGTAGTTTTATAAACAGTAACAAACATCAATCCATCAAGTAATTCCTAGGTAATTTGAAAATAATTTTTTTTTTCAATATTTTTGATAACCATATCTTCAAATGAACAAACCGATTTTGATACATTTGTGACAATTGTCACTGTTTTTTTTACTGAAAAACAACTAGTTAGATTTTAGAATTTATCAGTGGAGCAGTTTACAGAATATTGTAAAAAAAACACATTTAAAACATTTTTCTGTGACGATATCTCTTAAAACAAATCAGCCGATTTTTATGCACTTTGCGGCAGTCGATGCAACTGTTTCAGGGAAGAGCTGATTACATTTTATTATGGATCGGTAAAGTAGTCCAAAATTTATTTATTTTTGGGATTTCACAAAATTTACCGAGCGAAACTAATTCGAAGTTTCCGGAAATTACAGACATCACTTGAAAAATGATCAAAATAGATTCCTAGGACTTTAAAACGTCAAGATCTGGCGAAACTCGATTTTCTTAAGTCGGACTAAAAATAATAACTTTCCCATTTTATGAAAATTTATAAATTTTCATAGTGGAAACAAAAATATATCAGCATTTTTCATATCACATGCATATGAAGTATTTGCAGATATCTTTTTAGGATATTCAAAGGGTTTATTACATTTCTGATAGAATACAAAGTCAGAATGAGTTTTTCCATTTTTATAGAGAGCTAGCTAGCTATCTGTTCTACATTAGCTTCGTTTAGCTTCATGTATCTGTCTGCATCATGTATAAACAATCACTTTGGTACTAATACATTGCGATATACTGCGACAACTATTAAAACATAAATTAAAATACAAAAGTTCGATAGAATTACATAAATCTTCAAGTTGATGCTTTTACTGATGTCCTCAACCATACAAGAAGATATTGTAAAACAAGGTTGCAATAAGCAGAAGGATTAAAAGTGTTCTACTAAGATATAGATATCAACACATACATGGTTTATGTATTTAAAGACTATGAAAAGTCAGGCGAAATATTAATTATTGCTATATTTAACTACATGATGCGGACAATTTAGATGCATCTAGATATTTTTAAACAAAACTGAATTGATTACCTGAAATCATCTTGTAAAACGTCGGTGATCTCCTTGATGTCTTCTTGTGTTATGGTCCCAGTGGGTGATATGCTTTTAAAATGATAGAACAGGTCAGCATGCTCCAATAGTAGCTCCTAAAATGAATCAAATATGTATGAGTTGCATAAAATTTTATGCATCTGACCTACGCACACATATATAGGAACAGCAAATTAAATTAGAAAGTCTGACCCATAAAAAAATCTATGGTATAAATCACTGTTTCGAACTCTGTGAGGTTTTGATTTCCATTTCTAGTTATATTATTTTTTTTAATGTGTATTTCATATCTAAAATCTTTCCTCAATCAATCCAAAATTTGTTGTAAGTAATACCTCTGTATTAAAATACACAATTTTTTTATAGCTTAAATAGCTATCAATGTCATATTTTATGTCAAGGTAGCTAAGAACTTTCTTAGCTGTTGTTATTTTTAGTTAACAACTTTACCTTCAACAATTTGAGTCAAAAAAATTGTTCACCACTCACAATTGATAATATAGATGAGCACATACTTTTTTATAGTATTCTGAATTAAGGTAAAATAAAACTCACCTGGAAGTTGTTCTTGGCTCTGCGTTGGATTTGTCTTTGATGCTGATCATACACTCTTTGCTGTTGGGCCTCTGATAAAGCCTCATAGCACTCTCTTCCCATCAGCAGCACTCTCACTTCCGACAGCTGCTTACCAGGAGTAACATAGCCCGTTTCTTCTAGAAGCCTTTTGAATTGCTGACACCATCTAAGATATGTTATAAAATGTGTAACGCAGAAAAAGAAATCAAACAAAAAGTTTAAAAATCAAGAACGAGATCAGGAATCATGATTGAAACAGAGATCATTTGCAATAAACGATACAAGAAATTTCATTCTATATCCATGTGGATGAAAGCTAATAATTAAAAATTATATTTACTTTTAAGTTGAAATAACAGACCGCATCGTTTGAGCATGAAAGTTAAATACAAATTTGAACTTGCCACAAAGATTTACTTCACAAATTCTATGTATTAAGAAACTGTTATTAAATAAAACTTTTAAAGTTAAATAAAATCACTATCTGCTAGATTTCATTCTAGAAAATTAATGACAAAATTGTTAAAATCATGAAATTTACTCATAATTTCTCTGCTCCTCTTGTGCTTCATGAAGGAATGTCTTAAAAACTGCCGCTGCCTCACTGGTTTCCAGTATCTCGTAGGGTATCTTTTGAGAAGCTCCTAACGTCTATCATAAAAATATTTTACATTATTAACCAAGCAATAGAATTATGTCAATTCTTTTTTAATAATCTAATATTTGGTATTACACAAATGACTGAAACATGTGTCTCCATTTATACTAAATATCATGAAAAAACTAGTGAATGGATGTAACAGGATTGTTTAGACTAATTAGAAAAAAATATAAATTACATATCCCATTTTAATGTAGCACTTCCAAATTTGATTAACAAAATCAATGAATTTACATGTAACTTTTGTCACATCATATCTTTGCATCTCAAATAAGGATCATTAAATGAAAAACAGAATAATAATACATCACGAGAGACAAAGCCGCAATCTAAAGTTGGTTTTATAATAAGAAAAAAAATTATCACAGTAATTTTTGTGCTCGAGTTAGCTATGAGCTGATAATCTCACCTGGAATCTCTTGCCCCTTTCTCCGACAGGTAGGGTGCTGTCAGGTCCAAGGGGACTTTCTAATTCGGAAGCCCTTTCGTCGTCGGAGGCCGAGTCCCCGACCCCGTCGGTCCCCTCGCTGAAGTATATGGAGAAGTCCCTATGTGTCCTCAACTGGCGGATCACCATCGGCCAGTCACTGGAACCAAAACAATATGTATCAATAAAAGGACTCGATGATAATCACCCCCACATAATGTGATAAAGATATGCCCATCACAACAAAAATTATCATAATTTAATTTGCTAAAAATAATTTTTATTGTTTGATAACAAGAGTATACATTTATTCATATTAATCTGTCAACATGAGAAGAACTTTTTTCTTACAAGTTAGTGTCTGTTAAAACATAATAGTTTTATAAGAAAATCATAAATATATACATTTAAATACACAATAAGTCAAAAATATGTATGAACTATAATTTTTCCTGCTAACCTTGAGAAGTAAATATATTTATAAAAATATCAGATAAGTAACATGAAAGCATATAGTAAACATGAAATGAGAATAAACAATGGAATTAAATAACAAGATACATTGCTCTTACTTGTTTTTAACACCTCTAAAATTGTTTAAAAGTTGCCAAACTTGTCATAAAGTACATTGCAAATAAACATATTCTTCACTATGAAACTGAACTTTTTCTATAAGAATGATGAATAGTGAACTACATGTGCACAATATATTTCATGTTGATAAGCAGCAATGCAGTGTTGCCAATTAGTAGATTTATATGAATTCCACCATATAATATTTAAGGCTATCGAATCTTTGAATATAATAATGATTTGAATATAATAGATTCATAAATCTATGAACATAATAATGGAAAAAGTAGAACACCTCTCTTGCAAATCTTCAGTAGGTAGCTGCATGCGAGAAAGGACCTGCGGCAGCTTGGCGAGTTGTTTGCGAAGTTTTTGAGCTGCCCTCTCCTCTTTCAACCGTCGGATATGACGACGAAACACAACCTGTACAACCGCAATTTGTGCATTATAAGCAATTACGCGCATTGGACACAAGAAAAAGCACTATTTATCTCTACTTTCTGGCAGTAAGCATCAAGTATAATGAAGAGAAAATAAGAAAAAAACATATACGATATTGCATGTACATAAGCAAAAGAAGAAAATAACCAAAGATTTTAAATAAAATAATGTTGATTTGATTTAAAATATAAAATACCATTTTTATTATTATTCATTTACTTAAACATTATCATACATTTATTTAAACATTATGTAATATTTCTGTATTTAAGAGCTGTAGTGAAATTGTGCAAGTATTTAAAATAATATATAACAACATTTTTTTTGTAATTCTATCTAAAATAAGTATAGCACAACGCACGAAACTTTGCCGCTGTGGAGTTAGTCACAAAAGCAGTGCAATGACATAAAATAATAAATAATACAGGGGTGAAGAAGGTTAAACCTGCGCATTACATCATCCGCAGGGAATTCAGTGGCAGAGTATCATTATACATTGCACTGTAATTTGTCTTTGTTATTAATTCATAATAAATTAATAATAAATGGAGAATCTTCATCAGACAAAGATGGTTAAATGCAGGGTAACAGTGCTTCTGTTTTGTTGTATCCATAAAAAAATATACAGACAGTATTACATACTTGAAATGTAGATTAGTAATTTTATCGCCAAATGCTAGTTTTTTATATTAAATCGAAATGGTGAGAACTCTACTATCTGAACTATTTATAAAATGCATAAGCGAGAAAGTATACTTATACATTCCTATTATTCCTAATTCCAAGCACACAATTCCTATTATGTGCCTTGACTATTTAGTACTTATTTGAGCCTTATACGTCAGTATTCATCGAATTATAAACAATATCGCAGTTCTAGAATCGAAACAAGCCACGCTCCGGCATAGGATCTATTTCCTTTCTCGGTATTTAATTGATTATTAAACAACAGTAGGGAGTAACAAAAAAACATACAAAAGCCCTTGTACATTAAACATAAAACCAGCGATATTCAACACCATACCTGTGTGCCATCATTTCCAAACTGCTGAACAAATTTGATCCACTCTGGGTAGTGACACAGCCTCTTACTGGCAGCCGACCACATTTCTCTGTAATGTTACATATGAAAATCTGTTGAGATGTATGCTTTTTTATCCAGTGTATGATTGTTATTTTAGATATATATTATGAATTATTAGACATTAAACATGATATTGGGCCACTGGCAGATGGCATTCTTATGATGGGTACAGGACACCCCGGTGACGTGGTGTAGCCACGTAGCCTACACTTATCGATGATGATGCTATTATGCCTGGCAGTGTTTTAAAGCCACTTTATGATAGATGTACTTGATAGTGGTTTAACAATTAATCACCCTCTTGTGTTTTCGTAATTAAGTATCTGACAATATATTAGAACAGTATATAAACGGTACGGTTTTGCTATTTTGGTCAAAATTCATCAAGCAAACTGATCAAATAATAATATAAAAAGAATGGTAGTTTACTAGACTGATGATTTTATCTGACCTATGATCCTGGACGTGTATTCTGATCAACTGCGTGAACGCTTCAGTCACAAAGTCCAACGTCTCTCTTCTGACGCGTAAAGCTTCAGCGTAGTTAGCGACCTGCAATGCACTCAAATATATAATATATACAAATGCAATTATCATCAATAAAAAAAATTATGAGTGCCTATAAATTTTACGCACGATTGACATATTATTTTGTACCATGTTGTGATGGATATTGGACTAAATAAATTAGAAATCAATAAGTCATGTTAGGTTGAGTTAGGTTATGGTTGAAAAAAAAAAGTTATATAAAAAATTAAGGAATTCATCCTGTGTCCTCACAGATGGATCCGCAAGCATAGTCAGTTATTAATAAAATTATTATTATTGAAATATTCGATGAATAGCCCTATTTTCATAGTAAGATCACTAAAAAAATTAAGGAGTTCATTTCATGGCTATCCAAGCATTGCCGTTAGCATTCGTTATTAATAAAATGACTATTAATAAACATGAATAAAAGATTTTGCTTTACATAACAAACAAAGGAATTCCTTGAATTCCTTCTATGTCTATCCAGATGGAGCCGACTACACAGCTAGGTTATGGATAAAATAATTATGAATAAATATATTATAGGTTTTAAATCTTATTTTCCAAATACTGGCCATTTTTAATTTGTATATTTATAGTTTGACAACAAATACGAAATTTTAATTATAAATGCAAAAATTGTATAGTCAGACATGGATTTTACTGAATGTTACTTTTGTCCAAGATTTCGTTGCTGTCAAATCACACCTGAAAAATTTTAATTTAATAGAAGCAAAATAATTTAATAACAATATAATTACTCATTACTTAACAATATAATAAATTATTACTTAACAATATAATAAACAATATCAATCTGAATATATCAATTTAAATTTGTAAAAGGAATTGAGATTATTAATGTTTTCGTAACTCATTAAATATGCACCTCACAATTTGATTGATGGAATTGATCTCAATCCTTTCAAATATATTGTTACGAAATGACCCTATTGGAGCTCCGCAGATTAAGATTAAATGAAAGGAGACACATAGAACAGCAAAGGGTGTATATTCAGAAATACAGAATCACAATAAATCGCTACAGAACCAGTTGGTCGCTTGTCGATATCGCACTTGACTTGTTATCAATCTAATCGCAAGAATAAAACTCACAAGTCCTGCGCGCCATACTTCTCAATTTATACTTGCCGATTGGCCTCGAGAAAATCGTCGAATTATACAGAGAAATAAGACGTAAACGCGTCACATCTGTCACAAGACACTAGATTTATTACCTCTCGAAAATTCCACCTTACAAAATAAATCCATTTAAAAATAAGACTTAAATAATCATCAAAAACGCCGACTGAGATAAAGGTCGGCGCGCGAGGGTCTTGTTTATTTACAGAATTCTATTCTTGCTATATTTTTTTATAAGATAATTATTTTGCCATAATATTTTTAACTTGCTAGCGTAGTTCGTAACAATATAGTTAAAAACTCTTGTACATTATACTAAGATTTTAATTAAAAAAATCACAATTTACAAACACATATTTCCAATACTGAATTTCAACATTTACAAAACATTTCATTTATAAAATCTAAGAATCTTATATGTAATTGTGTTTACAATAAAGACCTTTCTAATCAGTATTAAATGCATCAGAGCTTAAATCCAGAATTGATAGTTTTTAATCATTACACATCAGATACAAACAGCAATGATGTGCTTCAAATTCTCATTTGCAATAATGAACTGGTGTTAAATTAAAAGATAAATATGTCAAAATATGTTGTTTCAACTTGTTAACAGTTAATGTTGGAGGTGCGTGTAGCCAGATCCAAATGCCAAGTTAACTTTCAAATCTGCCATTTTCACATTTGTGAAATTATACGATATATACATAGTCCACATATTTTAGTTTTACTTTGATTATTTTCTTAATAATTCATAGTAATAGACAATAATTGTAATTTTTCTTCACAATCAATTTCAGAAACTTGCTACATCTATGAAATTAAGAATCATATATTACATATTTATTGTACCTGACAGCAACCTGTCTATTAGTATTTAAAAAAGTAATTTTTGAAACAACAAAATTTGACAGTTTTACTCATTGACCTATATGTATACTACTAGACAAGCAGCGCCTTATAAAAGAATTGCTCTCTACATTACACTCATTTAGTCGGTTGTACGCTAGTGACAGAAGAGGTTCATTGTAAAACGTATTTGTTACTGATCAAAATCAATAAACTTATTAAGCATTGTTATCAACATTCATATATTCATTAAAATTTTATTTCAAAGTGAATTTTTGGTAAGTAAATACTTCTTTATTTTATGTTTTATAATGAGAAAGGACAAAATTAAAATAGTCACCCAATAAAGGGCCCCGATGCCGCCCTCTATCGCCGTATTTCCGAAATGATATTATAAAATATTGTTTGACTTTGACTGTAAATACATTGCATTAATATAAGCTTGAGTTCACTAAAATTTCTTTGCTGAACGAGCAATGTAATACATCAGTAGTAGAATTTACATCCAAGAAATTTCAAATAGTACAGTTACTGATCTGTACCCCTACCACCACATGACGTATGTATCATAGATTATGATTGTCTTTAAAACAGACATTTGGTTAAAGTGTGCATGTTAATAAACTAATTATATTATTATTATAGTCCATTTTTTGAGAATATATTTCTTTTTTATTCAAGTACAGCCTTTAATAAGAAGCGATAATATTTATCTGTTTTTGGAACATCCAAAACAAAATATGAAAAAATGTATAACAGCAAATTACAAAATTTATAATTATAAATTTTGTAATTTTTTAATATAAATTAATATCTATTAAAGACATGGGTGGACTATGTTATTCCGATGAAAACGTGTTTAAAGTTTGTTTAAAAACAGAGGCCTTCATTTGGTCATTAATAAAAGAAAGTAAAGGACAAGGTTTATGTGCAAAATATAGCAATGTTATTATATAATTGCTAGTACTCTTATGTTATTTATAAATTCTAATATTTTTAGCTCATTAAGATTTCATTCCTTACAACAATCTAGTACTTTAAACCATAGAACACATTTGATACGAGCCATAATTGAGAAATATTCTATCATTAGATTACACCACGAATCTAAAACCGATCCTGAAATATCAACTTCCACAAAGCTCCAACAATTAACTCAACTGATTTTATTTCAAGGAACTTAATCATTTATATGAAATAAAGGACTACATATAAGCAATTACATATTTCATTTCTTTAAAACTATGGCTGATATAATTTCCTATAATTGCAAGATTCTTTCAAAAATTCGTAATTCTATTCTCAGAATGACATAGAAAAGGTAGAATTTATTTAGTGTCGCATCTGCGTGAGCGTTTGCTTAATCACTACCTAAATCCCTCTCTTCCCGTTTCCGCACCTCAGCCGTCGCAAATGAGCGCCGCGACAAACTTTTTGTTTGAAAGTGCTAGTCTAGTAGTATACATATAGGTCAATAGTTTTACTAAATATTATATTTAAGAGTTGAAATCTATAGTTATTGAATTATCAAAATCTATACTGATTTTGAAACAGTCTACTGAAAATAAAAAATTATTGTCGAAAGTAGTACCAACCTTAATCCTCGCCTTAGATTTGTCGACCATTTGGGCAAGCAAGAAGAATGCTTGATCGACATTGACATTGTCATGACTTGATGTTTCCACGATGGGTATGCTACCCTTGAACTCCTTACGTTGCACCAATCTCTCTGCTTCTCTGACACCCTGCTCACAAGCTTCATCATTTTTTGATGTGACTAAAACGACTGGTTTTTTCAGTTTCAATATGTTTTGAAGTATTATCGCTACGAATTCATTCTGAAATAAAAAAAATACAAATAATTACGACAATTGTTTGAACTCGTTAAAATATTATTTACGAAATCACTACACCACAATATAACAACTGTCAATAATATAATTAGGTAAATGATAGTATAATTAGAATCTAGTTGGAAAAAATACTTTGTAGCACCTGGGATTGTAAAAATTGAAATGATACAATTATTTAGATTACTGTTAGATGGAATTTTATTAATGATGAATCAGTTATAAAATCCATGACAGATATATTTACAAATTAATTATCACAAAAAAAAAACAGTGTTACTAGTTTTATACTGCTTTCAATCTTTTACAAATTAATTACTTTTAATATCCGAAAATAACACAAACCTGCTTCTCCCATGTTCTTCCTGGAACCATGCTAACATCATAAATGCAGAGGAAGCCATCTACTGATAGTTTTCCATCAGGTATCAATCTTTGCTCATACTCTTTCTCTATTCCGAGTTGATTTTTACATACATACATCAACTTCTCAGCTGACTGCAGTTTAGTTGCTACACATCTTTTTACATATGGCTCTGTTTTGCCAACTGTAAAAAACCAAATAAACTATTAAAGATGATTCTTGACCTTTTAATTAGAATCTGTATTAATTTGATATCAATTCAATCAATGTTTAACAATATAATTTTCATATACAAAAATCTAACCAACTTATACATCAATCTTCAGTCCTTTAAAATATCCATGAAAAATCCATTTAAAAAATTAATAAAATAAAATGGTCAGGTGCAAATTCAACTCATTTTCACAAATGACAAATACATATGATAAATTTAGTTCTGTTTTATTGAAAACATACATGTCAAGAGAAATATAAAATCGTTCCATAAAAGGAGCGACATCCATAACATTAATACTAGATATAAGAATGATCTTGCTGCTCACAAGACTGCCTGGTAAAGTTAATAAATCATTTAAGGATGTGTGTGCTTTTATAATAAGATCCCAACTGAAATTCAAAATTTATTTAAGAAATGGTGTCCTATTATAATTAATCAATGAAGCCCTGGGATTGAGCTGCTCGCCTATCAGGTTATTTCATATTATTTTTAAATGTCAACTAAATTATAAATGACTAAATATTTTGTATTGATAAGTAAGAAATTGAATTTGTGAATTATTTGATTTCAAGTGTAATTTCATTACCTACGAAATAAAGATATTTTTGAATTTTTTTTTTTGATTTGATTTTTTTTTAAATTCTATACAATTAACATCAATATATATTAAAATCAATTGAAAAGTAATATCCTCTCATCTGTTTCATATGGAAGAGATGAGAGGATATTACTTTTTTTTAGGATATTAAAAATTACTTTTTTAATACCCTAAACAATTTATTATACTATTTTGTAATAGTATACATGTTAAACACTATTTATACTGTGAAAAAAAATATAGGAGCCATCCAGATTATTTCAAATTTTTAAATTTGGAACATTAGGCTATTTTTGGACCATTACCTAATTATAATTCTACCAAATATATCACAGGTTTTTATCTAAAACAATTATGTATTTTTTTCTTAATGTCATTTATATCTGTTATAAAGATGTTTTCCAGATGTTATTTACAGCTGTTATATAAAAAAGACTGGTAACATACTAAAGTGATGCAGAAAGGATTCTGATTATAAAATTTCTATATGGGACACAAAAATAGTATAATGCATATTTAAAAAATCATACTTAATACAGTACAAGGCACAAAACTCTACTGCTGTGAAGTTAGTCACAAAATCATTGCGATGGCGTAAAGTAGGAACACGGAGGAGAAAAAGGTTGGTATGAGGAGTGTTAAACTAGCGCATTTCATCATTCGCAGGCAATTCAGGACAGCAGATTTTCATGTGTTGTACTGTACATACAATCTTTCTTAAATACCTTTGAAAGGTTGAAAGCATGCATCGTCCACAAATTCGGTCTGCTCCACTAACTCAAACCTCCATTCCTGATCATCTAACTCCTTTTGAATATTGCCCCAGTACAGAAAGTGATCATTGTTCACTACACGACCGCTGAAGTCAGACTGTAAGGAAATATATAAACAATATTAACAGTTTGCAGTTTAAATTCTAATTTCAAACACAGATATAAAAAATAACTACTTTTTAAATTCCTGAAAAGAATCCATAAAAAATACATTATTTAGTAAACTATTGATATGAAAGACTTTGGCTTTTCACAACACTGAGATATTAGTATCAGCATCAAGTCCTGGACCGAGTCTAAGATCAGAATGAAGATACCAATAGCTAAATTTGTAAATTTAGAAAAAATGTGGAAGTGTGTATCAGCGGCAAAACACGATACAAAAACAAATTACATGTAGATAATAATAATGCTTAATGTGCAAAAAACAAACCATTTAATTAAAATGAACTATTAATTTTTTTAATTCCCATATTTAGGCACAAGCCTATTTCCCAGAAGGTGGAAACCACAGATTTAGACATGGTATGATCTTTGCATATCTCTCTTACTTCAGTGACATCAATCAACATTTCATGCAAGCTCATCATGTTTTGGGTGTTTATATTTAGTCTTCCTTTAATAAGGCAAAAGTCGCCCCAGAAAAATCATAAACAAACTAAATTATTGACATATTAAAAAGGAGCCAAATTTATTTTGTTTACTTTCATTCATCCGTTCCAAATGACCAAACCACTGCAACATACCTATTTCTACTCTGATCATCACATGTTTCAAACCACACCACTCTCTGACAACACTGTTCCTACTTTTTTTTTCCTCTGCCAACTTTCACTATTGTACATAATAGCAATTAAATATTAATGGTTGATTAATAATAAAATTTTAATATTTAGGACCCCAAAATTAACATGTCAAATAATGAACTCAATTCAAAGAAGTAACTTAAAATAGGTATAATTATAAATTCATGAATGAATTTGTTATGAAAAAAGTATATTAACAACAGATATATTTAGCAAAACAAATTGTATCTATAATTGTAAATATATAATGATTATAATAGTTTATACACGAAAATTTAATACATATAAAAAAAATCTGTAAAGCGGTTACCCCAGGGCAATACCTAAAACTTCCCGCATGATATTTATCAATGTGTTTTTGAGGTCTCAAGTTCAAAAATATAGTTGTCTTAAACTTAAAAACATTCAAGCTTTTCTAGCTCGAAAATTCAAAAGTTGATTGATCTAATACTTTTTGGTACTTTTGAACTCAAAAAATCAATTTTTGCACTTTTTTAAACTCTCCAAGCTCAAAAATATAATCTTAACATGCTTTCAGCTTTTAAAGTTCAAACATTTAGATTTATTTCAATAAAATTATTATTTTTTAATTTTTAAACTGATATATCTATCAAACGAATTGCTCGATTTTAATCTGCATTGAGGCATTCAAAGAAAATTGATCGATACCAAATCCAACAAGAGATTTGGAAGTTATTTCGAAAAAAGTCCGTCTTGTAAATTTCTTGTCAATGATATCTGACCAACTAGATCAACTGATTTTGATGCAGTTTGTAACAATCGACATAGCTTTCTAAATAGTGGACCTAGTTAAATTTTAGAATTTATATTGTAAACAAATATATTTTTAAAAATTTTTCACCAACAATATCATACGAAAAAATCAATCAATATTGATGCATTTAGCGGCAATTGACGTTGTTTTTTAAGGAAAACGACTAGGCATATTTTGGAATTTATTAGTAAATCGGTACTAATATTGTGACGGGTCACATGCGAATGGAACCAGTTTTTGTTATTTGCTGATAGGCTGACTATTTTCAGGAGCGGCGCCTCGCCAACTTAGGTCGACGAAATGATACCTCTGAACACTACTTTTCTATAGAAGCGCAGAGTTTCACTTCCGATGTGCCAACACGCATGCGATGTACTATAGAAAACTGTAGATTGTAATGTAAGGAATATAGTAATGTAATGCTGTGCAATGCAGTGCAGTAGTGGTACCATGCAGAATTTGATGCAGCATGCAGTTGCATTTTGCCCTACCGATTTGTCATGTGGTCAGCCCTTTGAAAGATTACAAAGTCTATATTGGATAAATGCATGATGCATTTCGGAAATGAAACACATGCAAACTCTTATTTTCATTTACAAAATATTGTACATTCTATTAAAACCTTACTATTATGTACATTACTCGACAAAATTGCACTGAAAAAGTGATGTTTCTTATTTACAAATTACAAGTTCGAAACTCTTTCATATATTGGATTGGAATAAGATAACTTATATGTTTACGCCGTGTGCACGTTGGGGTGTGCAGGGAATTTTTCATCACGAACAAATATTGTAAAAACATTTTATAAAAAAATTTTTACAATGACATCTCTTGAGCAAATCAACCTATATTTATGCAATTTGCAGTAGTCAATACACCTGTTTGAAGAAAAGAACTTATTAGATTTTGGTTTGGTAAAGTCATTTAATAGTTATTTAAAAAAAATCCAAAAACTTTATTGAGATTTCTCAAAATCTACCAGGCAGAATTAGTTCAACATTTCAGAAAGTCTAAGTTGTTTGGATCCCTTTCGAATGTTGCAAACTGCATTTCTATCAGTTAATCCAGGTAATCTCTACATATGCACGCTTTTAAACTGAAAAAGAACTTCCCAATTTTAAGAAAAATTTTCAATATTCATAGCTGGAAGGCAAAAAAATTTTTGATATTTTAATATTGAAAATTTTAATTACAAAAGTTCAAGATTATATACTAACCCAGAAAAGGTATTGATAATTGAAAATATACACCAATAGAACCAAAAAGGAAAATATTCGATATACATGTAAAAATAAGATGGAAAGAAACAACCCCAATATGAAAAGCAGAGAAAATGCGGTTATCCACCATCACAAATATAACAAAAGTTGTTGCAAATTTGTTATATCTACACACAAAAATAAACTGATATGACAATGGATTGGACATGTGTCGAAATACAAAAGTAACAAATGGTCAAAAAGTGTAACAAAATGGTACTAAATATAAGCCAAAAAAAGAGTAGAAAGAGCGTTAGATGGGTAAATGATGTGAGGGAGACTTCAAGTAAAGCCTGGATAAGAATGCTGAAAAACAAAATAAAATGGAAGATCCTGAAGGAGGTCAATGTACATGAACAAACTGAAATATTGCCAATATCAAAAAGTTTATTTTTATGATATTATAAGTTTCTTGCAATATATAACTTCTTAAATTTTAATTGGGATGATCCTATTTGAAATGATTATTTATAACTAAATTATGTCTTTTTTTATGGTTTCTTAACAGTAATCTATAGCTTAAAGTAGGAAACAATCTATCATACTACATTACCTAGGGGTTAGAAGGAGAACAAATTCAAATTTTTCCATTTATAATTTGAAGTACCTACCGAATAGATTTGGACAAATGGTACCTAACTAAAGTTAGACTTTTTGACAGCACGAGTGTCACAAAAAATGTTTCAAACTATTCATAACATCCTTGAAGAAGACTCAATGACATGATGCATAAGATTTTTATGGATGATGATAAACAATAAAGAAATGAAGGACAACTTTTATGTATTTTTAAAACATTGTTATGTTTTATAACCACCATGCGTACAAAGTCACAGACAACAGATATTTTGCAATAAAGGACGTTATTTTTGAGCAAACTTAGAAGTACAAATATTAATTGTTAAACAAAACATCACAATATTCTGAGTGTGCATAAGTGACTGTGTATCAAAATTAGTACTGTAAATTCAGATGAACAAGTATCATATGTGTTTTGACTAATAGGCATGATGTCCTTTAAATCAATTTTACAAAGAAAGTATATCTTCTGAAAAATATAGCATCAAATTCAGTCTTGGAAACTACTTAAACACATAGTTAACGGCATCTGACGGCCGGATGAGTGTCACATACCGTAAATTAGTTATCGAAACTGGGACTAGAAGCAGAATTGAGAACCAGAACCTGGATTGAAATTGAAAATGGGACTGAGGTCGAAACACTGAGTGTAGGATCAGAATTAGAATCAAGAGCATAATTGGGATCGAAATCAGGAATAGTATCAGGATCAGAATTAATACCAAAAACGTGAATGGGATTGGCAGCAAAATCAATCAACATTAAAGATAAAGGAACACATGTTAACATGAGCTAAGCCGTGGATGGAAAGCTAGTATATCAATATTTTTCTACAAAAGGCTAATATCAATGATCACAATACTGGTCCAATGTTAGTGTGAATTTCTCATGTCGATCAATATTCAGGTTGTATATGACAATACGTCACAGAGACACATTGGTATTAATGATTCATGTAGGATATTATAGAGGTATAGTTTTGAATATGAAACTAAGAATGTTTTCACGGCTTGACAGTGCAGCCTATTTTTATAAAATATTGCGTAGAGTAACCTTATCATTGACATGATTAAAAAATACTTTATGTTCTGGTGTCGCAGAAAGAATAAAAAGAGAAAATTAATATGTATTCACCAACACAAGGGCATATTATCCACAATCCTTTTTCATTTCATATTGATAGACCTTAACCGTTGTCCTTTAATTATTTCTTGTCAGAGTGTACAATGCAGAGGTGCCATAGCCCGACACCTGACATGCTCTCCTCAGAGACACGTAGTGAGTGATTAATTTAAGTAAATTTATCGACATGCTTGCACTCAGGAATCAAACCTTCTAATTTAACAACAGTGTGCTAACCGTTTAACTACTGTGCTAAAAATGAGCAATTAAATCATAATCATCATTATATAATGGGTGATTCGATTGGAACCCAATAGAACCGAATCTGATATCAAGATTTGAAATTAGAGAAAAGTGTAGGCTTCCGATTGTTAACGGTAATGAATTTAATGTGATTTTGCCATATCTTTTTCACTTATTTTATTGCATGCCAATTTAAATCATAAGCGATATATTACCTGACTGAGCACAGAAATGTGGTCCACATTGTAGTCATCAGCGTGTGTCCTAACAAAGCGATTGCAGAAACACGACTTGCCAACTCCCAACTGACCCTTCTCCTTTTCTGTGCCTAAAATTAAATAATATTTGTATTTGAATACTTTGTGATGTATTTAAATAGAATTTAAATAGGAACATACGTCACATGCATATTATAATATGAATGTTTAAATATAAATAAAATATACATATGCAGAAATTTTCTAGCCTTAAAATTTTTATAACAGTTTCTTTATTTTTATAACTTTGAGCATCAATAATCTCCATATATTGTTAAAGACATTTAGTATGACAAAATGAAAACAGATTACTAACACAACTTTAAAATTATTACAATATACCACTTTTACATATCATAATACAGCATAAGTCAAAAAATGATCATGATAAGTTATGCATATCATTGGATAGAGAATCAAAACACATTGTTTAAGTAATCAGAAACAAATGTTATGGTGATGTATTATTTTATTAGAAGTACAAATAAGTTTCTGCCGTTTTTTGTCAATAAAATAATATTTATTGTGAAAGAATGGTAATTTAATTTTAATCGAAGTATTATCCATCACTAGCAACTACTTTCTTCCGCCTTTCAGGCAACGTTTGGATTTCAAGTCTGAAGAACTCCTTATTTTTTTGAGGCTATCCATGAATCAATTCGATTTTTTGGTATCTTCATATGATGTGAACCGCTGCTCTGATAGAGCATGTGCCATTGGCTAGAACAGATGATAGTCGGACGACGCAATGTCTGGTGAATACGGGTGGGGTAGTACTTCCCAATCAAGTGTTTTCAAATAGCTTGTCTTTGGAACCGCTACACGCGGAAGAGAATTATCATGTAAAAAAATAATTTTGTCATGTCTGGAGTAGTATTAAGGGCGTTCTTCCTTCAAAGCTCGGCTCAATCTCATCAGTTGTGTCTGGTATAGAGTTCCAGTGATTGTTTTGATTGGATTAAGCAACGCGCGTAATACACCACACTCGGCTGATCCCACCAAATACAGAGTTTTTTCTATGAATATTCGGTTTTGCTGTGGATGTTGACGCATGGCCAGGTAATCCCCATGATTTTCTTTTATTTTGGATTATCGTAAAAAACTTTCTTTTTGTACCTAGCTAGCAGAATTTCACTCAAGCATAATCGGTGTTCCACATCTCTCGGCTTTAATTTGTACGGTACCCAATTACCTTATGAATCATTCCTAACGATTTTAAACGATGCGAGACTGCTAAGTGACTGCTAAAGTAAGTGCATGTTCCTTTTATGTTTGAGATGAATCTTCCTTCAATAATTCCTCTAATTCTGCATCCTCATAAATTTTTGGCTTTCCACTGCGATCTTTGTCTTCTATGTCAAAATCACCATATTTAAATTTTTCAAACCACTCACAACATGCCTCTCACTCAAGACAGCCTGCAGCTGAAGCACGTTGATTGATCATAGAAGTATATAATAATATACTTCTACGAGCAATTGACATGCCTCAGCTGCAGATTTTTTAAATTAAAGAAGTAAATTAAAAGTTCCCGCAAATGATGCTTATTTGGCTCAAATATAGACATTTTTGGATAAAAAAAAATATATGATGCTAATATGAAGTTAATAATATGATAGGGTTATGTTGTTCTTGAATGAGCAACCTTATTTTCAAGCCGTTTATCATCTGCAAATTCTAACATAAGCCTCGTGCCATGCCATCTCTCTCAAAAAGCCGGAAACTTATTTGTACTCCTAATATATAAAAAAAAATACAGACTTTATACCATTATAGACCGCAAAACTACAAAAAATTTTTTTACTCTACCAATAAGTTCCCACAATTTTAAGTTTTGCAGCGTAAGAACTTAAATGATGATATGTGACATTAAAGCTTGCAAGTATTTATTAATAATATTCTAATTTATGGTTTTATGAAGTATTAAAATAATATTTGAAATACATATAAGAGCCATGAAAAGGATGACTCGTCACATAGCAAATATTTTAATATTTAACAATATACTATGTAATTTTAATATTTAAGAATATACTAATATACTATGATTGATCTAGGTTTTTAATACCATCACAGGTCATCAATATTGCAGAATAACCATTTTTTATATGATTTCAAAAAGCAAATAAGTTTACGAGCCACCAGAAAGTGTGTAGTTGATGTGACCATGGACACTCGTAACTCTAGAGGAGTTACTAACACGTAGCTGACTTTGACTAGAAATTGGATATATGATGAAGGGGATTTCTTGAGGGAGGGAATAGGGTGATAGAGCAGGCGCAGTGAGCATTCGTTAACTTAACGAATTAACAACTATTAAATAGAAACAATTCTTGTATAAAAAATATACCTTTTTTCATTCAAGATGGGTTGTCTAAAAAGTAATGAGTGTTCTAGTGTTTATGCTTTAAAAATTTTGAATACGATTGAGAATGTCCTGTAGCAGGGATCATATAAAGAGCAAGTCGCATTCAAGTATGTCATTTATAGTTTTTCTGTAATTGTGTTGAGTATCATGAAAACATGAGTGATATCAAAACGCATGACAACATTATTTATTATATGAGTTACAATGTGGGCATTCCGCAGTAGAATATGCACAAAATACAGTAGAATTTGCATATCTAAAATGTAGCCCATAATGCAGTCTCTGAAGCTCTGGCAAGGCAGCGGTTCCAATATTCCACAATTGTGACTAATCCTTGATCGATCAACCTAAGTCTAAGCACTGCATCAAATCAATAAATTGAGAGCATTAAGTAAAGACGCTTGGAGCAGTACTTACAATTTGGCTACCCCCTTCGGATGCTCTCATGACATGGTAGCAAATCATTTACGTGCTTTGAGAAAGACTTGCATATATTGGAACAGTTCTAAAATGACTTTTTCAATGTCAAACCAACAAAGTTTTACAAGTATGCCATTCACTTTTGTCAGATCAATGACAAATAGTAGTAGATAACAATGGTGATTATATTGTAAATGAATAGCAATTATTCAATAAACAAATAAATACCAATATAAAGTTTTGCGTATTCATTACTTATTAGCCAATGCAATATTTCAATATTGTATAACTACAATTACAATTTCAATTTAAGACAATGCTACCTCTTAAGTGGCTATTACTTAAATAATAAGCTCATTATTAGTTATAACATTTAATAACACTTTTTTAGTCAAATAAAATAAATAACTTTAATAAGAAGCAAAACACAAAAAATAAAAAGTAATTACATGTGCCACAATAGGACCCCTCCTCCAGAATGATGAGGAACTCATCTTCATCATTGGAGCTTGTAAGCCACATACATTTGATGCTATACAATGCTACACACCTAATGATTTGGAGTCACAATCTGGTACCAAAGACAATCTTTGATAGGTTTTTGAGATGCTTGGAAAATGCCTGGAAATCTTTATTTACCTTCAAGCGATATCATGAGTTAATTTATCAAGTGTATTTCAAAGATTTTTTTTTTATAATCACCATAAAGGTATCAATTTCTATAATCTATACATATATAATGAAAATAGGTTGTCTTTGTTCGCCAATCACGTAAAAACTACTAAACGTATAGACGTGGGACTGGGACCATTCGATGCGGGATGATTTGTAGATGGTTCTAGGCTACTCATTATTCGAATTCCGTAAATTCTTTGCCATTTTATTTATAATAAAAAATTACCCAGCGAAGCGAGCGGGTCAGCTAGTCATGATATATACTGAAAGCTCCAAAATTCTTGTTAACTCAAGACTATGTGGCACATCTACATAGATATTCAAGTGCACTACACATTTCTCATCCCCCATGCTAAATGTTAACTTGAAACATAGCTTATTATAACCTAACCTCCCACACAGCACTTTATAAGAAAATTGCCTTTAATAATCTGACAATTTATCGAGTTGTTAGTTTTTGACGTCAACTTCATAACGGTCCTTTAGCCTATTTATGAAATATTAACCTTATAGAAAAATCTATAATGTGACACAACGTCTTAGAGTATTATCCTACTAGATAGAAAAGACAAAACTCCTTTTTGGATTACAATCAATACTTTTTATACAACTTTAAAAATTAAAATGTAAATTATTTTTTTAAGTAGATAATTTGCAGTGTGAAATAGCCTTTATATTTGTGTGAATTCAATACATTAAATTTGCAGTAGAGGAGATGAGAGTCACCTTTAACGCTTTGTGTAGTAAGCATATTTTTTAAAATGAATGCAATAATTGAGCTCATACAAAGTGGTTTTGGTACTGTGTGATCAGCCAATAGGATCAGAGCGCTGGCCATGATGACATCAATCTTAATTTTAATTAACAATAAGAGATGCAAGTATTGCTGAATAAAAAAAATTTACAATATGAACATTCATAAATGTATTGGACTAGCTAATGCAAAATTCATAACTACAACCTTTATAGTTTTTTTCATTGATTTCTATATTGTAATTAGCATTTATAGTACATAAAATTTGTATAACAAGTGTAACAGTTACATGAGTAATTGCGTCAAGTGCAACTGCCACATTAATAAATTACTGGCAATAATGCATGTCTAAATCAATTCACACCTGACTAAGTGTTGGTATAATTAGCTAGATAGAGCAGCAGAGGACTCTCTGTCTGTCTAATTAACACTTGAAATAGTTTATCGAAGCACAGATACAACTGGGATGGAATGAGCGCAATTACCGCAACTTGAGTCATAGCCAAAGCGATTTATTTTGACCAATTTCAAATATTCATATTATCATAAAAACACCATTACCTATTTATAAGAATCGTTATTCATTTACTGCTGCCCCTTCATCGGCCCTTAAACAAAATCCTATATCTATACCTATCATTACACTTGACTAAATGCAAAAAGTAACTCATTTAATACACTGGATTTATCCAAATGTAAAAGCTGCTAACATTTAAGTTATTTTGATTTGAGCTAATATCTAACCTTTTAATATCAATAACATTTACAAGATATGAGCAAATGATAATTTATAGATATTTTGACATATTTTGACTATAAAATTTTTATTTTAATAAAAATCTCTTATAATTTACATAATGTAAAAGAAAGACATAAATAGTACCTAATAATTCCTGATTAGTGATTCCAAACATATTAGAACAACAGACATATTAAATATACTTAGGTTAAATACAGATGACAGCAAATAAGTGATGAGTCCTATAGTATTTATACAGTGGGATATCCACAACTATATTGTTATAATATAAGCAAAGGTATAAATTTACATAATTAAATTACCTTGACATAATGTCTATTCAAATTACTAAAATCATTATAAAAAAAATTATAAAATATTTTTCAGTTTTATCAAGTATTTTTGGAATAAAGTAGAAAATTCTATGAAGAAGAAAATATTTTACATGGCACTGTAAATCTTCATAATGAAATTTTACTATATTTATTAAAAATCATAATATAGTATCAAATAACTTACCAGATAATCCGACTACAGACACAGTAACCAATTTCCCCCCAGTATTTTCTGATTTCTTAGCCATTGTATTCACTCAACTTGAAACACTATTCAGCATCACAACACCCGAGTCATTCATTACAAGTAAAAAAGATTACATCTGACTGTTGATATTGAAAAATCACAATGCAATATATCTACACAAGATTTTAATCAATAGCTGGGAAAAGATATAAATATTGTTGAAATATAAGAATACACCAAAATTTGGAAATTTAATTAGCATCCGTCCGATTATTAAACTAATATTTTCAAACTATGGATTACGAAATATTAAACGGATGAGATTACAGGATATAATTTTGATACTATTTTAAAAACTTTACATTGTTAGAGTTTATTCCATTTAATGACAAACGCATTATCAACGAAATTGGAATAAGATTCCTTTCAGAAACGACACAAATGAGAATACGATTGATGGGCCTTAAAAGAGCACATAAAATGAAAGGAAATTATATATGAAATAAGAATGTTAACTACGATAGTTTACACCTTGACAAAATCTATACAAATTCGGGAATATGTTTTACTCGTGTGCTAAGATTTGACGTATCAAATTAAGAAGACGTGCCTTTGAAAACGAAAAGAAAAGCATGTTTACACTAATTAATATGATCACTAAATTTATACAACTTAAAATTATAAACTATTTCACATTTTATCATTTTTTAACAGTATTTTTTAGAATAGTGCATTTTCTGACACACAACTAGTTTTTTTTTTTAGTCACTTGTGTTTGTTCACAAGAAAAAAGGCAAAGGGGCTTCCAAGCAGCCACCTCAATTTTAATGTAAAGTACGTACTGTGCGTGCCGCTGCATGAAGGTGAATGCTTTTTTTTTTCTGCCTACATATTGTCAATAATAAATTGTGTCTTACGCAATGTAGTCCCATGAAAAAGCAATTATACTAGTAGAAAACTACTTACGCATTAGATAACGAATTCTATCGAAAAATAGCACCGAGACCCAATATTATCTTTCTAATATTTAATAAAATAATTATTATATCAAACATTAATTTATTGAAAGCAATCAGTTTATTTAATTCAAATTTACAAATCGACCCTATGCGCACTAAGAGTGCTAATTTGGTGTTATTTGGTCATTTTATTTTATCTCTTACATAGCGAGCTTAGTTTTCTTCGAATCTAATTATGCTATTCTAAATATTGAACACAGAATATTTACTGTTATGAATTTATTATGTACTAATACAAATTTCACTATAATATAACTATGTCATACGCTTCTATATAATGAGAACTCTCTTTTAGGACGTAAAATCATAAAACATCTGAGAATAAGTCCACTCAAAATTATTATTTATTTATTGAAAACAATATAGATTTGTCGTTTTGACGTAATTTGCAGATTTCACAATTTAGAAAGAGAGAGATGATGGGCGAGTGGTGTGTGCGTTGTCTTCTAATGAGCAGCTGATGGGTTCAAACCGCAACCAAGGGCGAATTAATAATGGAGTTTTTAAGGAAATCGAAATAAAATACTGTTTCATGTCTAAGAGAGTACATTTAAGCCACGTCTAATTTATCACCACGTCGGCCATAACAATTTTGTTTATTGATAGCCACTTAGCCGTATTAGTCCAGCGTTAAAAACTTAGGGTCCAAACATCTCAATCCATCACAATTAGATTGTGAAAGATAGGTTATTTGCAGTAGGTTTACAAAAAACTTGTAGTATCCGCAGTAACACACTTAAATGAAAACTATAATTAAGAAAATTTTTGCTATAAATGAATTATTAAAATAAAAAAATATTGTATCAGTTTAAAAAATTGGTTTATATTATATGTAAATAATAATAATAATGACTTATCGATATGACTCAATGTTTCTAGTTGTTGAGTCTGTTGAAGCAACGTCACATTTGAAATAAGTAACATTAGGTAGTCCATGGATAAGTAAGTATCAATAATTTATTTCGTTCATAAAAGTTTCTAATGAACATGCTCAATGACAAAAAAATTTAGTATAAATCTAAAACAAATATTTTTCTGAATGTCTAATTCATACATCAGACGTTTCTAGAAAAATTGTCTGTTACAAACTGGTGGTGATAGCATGCAGCAATATGGTTCTCCTCGCTAGCTGTTAGACAAAAAGTTCCTATATATTGAAATTCCAGATGTTGTTCTTGTTTATTAAAATGCATACCATAATAGATGAAACTGTTCCAAAAAAACATGTTTTCTCTATCTAATCAACTGACATATTAGGTATATACCGAACGTTGTCTATTATTATTTTTTTCTGTATAGAAAATAATTTATTGAATACAATTTCAGACTTCAACAAAATTTGTACCGTGGCATTCTATTCGAAGGCGATCTCTATTATAGTTGGTCTAAAGCAAATTTAAATTTAAGAATTAGTTAAATGATAGTTATTGTGAATACGAAAAAAACTTCCAAAAGTTGTATGTACCATATTCACATATCTAAATATATACAATATTAAAATCAATTTACCTATTCTAAGGAGTTTGTTTTACTATTAACTTACCATCCCCAGTTTGGCTGCATGGCCCAATATCTCTCATTTATTCCGATAATAGCGTTCGGGTGGGCTAAATTTCTATTTTTTCCAAAATTTAATTTTTTTATACAATTTCCTGTAATAAAAAATAATCGATAACCATCTTCAGAATGCAAGTTATGTCTTTGCAAAATCTTATAAGCCAGATCAGTTATTTAGTAATGAAAATATAACAAATATACTTCTTATTAATTTAAACCGTTGCCGGTGGCTCCGGAAAACGGTTTGTTTTAGTAGTAACTATTAGATCGCTGCTGCTGCACTCACTCTCATACCGCGTGTAGTGCACCTTCGGTCACATCCTCACTCTTAGGTTATTACAGTCTTATTTTATTTTTAAGTAAACTGAATTATAATATTCATATTATTTTTCTTAGAATAAAAGAAAAGAACTGAATATTTTAGTGAAATTGGTGGAATTATAATAATTTTTAGTAAATTTCATTGAATCTTTAACTGTAAAACCCTAAAAAAAATGCAGGATTCATTATTTTCTTTAGCTACTACAAACAAAATTTCATTAAGGTCTCTTAAATTATAAGGGTGCTTATTAACCTCACAAAATTCAACCACGGAACTATGCCTCACATAATGGACCACGATGGGCGATTATAGACAAGTACTATAATAATAATAATTATGAGGTATAATAATCCAATATAGACGTTTACCTGAGATATGTAGTAACATGCAACATGCAACCCACCGCTGACCCTCGAATATGTAAGAACAGATTGAATGATTTGATACGATTCATTGATTATTTACTCTTCCTTTTAATAGTAAAAATTACTCCCTAGAACAAAATGCTATTCATAATATAGCGTCATCAAATAGATATCGTAAGAAATGCATTGAAGGACTCATTAATAAAAAACGAAAATTGTTATAAATAACAGTAAGAGAGGTATGCAAAGATCATAATATGTGGAAATTTAGTCTCTGCCTTACCTTCTGAGAAATAGGCGTAAATTTATATTATTATTATATAGGCAATAAAAAAATTAACATCAAACTAAGTATATAGTGAGTACAAGATATTATGGCACGATATTAGTTGAGATTTAAAAAGGAATACTAAAAACAATATTTAAACTGCTCTTAAAACGGATAAAACCTTAAAAAGTTGTTTAATAATAAATATAAACTATATAAAAACAAAAAATCGGATAAATAAACTTGTGACGAAAGCAAATCTTGGGGAAAATTGAATGTTGTTTCTAAACCAGATACAAAGAAGATATTTCAGTTTTAAGAACAATAAAGAAGACAAATTTAATTTTCCCAAATATTTGATAAAGATCGGACATGAATTTAATAACAATCACAAATTTAACGTTTTACATGTATGTGAGTAAGGCTTAAAATTAAATGTTCTGGAATCCTTTAAAATTTTAAAAGATGAAGATTAAATACCTAATGACTAAAATAATATTTGTGAATCGGCGTTATTAGACGCTTGCTTGTGATAATTCGGGCAAAGATTTGGTAATAGTTATTCTGTAACAATCAATAAGCATGTGTGGTGTGACAGGCAAGTAACTGTCTATGACTGCTGGCGGAAGGGCTTCTTTCACTTTTATGTACCACTCATTATGACTGTGTACCAAATCGGGGAGCGCATATGTTAGTAGTTTTATCACTTCTAACGCTCTAGTGGATGTGACTGTCTTTTTATATCCTTAAGATTGAATTTTCCTAAAGATGTCACTAATTGGCATAAAATGTACGTCGGATTGTATCTAATTAATTGGCGGTCAGATAAATAGAAAATTAACGGTTGCTTAGGCGTTCGATTCTTTCAATCCTCTCAGATCAATATTCAATTTTTTAATGAAGATTTGTAATGGAAAAACAGATTCGTTGGTCAGCGGTGGGTTACATGCTGCATGTTACTGCATGTCGCAGACAAGTGTTAATAATGAATTTCCCCGAAATAACACCATACACAATAAAATCTGACCCCTAATAATTAAATAGTTGTCGGTTTTTCGGACACACATTATCTGCTTTAAAAATGTATGTTGTGCAGTGTATGGACGATCTTATCATAACAGTTTCATAAGCAACTATAAAGTATATTAATTTAAACATAATTACGATTTTTTGAGTTAATGCATTTAATTTTCTTTATGAATGTACACTATTTCACCATATCAAAAGGGTATATTTCATATCCCGCCTATACTTTGTATATTATGTATCTTAAAAACTCTTACAAAAATCTATAAAAAAATTAAAAAAATTATAAATTTACAATTTTTGAAGTAATATGTTCATTCCGAAAATTATTAACTATCAATCTCAAATTAAATTTACCATAGGAAATGACAAAACAATAATGGAAAAGCGTTATAATCCCACATTAGTTTGTAAATTAAAAATATATAAGCGTTTATAAACAATTTTTTGTATATTATTTTTTTTTCCTTTTGTTAAGAGTGCTGAATTTCACGGTTACGATTTTCGAATGTTCTTCGAAACTTCAATATGCTTCAATCAATATAAATTCTATGTTCACGGGCGAGCATGTCCAGTGGAGAAAAGGGATGGAATCGTTTAGAAAAATAATGCACTGCTATCGTCTTTTTTGATCGTATGATTCTATCCCTCTTTGTCCGCCGTACATGTTCGTCCGTGAATATTTATTATGTTATCGGTTCCAACATTTTTGCACGCCTCATAAGCGGAGCGCATAAGGTAGTGCTCTACTCTCGCCTTACGAAAAACGAGTGATTTTTTGAACTTTAAACGTCTTTATTTATTACATATTGCACTTGTAAAATAATGTATGCTCTCAAACGGCAAGAATAATCACTGATTTTAATATCTGTAATATCTTCAAAACACATTTTGTTACAGAACATATTTTAAAAACTGTTTTAAAAACTCTTTTCGTGGACGTCCGTGTGTCTGTATGTGCGGATTCTGTATGTGGTCACGATAACGAATGAAATACTTCACTAATCGAGTGGTTTTTTTCATTCGCTTTAGTATACATCTGAATAGAAGCCTATTGAATTTCACTGTCTAATTCGGTGTAGTTTAATTGATATTTAATAAACAAAATTTTGACGAGTCTTTTAGTAAAAAATTTTTTTATTTTTTATTAAATCTTAATCTAGAGAGCATAAGAAACCCGAAGCGCGACTGTCTTTTTTATTCTCAATGTTTAAGTAAAATTTTGACACCACGGTATTTTTTTTTAATTTACTTCAATTTAAAAAAAAATGCCGATTACGGTATAAATTTTTGTTAATATATAGAATTTAGAGTATTGAACAATGCATACCAAGTAATTGGTAATCATTCATAAAGAGAGCTCCAGTCATTCGTCGGAGCTGACATACACACTTTTCTTTAGTAAAAATGGATTAACCGCTATGAGGCGTGCACTTTTCGATTTTCCAATTTTTTTAAATTAAGTGCTGCCTATAATTAAATGTTCAATAGCTTTATACAAAAAAAAACTAAGCTAAAATATGCCAAAATGATGGTAAAAACACTATAGTTTATTAATAGCGTTTTTTAAATTTGTTATGTACAAGGTGCAGGCCTAAGTTCCAATCATTCATAAAACGTCTCCTTTTAAAGTAAAAATTATAAATATTAGTTGTTTCGGTAGCTCTACGACTCTGTCAACACTGCGATATTTCACTGCGCGATTTATATTCTCGTATATTACATTTGTGCTCGGAATTACGCTTAGTACGCACTGCAAAAAAAAAATCGTATTCATCGATTTTTTCAGTTCGATGCAGTTTTCCGCTGAAACGAATGTGTCATCGAACAGTCACTGAAATAAACAAAAGAAAAAAATTAATTTATCTCATACCTGGAGGTGGCATGACAAATATAATAAAATATGTCACGAACATTGGTTTTAACCATTTACAGCCTTGAGACCTATGAATGAATTTTTCTACATTAAATATCAAGAGCTTAAAAATACAATTAAAAAGGTTTTCGGATATGACAGAATTACTATAAAATCGTTTAATAATTTACTACGACTAGTTGTCCGGGCTACCTATCAAGATATGAATTGGGGAAAAGCCAATTCCAACTGAAGAGAATCTCTCGATAATTCTAAGGCAACATGTTCCATACTTAGAGTTAGTAGGTACAGTCTGCACTGCAGTGTAAGATCAAATACATCTAAGCGTTTGATAAAAATCAATCTTATTAGGAGAAAAGCGATCTTTTGTTTTTTTTTTAAATAAGTGAAAGTGCATCCTACTATCTTTGAACTAAGGTTGATTTTTATCAAAAGTTTAGATATGTTTGTACATAAACTGCACCTCTGTTATTTTGATGCTGATCATACCATTAATTTGAAACTTTCAGTACTTTATACCCCCCATTTGACTAATCTGACTATCATAACATTTCATTGTATATTTAATAGCTGATAGAGATAAACAGAAACAATAATCAATCATTCAACATCATTTATTTAACAGCAATTAACTTTTATCTAAATAAAATTTTATGTTAAAACCACTACCCTCTACTACGCATGAAAAATGATTAAATGAAGTATTTGAATAATTTAAACTGAAAAACAGCAAGTATCAGGTTTGAGGAGATGGATCAGGTGGGGATTGATGAATGATAGTAGAATTACGATATAGCGTGTATCAGGTTTGAGGAGATGGATCAGGCGGGGATTGATAAATGATAGTAGAATTACGATATAGCGTGTATCAGGTTTGAGGAGATGGATCAGGCGGGGATTGAGGAATGATAGTAGAATTACGATATAGCGTGTATTTGATTTGAGAAGATGGATCAGGTGGGGATTGACGAATTATAATTGAATTATGAGATATCGTGCATTGGGTTATAAGAGATGGATCAGGCGGGGATTGAGGAATGATAGTAGAATTACGATATAGTGTCTATCAGGTTTGAGGAGATGGATCAGGCGGGGATTGAGGAATGAGAGTTGAATTATGAAATGACGTGTATTTGATTTGAGGAGATGGATCAGGTGGGGATTGACGAATTACAATTGAATTATGAGATATCGTGCATTGTGTTATAAGAGATGGATCAGGCGGGGATTGAGGAATGATAGTAGAATTACCATATAGCATGTATCAAGTTTGAGGAGATGGATCAGACGGGAATTGAGGAATTACAGTTGAATTATGAGATGGCGCGTATTGGGTTTGAGGAGATGGATCAGGCGGGGATAGAGGAATGATAGTTGATTCACGATATAGCATGTATCATGTTTGAGGAGATGGATCAGGCGGGGATAGAGGAATGATAGTAGAATTATGACATAGCATGTATCAGGTTCGAAGAGATGGATCAGGCGGGGATTGAGGAATGATAGTTGAATTATGAGATGTCGTGTACTGGGTTTGAGGAGATGGATCAGGCGGGAATTGAGGAATTATAGTTAAATTATGAGATGGCGTGTATTGGGTTATAAGAGATGGATCAGGAGGGGATTGAGGAATGATAGTAGAATTACGATATAGCGTGTACGAGGGGCGGCTGATAAGTCCGCGGCCTAAGGCATTAAATGAAAGAAAAGTACGAGTATTTTATTTTTATTTTTCAATAAAGTCTCCCTCAAACGAAATACATTTTTCACATCTGGTGTATAACGCCTTCAAACCGCCCAAAAAATATTCCTTTTCTTTACAGTCAAAATGGCTTTCTACAGCCATCTTCATTTGATTGTCATCAACAAATCTACGACCACGTAACTCCTTTTTTAAATTGGAAAAAAGGAAATAGTCGCTGGGAGCTAGATCTGGGCTGTAGGGTGGGTGGTCAATTTCCGAGAAGCCCGTGTCCTTCAGGGCCTGCCTCGAAACCCGCGCCGTGTGGACAGATGCATTGTCTTGTAAAAACAGCACTGCGCGCGATAACTTCCACGTCGCTTCTGTACGACTGCCTCTCGTGCCTGAGCCAATAAATTCGCGTAATATTGGCCATTCATAGTAGTCCCTTTGGCAAGTAATCAATTAGTAAAACACCTTCACTATCCCAAAAATTGTCGCCATAAGCTTCGATGCCGACTTTGAACCTTGAATTTCTTCGGCGGCCTTTCTCTTTTTTCGTCCATTGCATGGACTCCTGTTTAGATTCCGGATCGTATTGACGAACCCAGGTTTCATCCACGGTTACAATTCGGTCGCAAATTTCGTCTATATTATCCCCGACTAACTCAAAAATCCTTACTTGTCTGAAGTCGCCGCTGCTTGTCAAACGGCGTTAGCATTTTGGTACTCAACGCGCACTGATTTTCTCATATTCATATGCTCGTGTATAATTTCTCCAACTCGTTCTTTACTAATCTGCAACTCTTCAGCTATCTGCCATAATTTTATTCTTCGGTCGGCCAGTACTAATTTTTCGATTTTTCGAACATTTTCCTCCGTCACTACCGTCACAGGACGCCCTGGCGAGGATCATCTTCACAGCTCTCTCGTCCTTGTTAAAATAAGTGAGCCCATTTTTTGACCATCGTATACAAAGGCGCAGATTCCTGAAAAACTGATACCATGTCTTCAAAAATTTTTTTGGGCGTTTTTCCTTTCTTTACGAAGTACTTTATTACGGCGCGATGTTCAATATTACTGAGATTTGACGATTCCGCTGACATGATGACGTTTGTGCTTCGACAGATAATTTGTTAATGACTTTAATAACGAAAGGAAGCTATATTTATACTAACAAGAAGTGTCGCAATTAGTGGTAATAGTTGTGAAATAATGAATCACTAAGTACCTTGGGCCACGGACTTGTCAGCCGCCCCTCGTAACAGGTATGAGGAGATGGATTAGGCAGAGATTGAGAAAAAGTGTTGGATATTGGTAAATTTGGGGAGAAGAAGGTTGATCGACAGTATTTGAGTAAGGTCATTGTGTATTTGGGTTGGTAAGACGATGAGGATCATGATTCATACCAAGATAGAATGTATCTGACTCTAGGTGGAATAAAATTTTGTAGTGAATATTTGGTCGCTCTCTTAAGTGCATTCTGAATTTGAATTTTAATGTACTTTTTCCGGTCTAATGAGAGATTTTTAAGCATTGGAATAATTATTTCACAAAATGAAACATCCTCGTCATAAGTTTTCTTTTGTAATAATTTCATTAATTCATCATCGCCATTATTTTAAATTTTAGTCTTTTTATGCTGCTCGATTTAAATCTTCTATTTCGTGAAGCTTCTGTGTCAGTATCTTCGTCAGATTTGTTTGTAAAGTTTTCGGCATTATTGTTAGCATTTTGACAGTATTTGGCAGAATATTTTGATTTATCGCGAGAGCCAATTTCGTGGCAATATGTAAAAATATAATTAATAAATTCTTTTACTTTAGTTACCGTTTTTTTTTCAGCAACAATGCATTGTTCTTAAGTAAAGTATATGTATTAAAGTAGATGTATTGACAGAATCATTCTTCATCATAACAAGCTGAAGTTGTCATACGTCGCCTGAAACAATTGGATTTTTGGAAGGTCGAAAGATCGAATTAACGGGTTATCCGCCGTACAGTCCCGATTTGAGATCCAACGATTTCTATTTATTCCCAAGCATGAAGAATAACTTACGTTGTCAACGCTTTTCGAGTCGCGAAGAGGCCGTTGATGCGTTCAAAATGTACATTTTAGACATACCTCAATCACAATTAAAAAAGGTCTATAAAAATTGGTTTCAGTGGATGCAAGAGAAACATTGATCATCATGGCGAATATTTTGAAAAGCAATAAAGCCATTGTAATGATGGATGCTTGTTTCTTTCAGACATTCCGGACACATATAGCAGCTATCATAACACCTTGTTACAGTATAAGGATTAATACTTCTATACTGTGACCTTGCAAGTATATCAAGCTTTAACTATATGTAAAGACTATTTCTAAAAAATAACATTACACGAAAATTTTTAATTCCACCTTTTGCGGGATTTATTTTCGAATTTTCATACAAATAGGCAGTGGCGAAAATGGAGATAAGGCAAAAAAGTTTTCCATGTTTTTTATTCGCAACTACGAAATCGGTTTGGAACAATCACGGATAGGTTGAATCTCGTAATTTGACAAATGTGATTAAAAAATACGACCAGCCAGAAAAACACTTAAAGTCGTGCATAAAATTATATGCTTTTTGGTAAAACTCGCGTAGAAATAAGTTTTTGCAGTTATAATAATTTAGATTTTCAAAAACATAGTTCAAAAAAAATAGAAATTGTAACATTTTTAAACGTTTTGTCAATGTAGTATGTTTTTTGGGTAAACAAGAATTATCTGTTCAAGAACGTGACGAAACAATATTTTCGTTAAAGAAAGAAAGTTATTTAGAAATGGCAGATTTTTTATCGAAATTTGATGGTATTTTCGAAAGTAATTTACAAAGTTTCACTCAAGTTTTTTACGGCCTTATGCACTAGAGTTTAAAACTATTTAATTTTAGTATTGCCGCCCTGATGTAGAGAATAATTATAAAACAAATAAACGATACTGATTTTACGGTGATTATTATTGGTGAAACATCGGAAGTTAGTGAAAGGGAACAGCTAGTAGTTATATTGCGATATTTAGTAAATTCCAAAGTAGTCGACCGATATGAGGTTGGTGTTAATTTGGATCTCACAAGTATTTTACTGAGTTCAGCACTTTTATGTGTCCTCTGAGAATATGACTGCTTGTCCAAAATAACAGCTCAAACATATGATGACGCAGCAGTTATGTCTTCTGAGCAAGATAGTGACCAAGCTAAAAGTCAAAGAACGTTGTCTATTAACTCTTTTTGTTTAATGTTCCGCTCATATTAAATTAGATTCTTTCTAAATTTTGTCAATGCATCGGCAGAACTGAGCAATTTTTAACCGACTTCGATATTAAAAAGGAGGATTTTCTCAATTCGGCTATATTTTTTTATGTTTGTTACCTTAGAACTTTCGACTGGGTGAGTCGATTTTGATAATTTTTTTTTTATTTGAAGCTGGTGCTTCCCATGTGGTCGCATTTTGATTTGGTTTAGTTCTGACAATGGTATCAATAAAAAAATTATAAAAATCTTAAATTTGCATTTAGTATGTGTGCGACAAATGGACGATTAACTCAATATCACGTTAAACGATACTCGATGATTCTTTTTTTATTAGAAAGGATGTACTTTAAGGATAGTTTGATGAGAGTTTGGTTAGGTTCTGTTTATGGGGGTCTATTAGCTAGATATACTGTAGTATTTCCTTAACTGACACCGACTCCAAAAATAACATTATTTTTAACTGCATTATATTATCGTAATAACTTGATTCATTTTTAAGTAGTCGTAATATTTTTCATTTCATTTTACTTAGGAAAAATCGAAAAATATTTTGATGATTGTTTGTTATTCATAGGTATGTGTTGAGTTAAATTTGAAATGGGTAGGTACCTACCTAACCTAGCGTGGTAAACACATAGATAGTATTGACGAGTAGAAAAAGTAAGTTGATTATTAAGCTGTAGAAGAATACGCAATTTATTTTTTTTTACTTTTTTGTGTATATTAATTTGTTTTGTAATAGGTTTTGTTAAGAAGTCGGTTTTTTTTTGTTAAAATTTTTGGTTTTCATTATTATTAAAAGCATAACGACTTTTTTTCACTATAGTACAATACGATTAGCTTATTACGGCCAATTTACCAAACTACCGTGCGTCATTGATACATTTTGGTTTTACGATTCCCGTATCGTAAATATGGGACGATGATACATCGATTCAAGCTCATGTCATTCTTGCATAGTTTGAAAGAATTTCACTGTATCTTTTTTTTTGGATGTTTTTGATAATATTTTCGCAAAAACAGATATTCTTTATGAAACATTACACAAAAAGGTTTTGAAATAGCTTGCGGCATGCAGTACATTATTGAGTTTAAAATAATCGTGGAAAACTTGAGATCAAAATGCTTGGCATTTATTATAACGCTGTGAGCGCTTGTGGTCAGCCTAAAAGAAAAAGAAATGTAAAAAAAATAATATTATATATTCGGTAAGCAATAGTTGAACTTTTTATAGGATTTAGCTGTTGATTGCCTACCATGTCTCACATTCCTATGATCGCCCCTGCGTATAGATATATCTGTTAATAGTGTAACCGCGAAAATTATTTTTGTTTTGTTTTTTTCTCTATTTTTTTTAAATTTCGTTAATATTCCGAATAAATCAATTTAGATACAAATAAAAGAACAATATTTACATTTATGAACGATTTTTTCATTCTTCAAAAATATTTTGTTAGCCAATTGGTATAAAGGCTCTGTTTAAAAGAGATTATAACAAATTACTGTTATTCTGCTACATATTTAGTAAAGATGTCGACGGTGTGATATGGAATATATATTCAATATTAGTGAAATAAAATAACGAATGCCTTTTAATTGTTTATTAACTTAAATCTACAATACATACGATTTTATTTATTGCTTTAAATTTATTGCACTTACAACTATGTGATACAAATAAAAATGATGAGATTGGATAGAATATGTTTTATTCTGATATTTCGTTAAAGTCATCTCATAACTACATCACTGTTGAATTATGAATATTCAAATGACATTTCAGTTTTGCTTAAAACTAAATAAATTCATTGAAATACATGCTTATGCGCTCACGCTTGTTAAAAGGCGTAATATTATTTTGTCCTTATTCCAGTAAATTTACAAGTAACCGTACAGTAGGTATAACAATGTATTTTGATGAAAATTATCCGTTAAAACAATATTTAAGTACTATCTCGTATAGATATATGTAGATAATATTCACACACGGGTCAACAAGAAGATTGAGTTATGTTAAAATATTCATACACCAATAACAATATCACAATTATCGACTACATTTCCAATATTCACTACAACAATCAACAATATTCGATGATATATCATGGCGTATTTATAATTTTTTTTAAATAGATAGTAATTCAACCACACGATAATTTCAAATTATGTTACCATTTTCTAAATTTAATTATTGTGCACACGACAATTTAGCAACACATCTATCTCTCTGTGGTCTCGTTAATTAGCTAGAAGCTTTGTTTGTTTTTTAATGCTCAGGCTGGCAATGGTGCTTGTACGATATTTATTGATGGTTTTCAATATTGCACATTGCATTGATTAAAAATCTCTCTCTCTCGCACTTTGTAGTTCTATCTCAAGGGCATCGCGTTTAATTATTTTCATACTACATAAATTTAATAAGGATTTTTTAACGTTCTCCAGCTAATCTCAGAGTTAATTTTAGACGGCCAAGCGTCACAGCCGCCATTAATCGTGGCTTCGCGATTAACCTAAAAGACTTACATTTATTGAGAGTATACTTAAAAGTAGTCAACATTTTAAAATATTGATATTAAACGGTCCTTACATAAATAAACATTTGACATCAGCCGTAACATTTTCTATATAGGGTAAAAAGTATTACAACAAAAAAGAAAAAACCGCATCTAAATTGTAAAGTTCTATAAAAAGTTTCGCTTTAATGTCTGCTGCAGACGGACAAAACACCTTTGGCCAATTCGTTTCTCAGAGATACTACCATGCGTAACAAATGCATACGGAGCCTTTCGCATTACAAATTGCTTCTGGTTGAAATATAAAGAGATTTAATACAGTAATGGAGCCGACGTTTCAATATTGATTCGCCAACTGTTGCCTACTTTCGCTTAGGTGCATCAAACTAAATTGAGCGACTTGTCACGTATAGGTGACAAGTTGTTATTATTTTGCCCGCCGTAATAAAATTTAAATCTCTTTGTTTATATAAACGATTTGTCTCAGACTGCAAGTGACAAAATCAAATGTAACTTAAGCAACTGATATTGTCAATAGATAACATTTCAATTTTTTTTTTCTTATATTAGTGAAGTTGCACGTCTTTAAACGCAAATATTAACACGTGCATTAGCACGCAATAAAACTTTGACTAGGCGACACTGGCTGGAAGAGATGTCTCTCAAATTCACTCTTAGTGACGTAATGAATTGAAAACATCAAATTTGTGCGAATAAAGGACATTTCATGATTCGTTTCAAAATTACTTAATTCAATGTATAGAAACTTAGCCAAAGAAGTATAACATCTAACAGGTATACTTATGTGAAGCTTGCTTTAACTTTTTTCATATTTTAAGCATAGATGTTAGGTGATGATATACGATTCACAATCGTAATGACAAGAACTTCAGCGGAAACCTAATTAGCATTTCGGACAGCATAAAAACACTATTGTGATAATCTTGTTTGTGCACTAAAAAGTTTTATGGTACTCGTTTCGTTTATAGTTTCAATGAAATTCGTCTCTGATTTGTTTAATAACCTTACATTTAACACAAGAACTAAAATAAGCTATTTCTTGTTGTTACCGAATATCACTGGTCATTTATTTTTAATTTTAATTTTTAATTTTAATATAAATCTCGGTTACGGCTAACATTGAGCAGGCAAATAAATTTCCAACACAGGGTCAAACAGACTTACAAAATGATAAACGTGGATAAGCTATTTTTATAACAATTTCTATTACGAGAAAAAAAAAAGCGAGATTTAAAAATTGCTTTTATTGTTGACATTTCATCACACAACGTCACTGGCTCAATGTCCAATTATGATAATAGTTTACAACTGCAGTGGAACGTCGATTATCCGAACTAATTGTGGGACTTGGGAGTTCGGAAAACCGGTATTTTCGGATAATCGAACTACCAATACCAATATCATTATCAATCACATTGTGTTTGTGATGTGGCGAATATATGTTTGCTATGGCGACAGAGTGCTTGGAAGGTATTGCAAACAGGAGTCGTCGACAAAAATGAGAGTGACAGTTGTTCAACTAATAACGTTATAGGGGCGTTGGGCATATTTTACGCGCACTCACAGCGATAATTCATTGAATTAACACGAAAAAAATGATAAATTAAAAAAAAATTTTTTTAAATAATCAATGGCGTATTATTTTGTAATTTTTAATCGTGAACTACCTAAGTAACTCTTGAAATTGTAGCCTAGTATTAATCAAAATTTCCGATTGTATTGCAAGTCAAATTGTTAAAATCGCATATTTGAATGTACCTAGATATCAACAATTTGTGAAATTCAACTATTAAATAAGCATAAAAACTACAAATCGTTTTTATCGACAGGTATTTATAGAATCTGTAATATGGAAGCATTTAGGAGCACTAATTGAAGTTTATATCTATAAAAAAAGTATAATAATTTCGTTATGTAAGGTTTTTTGTTTTGTCTATTCTCAGAAACGCAGTGATTATTTCCATCCATTATTGAGCGTAAAATAGATAATTATATTGTGTGTGGTACAGTTAAAACCTTTAGTGTATCATTAAAATATAAACAATATAAATGTACTCTTTCTAAGTTAGGACACTTTTTCAATGTGCACTTTCAGGGAAATTGCTTGAAAAACTCTTGCAACAAACTGGGAAAACTAATTTACGAACTTGTTTCCTTGGTGATAATCTAACCCGGAAATTTTCGCACAAACTCTTCACTCGTTAGGCAAAAAGGTTGACAAAAACATAAGATTGTTATTGTCTTATCGTAATTCAGAACGAAAAGGCACTTAAATGGTATGATTACTCTATTTCCACTTTTATATACTCCACAGCAGTTGTTTTAGAACGTGACTGTCCTTTTTAGTAAAAATCTATCAAATTAATATTTTGCAGTTATAACAATTTTTTAATTTAAAACATAAATTTATCTGTAATTTAATTATTACTTGTGAAATATTATTGACAAGTATTTTATTTCACGATTTTTTTTCTCGCTAACTAGTTGCTAAATATTTACTTCAGTAATTTCATAAGTAATAATTAAATTACTTAACTAACGTTGTATTTGCAGATCGCCATTCAAACTTTCACATATTTTATTACTATGTGAACGAAATAAAAGGATTTAGAATTAAATAAGAACGAACAGATAGTCTTCTAGAAGTTGGCCTCGGACGTTGTTTAATACTTCTGAACCCTGTGGTCATTGCTATGACTATTGAAATGGAGATAGGTACTATAGAAACTGGAAGAATGATGTCAGTCGCATTGTATTCAGTAAATTGAATATCAACAGAAAAAAAATGTGCGTAGCATAAAACTAAACGTAAAAACGTTACGTATATTATATCAATGCCCAACGTTTTTTTTAGCAAATGTTAACTTAGTATAGAAATTGTAGTTTCTATTGATCATATTAAGGTAATGGAAAACAAACTTATAAGTATAATGTAACATCACTAGTAGGTCTATTTTTCTTGTATACGTGTCGCAAACTTCACGACAACTACAGCATAATTTTATTTCGTCGACGTATTGCCTATATGTAAGAAGAGAAGTGATTTTGTTGTAGTAAAAATATTTTAAGTTTCCGTCGTTCGCACGCTTTTGCTCGAGCGGTCCGCGCGGCCGTTCGTTCGAGCTCGTCCGTGATTGGCTGTCAAAGGTGTCGACGACGCGGCTCCCTATACACGCGCCTCTGTGATTGGTTCGCGAGACCGTAGAGAGCGCGCCGCGTTCCGAATTCCAACTGAAGCGCATAGAACGCAAATTGAAATTTATTCGATCATACAGCGGTGCTTTCTCTCTATTAAACAGAGCTTAACACTGTGTTTCATTTTGTCGTTTTTCTTCTATAGTTTATCGAACACTCGTTTACTTTCATTGTAATGAGATAATGTACTTAATTCGGACTCGCCATACATCGGAATCAACGTAACATATCTCTCCTATGCAACTATGTTTAACGTAAGATATCTCTCCTACGCGACTATAACGTAACAATATTGTCATCTTCCCTGTAAATTTGCGAAAATCGTATTATATTCAGATTGAATTTGCAACGAATAATGAGTCTTTTTATTAAACACGCGCAACGTCAATAACTTCAAAAGATACAGAACTAGTATTTAGTTTTAAAATGTCAATTTTCCTACGATTGCCGGCATTATTAGGAAACATGTTTTATTGGGATTTTTAATGTATCAATAATCAATAAATAAAAATGGACTGCCAAGAAAGTGAGCCTTTATCGAATTTAATTTCATTAAATACGAATCGATGTTTACGGGCATGGTAAATATAAGATAACAAAAATGTTAAAATTAATTTATGGCGATGTTTTAGTTTTATTAGAAAACTAACGCATTATCAATATTCGTTGCAAATTCATTAAACGTGAAGAGGCAGAGGCGTATTGAAATGATATCACGTTAAAATGATAATATTATAAGCTTTCATTTCTTGTAAGCAAATTGTATTTACTGTTACAATTTTATAAGTATCATAAATAGAAAAGAGTTTCGAATTTATACTAGAAAGTCATACAAAAAATAATTTTTATATTAGCATTAAATATATTAATATGTACGATATGTTACAGCAGATAGATTTAGCTGCATCAAGCCACAAAAATTGGTACAAGCTGTAAATTTATGCATTAATTTAGTTTATTAAATCTTAATATAGACATAGTTCATTGTACTCGGATTATAACTATATTGATATAATATTTATATATATGTATATATATAGTAAAACGACCATTTTAACTTAAGTTGTATGATAGCATACAATATGACAATATTCAATGAAACGTTAGCTAGTGAAGATCTGCATACGTGCATTTTTCTACGTCACATCTAGACCGTAATTTCGTATACTTTGGTCTGTGCATACACACCCAGTATATTTTTAAAACTTACTTAAGGGATAAGTTCAATAGGGCATGTTGAACACGAGCATAAGCTAACAATCGATCAGACAACGCTAATTATATTTTGTCCAGTAACTTCAGATTGATTAATATAGTCCGAAAAATACTAAATATAGAATGAAAAAATATGACATATCATAGAAGCAAGGACTGACAATGCAACTAGTATTACATGCATACTATGGAAAATGATCGCATCGATAGAAAGTCAAAGTAAAAATATGGCCAATGCATTAATTGAACCTTAAACATTGATCTATAAAAAAGAGACATCTATTGGCTTAAAGTGAAATTAACACAGTGAGCAATAAAACTGAGCAATCATATACAGATTTTAATTATTATTGTTATCATAATTATAATTATTTTTGATACCCATACTGAGCGTACTTTTTTTTTAGCTTAAGAGCTAGTAATAGTATAATAATTACTATAATTCAAGAGGAATTGACAAATTTCTCATTTTTGTTTTATTTTAATAATTGAATAAGCCTTAGGTACAAGTTACTATGCGATTTAAATATGTAATGATATTATAATTTAGTTAAAGACTACTATACTCTTTAGCATATATGAAATACGACATCAAGATTTATTTTTTACTTACCCATCGAACAGCCGATTTTTCTAATTTATGCCGAATTTTAGAGCCAAAAAAACGTGTAACAGTTGGTCCTGTCCATTATTTTCTTTATATTCATTTTGTCGTGTTACTATTAATTTAGTGAAGAAATATTTACGTGTCGTCTATAATTACTACAGTAATAAAATATAATATTTAATATACTTATGATAAACAATTTAATTTCAATCTAATCTATCGGTTATGTACTACAGTATCACATTATTGAACAAAGTAAAAAAAAAATTACATTGTCTTTTTATGAAATGGGTTAATGAAACCCCTGAAAAGTAAAAAAATAACTTTTACAATGACGCTCATCCTTAGTTCAAAATATAAACATCATTTATCGTCAAGAGCAATACCTTCAATTGTAGAAAAAAAAATGATCCACGGTTTTAAGGGGCATTATGAAAAAAAAATTGTTAATTTTTACATACAGTAAGTATGCTCTTTATGTCTTTTTTGACTTATTCTACAAGAGATTAAAATCATTATTACAAAACTTGCCGTCTTTTTTATGCGAGTAGATACTCAAGTTGAGTTTTAAATGAGAGATCTATAGATCACATACAATTCTAGTTTAAGTCTGGTTCATGTACGTTTGCACTTGTCGAATGAAATTTAGGCCTCTTGGGTACGTAATGAATATGCAAAAATCAATATGACCCGTAAACGATACGCCCTATTTAGCGTCATATTTTTTTTTTAACTTTGTACATACAATCAACGCGCCGTCGCCTTTAATCTGGTCTAGATCACAAATACATTATTGCTTTTAAGGTATATTTATACATTTTTTTGTTCACTCTGAATGGCCAAGAACGTTATAAAAACAAATAATCAAAAAAAAAAAACAGTTTTATACTGAAATTGAAAATTAGTACCCAAAATCTAAAAAAAAAATGTGAAATGGCTACAATAGCGATATATAAGATCTTTAACATAAAATATATCGCAATTACAACGACATTGTTTAAATTTATTGTGCCTTTTTATTTGGCGGCAACATTGTATAACGTGTGAAGTCAAGATATCACATGCTAACTCTATCGAGACGACAAAACTAACACTAGGCCTGTGCCCAGGCCCTTTTTGAGTTGTTATATAGACATAACCTTCTTGTTATAACTTATTTTTTCAATTGTTGTTTACTAGGATAAATTATATTTAAATTGATAATATGCATAAAATTGACCAAGTGTACATCAATACATATGATTGATATACACTTGGCGAAATGACAGAGTATTGAACGACGTAAATGAATACTACTGTTGTGTAACTTAATATTTCGATATTTATATAATTTTTTTCTGCACAACGGGCTCCGATGATGTTGACTTAATCAGTAAATCTGTACAATTTGCTTATTTATCTACAGGCGTGCGTAACAATATAATTATTGTTTAACAATAAACGGCATTTAAACGGATTCATGCGAAAATTCGAATTAAAGATAATACGCGTCATATCCGCTAGGTGGTTTATTGTAGTGATGTGTTGTTTTTAGTTGTTAATTTATCTAACTAGGAAAATTTCCATAACGAAACTGTATTTATTAGTATATACATAGATATGCAATTTCTTACGTCTCTACATAGCGGTAGAACGTTTTAAAATTATTACTGTTATTGGAAAACAGTGTATCAACGTGTGTTACGTGGGGCTATTTCAGGTTTTTTATAAATCCGCTGCCGACGTATGGACACTTCTACAATATTTTTAATTGAGATTGCAGAGTTTGGATGTTACACTGCCCATACGAGTCCAGTACAGATTGGAGGCTGCTAACGATAGTCATTGTCTATGGTATTCTATGGCAACTTTGATTTTGCTATAGTTTGCTATAGACGATATAGAGTGCTGCCCTTGTACGGACAGCTTAATGTTTTCTTCCAAGCACGGAGTTGGTTTTTCAGTCAAATTAAAAAAAATATCGATCAGTCCTCCTGCATTTAACAACTTGACTTGGGAAAAGTCTGATTTATACAAAAATGCACGAAGACCGAGAAGTTAACATGGTGCATCATCATCAAAAAAGGTTTTAGACTGTTTGCTTACATCGTCAGGGAGGTTGTTCCGATTATAGACGTTTAAAAATTCATTTTATACACTTCTCTTTGTACACGTAGTGGTGCATGATAATCGTACGTCACAAATACTGTATTACAGTTAGAACAATCTCTCTGATATAATCAAAACGATAAAGTCGCTTCAAGCTAATCTGTGACAAAATGTCCTCAATACACTCCTCAACGACATTTAGTTCAAATGCTGGACGTTCGTGATGACATGAGCACAACATGCTATGTGGTAGCATTTTAGTAGCGTGAACGTACTCAAACAGTTTGTATACGATTTTGCCTCTAAATAACGATATGTTCCTCGACAATTAGACAATGTCTACGCAGTGGTCAAAACGACGTATGCCTTATTCATGATTAAACTGTTCCTATAACGTCTTTAGCGACTGATGTTTTAGTTTCATCGTGGAATGCCAGTTGTCGGCAGTGTCATTACATATTCAATGTTATACGGCGGTTTTAATGTGGCAAAGAGTCTGTACTATACAGCATAATATTGGCTGTAAGCTTTAATGTCTCGCTGGTACGTGTTAATATATCTATTTCGTATGTATTTTTCTACTATGTTCCCCATTTTTCTGTAGCCTGATCGATATATACTACATCCGAATATTTTCTATATACCACTCGATATATTATATAGAGGATGTTTCAATTATTACGTAAGTAAATTTTCAATTGTTTCAAACTCCCATTACCCTGTATAAATGAACATAGAAAATCGTTAACCCCCAAACAATAGATGTTTCAAAACATTCTTTTATATATCAAAATTACTATGATTGAAATAAAAATACTATTTGAATTTCTAATATAAATGTGCCTTGTTTGAATTGCCTAGGTTATCACTTATAGATGGATATGTAAAGTAAATAATTAATCCTTCTTTCGTGTGAAGGAATATTTTTCCAATCCATTGAGTATCACAAATATAATATTCAAATATTTCTGAGTTCTGACTGGATTGGGTCAATCAGACATGGGATAATACTTGATGACGGCCGTTCGTTCCACATCCGACGTCTGTCCGTTCAAGTAAAAGTGACCCAAGGGCGGAATATTGTGAATACTTGCTTTTACCACTTATTTGACCAACCTTTAAAATACGTACCGCGTAGCCATGTATAACCGTAGTTCCGTGTAACCCTCCAGCACGAAATTCCCTGGGGTTTCTGATTCCGAAAGTTTTTCTTCGGAGTCAGGAGCGCCTTTGCTTATCCCTCTGGATAGATGGCGTTGTATTCTAAAACGACGATACGCTGTCATTATGATATATGAATCAACCTACGAGAGCGCAATTATTATTGATCGCTTTCATACGATTGAATTCTTTTGCAAACATTTTCATGGTTTTGTATTTTTTTTTATATTACATAAGATTTATAGTATCCCTTCGCCCCGCTCCCTTTGTCTATAAAAATAAGGTAATTTAACCCCCGCAATTTACTTGCGTAATAATTGAAACCTCCATAGAGGTTGATTGATATACTGTATTGAGTAGATAAAATACTACAATCCATGAAATATATATATAAAAGATAATTTATAAAGCAAACGAAATCGTATATAAGTCTTTAAATAATAATGATTGTAATATTTTTGCATTGCGACTCATAGACAACCATTGAAAATGGCTACTTATAGAACGTAAAAGTAAAATTTACATTTTGGAAAGCAAATGATATAGAAACTGTTACATCACAAATATTTTCTATAATCTTTAAAACATAACTCCTACCACCTAGCTTGTGCGCACAATCCTTATTTTATCTATGATGTCTATGTCGGCAATTATAGAAAATGTGATACTGGATACGTAGAGAGACGATCGCACCAATATTGTTTTCATGGATTTAAATTATTGTTATATATAAATTAAGCAGTATGCATGGATTAAAGAAAAAGTACTCCACACGACGAAAGCGACAGTTTGAAAGCAACTCGCAGCACGTAAGCACAACGTCATTGCGTGCGCACAGTGTATGCAATATTTATGAAATTACGTAAACATATGCACGGCGTGCATTACACGGCTGAGTATCTAGTATCAAGGTTTTTTGAGTGTTCCAATTATGTAAACAAATCGAATATTGTCATAATATTAAAGGAAGAATTGTTCATTTATTTATTTTTTCATTAATATGTTAATGAGTAAATAATTATAGAAGAAAAAATAACTTGACGCATAAAACCACAAACGAATCTTCGCAGACATTGCACTACGTGTTGGTAACAACCGTGATAAAGACAAATATTTACATACGAAATGATTTATGAACAATTAAGCAACGTCGAATAACAATTTACATTTAACGGTCTCCGTCTTAATTATATATAAGTACTTAACAATTATTATTACATTTATTACAACAAACAACAATATTATCCTTTCCTATAAATAGATATATACTCACGACCAGACAAAATTCATGAACACTTTTCTCACATAGAAGTATTCAAACTTACGCTAAATATATCGATTAATAATTAACGTATTGTGTTTTATTGTACGCTCCTACTTGGAAATGAAGGTGGATGTAACTTTTTATATTGGAAGACGAAGCGAAATCAGGACGTCATCTCTAAACATCTAAAAGAAGACACGAAGGTGGCGAAAACCACGTCATTTTAATTTTAATTAGATTACAGAAAGTCACCAGAAGTGTTGGAAATCTTTTGAGTTTAATCAAGTCTAACTGTATTCACAGCGACATCAACAGCAGGATATTTTGCCAACGAATATAATGCCAAAAGTGGCATGAGTCCATTATAATGCTGTGCGTTTCGTATATAACTTCAGCTGTGTTGTAAAGTTGGTGACAGCGATCATTAATAGAAGTTGGACCGTATGAAAATAATTAATGAAACTTTAAACAGATTAAAACTATTAATCATCGTTAGTATATTATTTTATATATATACTAATTTTCATTAATGAAAACTATTACCAACTTTACAAACGGCATAGTAACATGAAACACGCAGTACGCGCAAGCGATCAATGTGGCTCTGAAGTTAGCTACAAAGGATGCAGTACCTAATAATTTTAGTACTTAAGGATGTACCGCAAAAGGGCACACGCATCGCATTTCAGACACCTTCAGAACTTCACATATGGATCGCACATTTTGTAACTTTAAATTAAAGTTAATAACATAAACAAAAGTAAAATTGTGACTGAGTAAAATCAAATCACAAAACGGTTCTGAACTAGTGTAAAAAATATTTGAAGACAAAAATATAATATTGCGAGATGTAATAGGCAACTAAGTTAGACACTATGTCAGTGTAAAAGTACTATAACGTGTTATTATTGCCATTATAACAACCTTATGAGAGAATTCTGTGTTGTCATAATACAGAGCTAGCCCTTATACCACGTTAACACGACCTTGAAGTTCACGTATTTTAAATTAGGCCTTAACAGTTCACAAATCATAGACCTTCTTACTAACTCTTAATGGCGGTCAGACCATTGTAACAATTAACATGTATTTTTTTTCATTTTTCAACGATTCTTAATCCACATTGCCAAGAAAAACGTAAATAAATATTACTAAATACATTTAAAATAGAATCTTAAATTTAAATACTAATGATATTAATTTTACGTGCGTCGATTGAAAACTGGAACTTTCCCATTTTTATCCAGTATTCTTATTAGCCGTATTTATAATTAACCATAATTTGCGCTTCAAATTAATATGCTAAAAATCAATTTTCACTTAAATAGAAAATCAAATTTAATATGTCCCAGTTATTTCATAGATATTATGTTATTACCACAATATTACCACAATTCGCGCAAACAAATGAAATAAAATGGATATGGTGAATGTTGATTTTAGATCCGTATCACAAAATACATAAATAACATGTGTATTACTCATGACGCAGTTTTTTTTTATATTTGCCCAATTTAGACCTAGAACAATAAATCCGGTGTGATATCTGTTCGACTTTTTAGAATAATTACTGAAAACTGTTCTTCGAATTTTCTATTACATCATTCACATAGAAGCAGTAATGTAAGAAAATAATCGAAGCAAGCTACAATTGGACGCCTTTTAAAATTAATTTTCTTATTATTTGCGCGGATTGTACAGTTTCAGTAGTTACATACCTCGTTTTCAGATAAAAAATGAATACGATCGAAATACAAATTACATCGATCATCAATACAAACTTTACACCTGTAATCAACCATTTCAGTAAATGTAGGCCGGATGAAGCGGCGCCGGCGGACGCTTGTCCGGGCCGCAACAAGGCTCGCAGCATCCATAAGCGGCCGGAACTAGCGTGTACTGCGGCGGTCCGTAGATAGGTGGCGCGGCTGTTGGACACACAGAACATAAAATATTTAAGAGGGCACCGAGGGCTCGGATCCGGCCTGCGAGCCAAGAGGGCCACATATACGAAGTTCAGTCAGAATCGGCTCTAATTCGATTGCAATAGTAAGACAATGACCCAGCCCAAGAGGGGAGGTGATAACCCTTATCACCCTCGGGTTCGCCACCGGGGAACACTATTCTGTGCAATGGGATAATTAGCTTTTTTCGGGAGTGGGTTAAGGGTGAAAGCTCAATTTTGTCAGGTTTTTCAAGGCCTTACTTCTCCCACGTGTTTCTATTTTAAGCAGATGTGATACTTTCTGTGACTAATTTCACAGGAGCAAACATTCTTGCGTTGCACTGTACTATGGGGAACAGAAATCTAAACTATGGAGATAAAATTGAAGGAACGCTTTTAAAATCTTTTATATATTCATAGGTTCGAGATTACTTTGAAGCATTGGTTTTCCGATTTCTGATTCTTTTCTGATTCTAATGAGGGTCTACGTTCCGAAAAGAGTAACTATGCCAAAGTTCGAATCAATCGGACCTACAGTTTCGGAGATTTTAAAAAATTACTTTTTTTGGAAAAATTTGCATAAAACCCGTTCTTAGTGAGTGTCTCCGTCACGAAAGGGTAACTATCCCAAAGTTTAAGTCAATCGGACCTCCCGTTTCGGAGATCTAGTAATGAGTCAGTCAGTCAGTCAGTGATATTTCGCTTATGTATGTATAGATAAATGTGTAAATGGTGGTGGCCGATTGGTCGACGCGTCAGGAAGTGAAGATACCCAATCGAAACCACGACCACGGGCATATCGACCTATGAGCTTTGTGCCTCAGGAAGCACATTTAGTCGTTGGTTCCCAAACTTGTCACTGCCTTTACTACTGTCGTTAACAACGAAACCAACACGGGCGGCTTAAAGTTCAGGCCCTTCGATTTGAAAAAAGGATTGTGAAAGAATATGTCACTTTGTCACTGCACTGGGCGATAGAAACCTAACCAAAGAAAAATGTATTAAAAATGTTCTGTATGTACCTACCTACATCCGACAAACACGTCTGATTGTTATCCTGATAAGTTAGAATTAATCTCACAGATACGCAGTCCTGTAGTTGAGATGCCAAAAATAAAATAATCTAACTTTGTAGACCAAAAGTTTTATGTGAAAGCCGAAATGATCAGTCATTTGACCATTTCTATTCTATTCGGGCTGAAATTGACTTTTCGCCGTGTCTAATTGCACGTGTTCGACTAAGCGGAAATCCCGCTTGCGCTACGAAACGTATAGCGGGCGATGGAGAGACATGTAGACATATTTATGTGAAAATGGTGGGCGGGCGGAGGGCGGCGGCGGGCGTATGAACGCGAAGTTCGCGGGAAGGCATTAGTTGAAAACAGATATACACGATAACGTTATCCCGAGACGATGCGCGCGACGTTTGGCATTGCACATTACATTCTTAGAATGTGATATTTTTATAACAACATAATCTTGTGATGCAGCATTATTCCGTGTTGCTCCGTCGGCTCGATTTTCTTACGATGTTATCGCGTCACGCATACGATGCGGTTTTAAACAATTAAATCAGTTGACAATATTCAAATTATGCTTTTTTTTTTAAATATAAGGCGAATGGAAAGGTACGTTTATGTGTTCTTTTTGTGATATAACAATTATTTATATTTTGATAAGGAAATAAAAATATTCTTAATTTAAAGTCATTACGCACTATATTCTACTACTGTAGGTTGGCTTTCACCTTTTTAGCCAGCTTAAAGGTAGTATCCTGCAAATGACGTCATTAGTACTTCGTATATTTGTACTTTATATTGAAAGTACATATCCATGTACTGTCGATAAAAATTTTAACAAATTTGAAATGTTAATGAAAAAACATTAATTCAAAGACTAAAATACGAAGGACTAAGAATGTCAACGAACCGATTTTAGTGTATCGTACACTTGTGAAAATTTAATTCGACTTTTTACACATTTGGAATCAGAATAGACATAGTTTTTTTTTAATTATCTCTACTTACAAGAAAACTTGAAATATTATCAGTGAGTGTGTAGAGACGTTGCTGCTCTAAAATTATTTTCTCAAAAACAATGTCTTTAATTAGATCAAAACTAGAGATACCTATCATTTTTTACAATAATTATAAAAGCAAAGAATTAAATGCAATTCTTTGCTGTTTTGGTTTACTGTTGTATTACGTTTTGTTGAGTCGAAATATATAAATAGGCTTTAGTTTAAAAATTTTATATTAACATCTAATAATTTATGTGACTTATGGAATTGAGAAATCTCACTCGGGAACCGTAAAATGATTTGACAGAAGAAAAAACGATTAGCACGCCATCTGTTGACGTGATAAACGTGACCGCCACTGCATCCGAACCGGTGGCGGATACTCACTCTCGAAGGGCACCGGATAGACGGCGTAAGGCGGCGGGATGTCGCAGGGCGCGCAGGGCGGCAGCATGGGCGGCGCGCACACCAGCTGGTAGCACAGCGGCCCCGGCAGCGGGGCGGACTCCGACAGGACGGGGATCTGGCTTATCTGTAACACCGTCGCGGGAAGCAGTGAACGAAGCGGTACGCGATGTACTCTATTCTCGACGATAATTGATAAATATAAATACATAAGTAAATACACGCGCAACGAATATAGAGACTCGTCTTTTTTTTGAAGGAAACTTCTATAGAATCGTTGTGATTTCAAATCGGATGCAACGGAAAAAACGACAGGTAAGAGACACAAATACAAAAATGTGTAGGACAGAGCGAGAGAGTAAATGTCGGTGTGTATGTATATTGCACACTGTTTAATACTTGCTTGTATTTGAGCATTTAACGTATGTTAGTATATGTGAAAAGTACGTTAGCTAATACTACTGTACACTGTATGCGACTGCGTATTACAGCTTTTTAGTAAGAAGTCAGCGTGGTGTGTTATTATTTAACAGTGTTTGTGAGTATTTTTATGTCTTTTTGTGCTAAATAATAAATTTTATAAGATGCTGAAAACTAATGCCGAAATGTGTCGGCAATTACGTCGTAAAAAAATGAAATCAAAATTAAAATTAAATAACATGTTAAATAAAATATAAAATATCTTTTAAAATTAATCAAAATACTTTAATTTTTAAACAAATAAACTTTGTAACTATCCCACCCTTGTTATATATATTCATCTCATTCTTTTGTCGATTTACTGAAGTTTCACTTCTATGGTGTGTGAATCGCACACACACCTATTTTTTATTCGAAATCGATTATAAACCTATAAATAACGAAATAAGTATTAAAACAGTAATTTACTTATATTTAATACTTATCATTACAGAATATAAGGTAAGTACCTGACATTGACAAACAATATGACAATAGTGATCATAACATGGAACTAATTTACAAAAGCGCAACCCAAAAGTTTGTTACTTTCGTGAAATTCAGAGATATTTTTTTGTCAATTCCACATTCACAAGATTTTTGCGATCTATAATTTTTAAACATTGGATTTCTGTTAATTTCTCTTTATTGTAAATTTGGTCAAAAATACCTCTGTTTTGGTACATCAAAATAACACTTTTATTAAAAGTCCAATTTTCTTTATTATAAATTTGGTTAAAAATACCTCTGTTTTGTTACATCAAAATAACACTTTTATTAAGAAGTCCATTTATCTTTATTATAAATTTGGTTAAAAATACCTCTGTTTTGGTACATCAAAATAAAACTTTTATTATAAGTCTATTTTTCTTTATTATAAATTTGGTTAAAAATACCTCTGTTTTGGTACATCAAAATAACACTTTTATTAAAAGTCTATTTTCCTTTATTATAAATTTGGTTAAAAATACCTCTGTTTTGGTACATCAAAATAACACTTTTATTAAGAAGTCCACTGTATTTATTTCTTTATGAAATATAGTGAGAGTTGCTTATTTCTCAATTACCTAATATGATAATTTTATATTTATTGTCATTCCTTTCATTTAATAATTTATTCAATGACTTTTTTTAAATGTTTCTATGTTTTTTAGTAATTAACCATTTCTCTGGCCCTCTAATTTAAAACTTAATTCATATTTAGACATATCCATTGCAAACTGAACTACTTGAAATAAATAAATGAATTAATTAATTTATCTTTTATTCGTTCCCACCATAATCGTCAACGTGAAGCTAAACTCACCTGTTTCCTGACGGCCTGAGCGACGCGCAGGCGCCCCAGCGGCGAGAACATGACGCCCCCGCTCTGAAAAGATGAAACAAAATGGCGGATAAATAACACGGAATGCGCCATTTTATGAATACAGACGGGAGAGAATTAAATACGCCATCGAAATATATCGAATCCAGAATAATTCGATGTTCACAATATAAATGGTAATGGTAGAACTAAATTATAACAGTTTGCTTGACTTGAGAAAATTCCGTATGAGCATGACGTAAAAATACAATTTTTTTCTATGTAATATATGCATTTCCTAGGGTCGATTCACTTTAATAAGTAATTAACTTTATTTACGGTTAATTTTACTATAGCATTTCAAAAATATTATTCTAACATATTTATTTATTTAGGATTATAAATAGAAGAAAACCAAGTGTATTATTTTGTAAGAAATTTTAATTTTTTCTTTTTTTTCCTAATAAATGATTCTGTATTTGTAGACATTTTCTCCCTTGAAGGGGAGGTGGGAAGAGGTTAAACGCCGGAGCGATAATGAAATTTGTAAAAATCCTTAGAATCCTGATTGAAACTACGACTTCATCGAACGAGGCCGGTCGGTGTGGGACTGCTCTATGGACGATCCTTGAATCATCTCAACAGGAAATGTCACGAGGAACCATCCACAAGGGTCCAGACATCGGGGATGACGCCAGTGGCGAAGGAAGCGACCACTCCGGAAGCATGATATTTTCTGGCCTAGCATGACGCCCTAGACAAGAATATCTCTATAGGACTGTCCCTTTCATTCATTACGTTGGCGCGAAAAGAACAATTCTATAGTAGATGTTTCTCTGAAACGTCATGCTAAGCCCGCTGTTCGTAATAGATGTGCTTGACGTTACTATAGACGAAACTGCAAATCATTATAATTAGCTAGTATTCGAAGTATCGAGTTCCCTCAGCGTACGTTTGAAATGATTTAAAAAATCAATGATTTTCTTTTCCAAAAGCTCTCCGTCTTCAATTGCTAAGTATTTTATAAAAAAAAACAATATGCTCTTGAACTTACATATTGTCCTAAATTAGGCGTTTCATAAATAATATTTAATAAAAATTAAGCATTAAAGCATTAAACTAAAATGAAAAATATTGTTGAAAGCGTGGGGCGAAATGCACAATAATACTAGTATTTTCGTCATTGTTCATTATTTTGAGTTCATATTAAGGATTATTTTTCACTTTTTAGTTTAATGTGCTTTAAAAGCGTGTTTTTCAGTTTTTTTAAACTATATTTATTTTTCACTTTTTAGTTCGGTAGATTGGTAAAAATTTGTAATTTTTAACAATACAACAATAGTTGAATGATTAATAATGCTTATTACTGTTACTTAATTCTATTACAAAACAGTAATAGAATTTAATAACAGTAGTAAGCCACTTGCTCTCACGCAGAAGATACGTGACGAAATTGTTCGATCCTGGCGATCCTGATCAGGATAAGAGGATAAACTTATCAAATTAATGTATTGTCATTGCTCCTTGATACGTGCGCAAAGTTTCAAATTAATCAGACTTCTTAAAATTGGTGAAAATTAAGCTGAAAGATTCCGTTACATAGTTACATACATACATACGTACAAACATACAGCCCAAGCTTATAAAAGCGTGTTAATGACGTCGTATCATCGACTCAGTTGATTAGTGTCAATATAAATAATTAAAAAAAACGAATGCGTAAAAATTGTAACTTCTATGGTTATAACTATATTTGTGTATTTTATTTTGACAAATTTTAAAGGAAATATGATAGGGAAGATTTTAACAAGAAATTATTTTCGTAGTTCTAAATAAAAGTAATTTCACTGACTCCATTTAATAGTGAGTTTAAAATAAATCCATATATTCCGGTTACTTATTTTCATAGGTCCTACTAAACCTAAACCAGTGAGCTCCGCCATATTGTTAGGGCACATCTTGTGAGTGCAATAGAGACAGCATGTTCATGTGCATCGAGCCACGTCGCCTACAAGGTGCCGGATAATGGCGGTCCGCGTTATTTATGGTCAATAGTTTTAAAAAATATTGTTTTACTAAAAAAGAATTGAAGAGAATGAAAATTTTATTAAAAATGGTGTCATATTATATGGTGGATTGTGCGTGTATCGGAATACATCATTGGAATAATTTCATTTTTAGAAGATAAACACGAAAAACCTCGTTCTTTGTACTATTTTTAATTTCATGGATTCATGCACTAACTAGTAAAATTATGTAACTATAACATTGACTTTTATTAAAGAAATGATCTATACTTCAATTTAAGTTTAAATATAGTTGTTAAAATTTATTTCTCATTTGTTAATTTAAATTTAAACCGCGTAAAACGGCTGTTAGAGATTAAGACGGTCGATATACTGTCATTGACATATCAATAGGAAGGTAACACTTAAAATTTTAGGAACTGGCTACTTAGAATTTGAAAAATTAAAAAATATATATTTAAAATTTACTCTATACTATACTAATAATTGTTTATCTCTTGTTTTAAAAAAAGTTCAGGAAAAATGACCTCGCAGTAGGATTCTCCTCCATTATGACAACGCCTCATCACATACCGTCAGACGAACCACTAACTACTTGCGGACATTAGGTATAGAAATACTGGCTCATTCGGCCTCGCACCATGCGATTTCTATTTATTTCCTAAAATGAGAGTATAACTTCGAGGTAAGTGGCTTACGGACGCCGAGGAAGTGCAGTGGCTGCATATATGAAAAGGCCGTCGAAGCGAGTAAGTGCGAGTGGGCAAAGGGTCTCTCTCAGTAGTGCCATCAGATGCAGCGATTGATCTCAATGGACACTATTTTCAAAAACAATAAATATAAAAATAACTTCCTACTTTGTTCCGTTTTTGATTTTATAAGAGCTTTCAGATTATCGATTTGTCATTGACAGAAAATTGAAAATTGTAACGTTTCATAAAAATGTTTTGCAAATAGTACCAACTTGTAGAAACGCATTTTCAAATCTTTCAGTGTATTCGAACCATCAAATTATCAATTGCACCTATTAATAAAAAATGTAAAAATATAATTAAATTAAACATTAAAACACAAAACTAATTTCGCAAAAAAATCAAAAGAAATAAGGAGATAATATTTCAATAAATTAGTTTTATGTAGGAATATTTAAAGGGCCTTCGTAGCCTCGTCTTTCTTACGTAAATGTTAAATTACTCTCTATAAAAATACCTGTAGGATCACATTACCCCGCACTGCTAAAACGACTGAAATTTTAGAAAAAACTACTCAATATTCGTCTATATTTATACTCTGAAGAAGGTACAATTTTATTTAACAGTTTTTTTATTTCATTCATGAAAATACCGAAATAAAGGAATAAAATAATTATTTTCATTTACTTATATGAAAATAAACTGGAGAACTAAATCGGAATACACCTTAGCGTTTTAGTATCAGTATCCAAATACCTGATTTTATTCAAATATGGGTAAAACGTCTTTTTAGTCTAACAACATTAAAGAGAATTGCTGTCAATTATATAGGTGTATTTTTCACTGAAGGATTTTGAGTTATTATTCATACACTCTGTATACCTATATTAACTAAGGGTTACTATATTGAGAATATAAACCAAATAAATTCAAATACATACTTATCTTAACACATATGCGATAAAAGTATCAGATTTTAATAAGGCAATCAAGTTATCGATTAATTATTCAGGAAAAAAGCCAAAAATAGTCTGAGTTTTCATTGCAACTATCGGACCGATGTCGTGTAGCGGCCAGCATTCGCGCCGAGAATACTCGCCTGAGACGGCCCGCGGCTGAGGATATAAACGGGATTTTACTGTGCGACAACAAAAACGCAGATGTTCAAATAACTCAAGCCGTAATTTTTATATGTCTCTTATGCGTTCGACGTGCCGCCATATTAATATGCGCGCGCACAGTGACGTACGAAGTATGTCGTCCTGCAGTTATCGTTTAAACAAATGCGTAATGTTTTAGAGCACTGGACAACACTTTGATATTGTTGTGAACATCGCTTAGAAACTGAATAACACAATAACAGGATAACTCCTCAAAAAATATAGAATTATGTGCATCTAGAAATACGTGAATCTGTTTTTATAACTGATTTATGATTTTGTTTTCACTCGTAGAATGTTCTGGACTACTCGCGGAGGACTATACATAGGGCTATACATTCTTTTGACCGTCAGTCTTATTTTGAGTGTTTACTTTTCATCGTATAACAACTCTCAATCCTCCGATAGGATTTTTTTTATAACAATATATATGTTTATAGTGCCAAGAGATTGCGCTCGTTAAAATGTAAAAATCACGAAGTTAATAATTTTTTGAGAAAAAATCTTAAATACCATATTTCGAACTATATAAAAAAAAAACAACATAAACAATTATGAAAGGCATTATTTAGATTTTATACTATCCAAAACGCACGAAGTATATAGCTTAATATTGAATTAATATATTAACAATGTTCTATGATATTGAACATTGAACATTATTGAACATTGAACATTTCCGTGATGTATATGGGTAATTACTTGAGTTATTGACACCTATTCTTGAAAAATCCAAGACACATTTGAAAAATGACTTGATTACATTGCAGCTCTATCTTTCCAATAAAAAATTGTATTTTTTTTTTGTTTTTGCATTAATTTACCACAAACTTCATAATACAGACAACCGCGATCTCTGTGTTTTTTAAAGCTCTATAATATAGTAATTCTGTCATATTTATGCTTCATATTATACGTATTCAGATGACGTATTTTATTAATTTTCAATGAAAGAGAAATACACGCACGCATAATGTTACACCGGTTCCCTTAAAATGGCCAAGGATTGCTCTAGGACGTCCCTATTATCGGGCGGCTCCTGCTCCTCAGCAGGACTACTCCATATATGACCAAGTGCGTGCGTACGTCTCTAAATGTATCACACATTTGCAAATACACGCAGGCCAATGTAAATCGTTTTTTTCGATTCACAATATGGCGGCGGTCACCAGTCTTTAGAGTTTGTATCTGTTTTTCACTATCAAAATGTTTTACAACACTTACAGTAATCACTCACCCTGTTGCTGCATATACTACATATTGTTAATAAAATTCTTTTTTATACAAATTATACTTTTCGCGTGATCTAAGGCGCCTCGGAACTAAAAATATCACAATTATATTTAAAAAGAATATTTAGGTAACACCGCACTGGCTGGTTATAGTTTCATATTTTTTTTTGCTTATTTTACAAAGAACATACCGTAGCTAGGAAACGTCCCTACTACATGTCAACTTTAATAGATTTTTTAAGATCAATTTAAACGTTTTTTAAGGAAACATTTACAAAGAGTAATTAGAACACTTTCCCATAGCACGATTACTAATCTGTACACTTACCAGTTAAAATGGATCACATTTATTCATTCGTACACACAAGCTTAACGTGTAACGATTTTCATAATTATAAAGTATTATTTTCCTTCTACCGTGTCTAAAGAAGTTTCACTGCAATAATGTGCAACAATAGAGAGCGTAACTATCAGCTACAGCACGCATTTTCGTTCAGAAATACGTGCCAATGAAGTAAACATTGAGCGCGGTTTGATAATCTACGAGTACTTACAGTGAAAGAAGTTGTATAGTCGAAAAGTGTTTGTCAATCGAACAATTAGATTTACTTGTTACTGAACAAAGTAATGGGTTCGAAATATTGGTCAAAATTCGATCATATTCATTAATGAAAATTTGAGAAAAACAGACACGAAGTTACATATTTCGATCATTTATTTTTCTAGTCTTTTACAGTCGTTAATTGTTTAAATATATCTGAGACCAATCACTTTTATACGTATTTAAAGTACATAACAGTTCAATATCATTATAAATAAGAAAATAATAATAGTCCATCACAATTCATAAATCATCACTCATTTACATGAACATTTACACATCACATTTACATGAACCAAAATTGAAATTAATACTTAGATTCTACGTCAAAGTTGAGGGAAAAAACTTAACAGTTCCATTTTTTTTTACCGATAGCTCCTTAATAACTACTACAAAAAATGTGAGATGGATAAAATACAGAAATAAAATCGAATATGTAGATACGACAGGTTCCTGGACGAGAATGATTTATAAAACGGTCGACCCTTCAGGCTATCTCTAAAACTTACCGCTATAATATTTATCGACGTGTTTTGAGCTCGTTGAGTTCAAAAGTATAGTTGTCTCAAACCTCAAAGACTTATCTTTAAGCTTTTCCACCTCAAAAAGTTCAAAAACGGATGACCTTACAGGCCATTCTTGAAACTTTTTGCTACTCTCTAGCTAAAAATCCTTAAAAATATATCTAGCCGTACATTTTTGAGTTTGATCACAAAACATCGATTTTTGTGTTTTTTCAAACTTTTCGAACTTAAAATTATAAATTTAGTACGTTTTCAGCTCTTCGAGTTCAAACATCTAAATTTATTTAAATAAAACACTATATTTTTTTTTGAATTAAGATATCTATGGAATGGGTAGATCTGCTTTGCGACATTCAACGCAGTTTGTAAGCAAAGAAAATCGATATAATAATAATCCTTTATCCGGCCATCAACAATAAAGAGGACATGTATAACATCTTAAATGAATAATAAAATCTTGATGAATGCCAAACATCAATCCAATAAGATCTTTGGCGTCATTTTTAAAAATTCTTTTCTGTGATTTTTTCGTTATTGTTATCTCTCCAGAATGAACAAACGGATTTTGATGCATTTTGTAATGATCCACGTTGCTTTCTAAGTAAAAGCTAGTTAGATTTTGGAGTTGATCAGTAGAGTAGTATCAAAAATATATCAGCACAAAATTAAAAACAAAAAATGGTGCACACGGACGCACGCGCCCAAACACGCGCTCACGCATAAAGAGACAGACAGAGAGAAGGGGGGAGACACACATGCAAGCATTACTCGGAAAATAGTCAAAATAGGTTCATCTGACCTTAAAACGTAAAGATCTCATGAAAACTCAATTTTAGAAAGTCTGACTGAAAACAGTAACTTCTCAATTTTTGAATTTTTTTCAATATTTATAGACCTGCGCATTACATCATTCGCAGGCAATCCAGAGCGGCAGAATTTCGTGCGTTGTACCGTAGAGGGCGCTATCAAAGCTTGTCACCGCCTTAAACTTCTTTTGCCACATTGTGCTCCGTTATTTCTATTGAAAAAAACATTTATTTATTAAGTCCATCAAATCTTATCCCTTCCTTTTAATAATTTTTTAAAAAGGATTTTTTTTAAAGGCTTCTACTAAGGCCACGCCAATGTTAGCGATGTAATGCTTTAATTGTCGACAATTATCTACGGACCAAAGAACTACAACGCAATGCAATGGGGCGTATATTCGAAAAATAGTCGAACGAGTCTTTTCTCATAACGTTGTTTTGTATCGGCGGGGTTTTTATTCACCGCCCCGCTGTATCCGACTACCCCCTTTCTCCGGACTTTTTTTTATTTTTATTCAGAGCGGGGGCTAAGGTGTTATGTTAAGCCCCCGCATTGGCCCAATGCAGGTTGGGAGACACTAACGGCTTAAAATGCTCACTGAGGTATGCAACAAGTGGTTTGTTCTGACCTAAGTTAAACCGCTCATCAGTCAATTCGTCCGTGGTCAAGATCGAACCCGGTGCCTTCTGGTCCGAAGCCGGTGATAAGTTAACGGGATAGTGCGTTTACGCCACTGACCGGGGATGGGAATCAGAGAAGTGCCTCAAACCGGACTATGCGTTACAAAAGGATGTAGTTTCCAGAAGGTCACAGCTTCCAGACGGTTAAAGAAATTGATCCAGCACCGACTGATGGACCTTAAAAACAGTTTCCCCGAAGAAAAAATGTTACGCTAGTGTAGCGATACGTCCACCCCGATTTTTAGCTAAAATTAACTACTTCCCGTTATAAAATATAATTACACATATACACACACACACACACACACACATATGTATATAATATACATGTGTGTGTGTGTGTGTGTGTGTGTGTGTTATAATAACATAACTTGAACGGAATATAAATTAAAAATTTCCTTTATTTTTTCACAGTGTTCAATAAGCTAAAACTGAAAAACAATAATCTGAAAAATAATCCATCTTCTTTAAAGAATGTTTCAGGCCATTGTCGAAAGTATAAATATTTTTTCGTTTTCGTCAAGTGTGAATTTCTTAGTAACTATGCTCTGTATAACGAATCGACACGAACATTGGGCCAGTGTCGTGTTTGTTGCGGCCTTAAATTCAAACGAGCAAAAGAGGTTAAGTGGTTTTCCTTGTGATAATGCGTGAAGCGAAAGCGCTCATAAAATATATAGGTGAGATTTTTATATATATTGTAGATCCTTTGGCACATGTTGAACTTTAACATTTAATTCTTCGTAATTCCCGGCACATGTCAGAATATAGACCGTCTTCATGACCCTACAACAGGAAGTGCCTGAATTATTCAAGTTTAATTTATGATTATGTCTCTAAAGGCTTCAACGATCTGAACATTGCAATACCTGGTGTTTCTACTAGAACAATATTGTATATATTCAAGGAACATAACATTTCCTAACATTCTAGAAACATAACATACGGTATAGAATAGTAAAATTCGTATAAATATTTGTAAAGCTTATAATACAATGCAAAATTTAAATTTAAATTCAAGACCAAAAATTATATATGATTTCATTTTATATTATTAATGCTACTCATGTACCTAATGAAATATTTATTACTCTTGATTTTTAGTGTGTTTAGTGTATAATTTAATAACTGCATTAACTAAATGCAACTGACGGGTTCGTCAGTTGCATTTAGTTATAATTGTACATTATCTTCTTTGCATGGAAGGAGTAGTATTTTATACGTTCTAAGAATTTGCAAAGAAAACACCCCAGTCTGACCTTGACGAAGAATAAAGAAAGATCGAGGGGCGTTTTTCAATGGAGATGTCAGGAAGTTGAAAACTCGCCGATTCGGCGGAAGCGTGCGACAATGAATTTTTTTTTTATAGAAAATTCATAATTTCAGTCGCCTTTGTTACAGAACCGACTTTATTTATTATCGCCGAGAATATTATCTTAAGGCTTTATTCTATTATGTTGCGCGCTAACTTTCCGCCCGCGGGTTTCATCCCTTGCATGTAGAATGCGCTCCATCATCTTTTATACGGAAAGACCTCGCTGTTCCCAATCTGGTTCCCGCTTTCAATGTTGGTTCCGGTACTGTTCTTCGTTTCGACCCCGGTCTCGGAACTGGTTCTCGGTTCTGCTCCCCGCCTCCCTCTCACTTTTATTTTGATACGAATCCAGGATAAATGTTAGTATCAAAATATAATATTGGCTGTATTGTTCTGGGATAGTGTAGCTTTCTATGTGAGCAAAAATTGTTATACATTAAACAACCACACTACCGTATGAAACTATTATCCTGACACCCGATTTAAATTAAATAAGTCCTATATTGTTCCAATGCAAGTGCTATGTACGCGTGTAAACCGCATTAAAATACGTTCAGTCATTTGAAAGATATGCACGAACAGGTAGACGTAAAACCAAAAAATTTTAAAGTTATAGTTTTATCTATCTTGCAATAGCTTTCTATCCCCTCACACATTATTCCTCTCCATTTCTCATACATTCCTTCAATGTGCAGACATATCAGTCTCTACTCTTTATTGTATGTGTAAATTTGGATGTTTATTTTGATTGATTTATTGAGCTGTCAACGCTATAAGGATTATACTGAAATTCGTTTACATTATTAAGTACGTATTATTTATTGTGTCTTAGTATCGCATAATTAAGAATTAAAATGTAGTCAATAGCGTATTACACGCTATTACGTGACAATGTAGGTACTCTTATAAGTCGAGTTTTCATTTTGCTTTGAGCAATTTTTCATGACACAATCGACTGAATATTCAAATACTTTGGACACCTTTATTTCGTAGGACAAGAGAGGAAGGTGTATATTATACATTCGCTCATATCTATCTATCACCTACTAATAATCTATACTTTTGCATAAATCTATAGCATCTGAATGTCTAATATTTTTCAAACTTTGTGATAAATATCTGTTTTACGACTCAATGACCACAATTACGCTATTTCTAAAATTTTGTGTCTGTCTTTCTGTACATAAATATATATCCATCGGTAAAGATTTGTCTATATGTTTGTATATCTTTTTATAGCTTAAGAACGGTTTGACCGATCGTGATGGAAATTAATAAACAGTAATAACATGCAATTATACAAATGATAAAATATAAGATATGCAAAAAATTATTTTGATAAAAGATCTGTCTGTTTCTTTGTCCTAGTTAGTATATGAAACAGAACAATATATTTTAATGAAAGTAGAATTTAAGTTGACGTATCTTATTTCCTGACATAAGATTTTTTTATCTATCTATCTATTTTAGCATATAAAACTTTACGTGTGATCTTTAAATAAAATTTTATCATAAATAATTATTCCATAACACACCTAATCTATACTCTTTTTCTATTGTTTGTATGACGTAATCTTCAAAAAGCTGAAAGAATTGTTATTAAATTTTGCTTAGGGATAAATTATCCTCTACGAGTGTATATTTTTTTCTTTTCTTTGCTTGCGTAAACCATTCATCCGATTATTATGAAACTGGCGGTATGTTGTATTTGCGAACGGGAGGATTCTTGAAAAAAAATTGGTTGTCTGAAAAGTCGGTTTACGGACGATAATTTTTCGTGATAACGTCATAAGAAAACATTGATGAAAAATTGCACTCTTTTATGAATTGAATTGAATTATTATCACTTGCCGCAATTGTTGTTGTAACAATGGAAACCACATTAACTTTTCACTTCACTTTATAAACAGTTGATAAAACTGTTCACGTGTAGGTTGTGTGCGGGCGCTGTCCTTCTACTCGGACGCATCGGCCGATGGAGTGAAAGAGAGATCGCTCGTTCCGCGCTCTCGCTCGCGCGCTCGGCTCAGGCGGAACACGACTGAGTCATGCTTTTTCGTGCGTGCAGCCGGCGTTCATTGATTTATAAGACGTTATGACCTCAGAAAAACTAGCATTCATATCCGATTTCGTCTGGTATTTGCACCATTTCAATGATGCAAATACCAGAATCGGAACTGATTCTCAAAATTTCTTCACAAGAAGCTTCTCGAGTAAAATAGACTATTAACATTTTTCCTAGACTTCATCTTCATATTTGTGCTATCATAGATGCTAAAAATTCATTCACTCAAAATAAGCTGCACTGTCCTCGAATGATAGAGCCTAAATTTTATTTTGATAATCTACCTTGACCTCGTCCAAACCGAAACCATATCCGGTATCGAATCGAGAATCGGAAATTAGAATCGAGAGCCGAGACCGGGAGGCTTCGAAATCGAGAATGGGACCAAGCTCAAAATCGAGCGTGGGACTAAAATTAGAACGAATAACGTGACTGACAGCGCAATAAGAAGCTGTCTCGAAATTAGAATCGAGAGCAAGACTGAGGTTATCAAGGGTGGGATAAGAATCGAAGCTACTTAGACCAAGACCTTCGGAATCAAAAAGGAAACGCTATTCGAATCACGACTGAGACAAATGGACATCGAGACCAGGGCTGGGGTAAGAGTCGAGAGCTAGATAGCGATCGCTAACAGGATTAAGAATGTGGTCGGTATATATATTAGGTCGTAAAAAGTTTGTTCGTATTTTATAAGTAAAAGTTGTCCCGTCATTTTAAAATGTTTTTCTATCCACCAAAATTAATGAACGTAATGTAGAAATTCGTTGTATTCTGAAGTTTTATTACAAAAAAGGGAAAAAGTGTCGGTAAGAGTAGTAGAAACCTGGTTCAAGCGGTTTCACTTCGGTTATTTTGTTGTAAGAGATGGACCTCGCTCTGGTCGACCCGCCTATGGATAAATTGCCATTTTAGAAAAAGTAGAGAAAGATCGGCATAACCGAAAAGCCGGAGATTGTCCACAAAACAGTTCTGATCCATTTGAAAAGAAGCTGGATATGCAAAAGAGCTCGATACCGGGTCCCACACGAGCTTACCGAAAGAAATCTAATGAATCGTGTACACATATGCGATTCTCTATTGAAATGTAATGAAACCGAACCGTTTTTTGAAAAGATTGGTCGATGGTGACGAAAAATGGAATACCTACGAAAAGAACGTGCGAAAAAAATAAGGGTCAAAAGGTAAGCAAACTCCACAGACTATAGCAAAACCCGGGTTAACTCGCAATAAGTCGATGATATATGTATGGTGGGATTGAAAGGGCGTTATTCACTATGAGCGTTTACCGACGGGCAGAACCGTCAATTCAGATCTTTGCTGCCAACAGCCGATGAGACTTGAAAAAAAAAAACAGTGAGAAAACCGACCGAAATAAAATGTTCGGTTGAGAGGTATCAATGCGTTTCGGTCTTTTCAGAATTCTTTAGGTAGTCTTAGGTTAACATTAGGTTAACTATCAAAACTATTTGTCGCAGTTTTTAATCAGAAGTCACTAACCTACAAAATAGCAACAAGTTCTTGAATAAACTGGCATATACACACACACACACATAAAATATATATATATATATATATATATATATATATATATATATATATAAAATTAGATGTAAATAAAATACTTTCAGCTTGACCTTATATATGAATTTTTCACTTAAACAATTTTATTTCACAACATATACTACATCACCGAAAACGCGACGCGACTTGCGACGCAATAATAAATGTAAATCGCGATTCCTATTCGCCTTGTCAATTTAATAAAACAAGTCCGGGGATATTTCATTTCCGCGACGTGAAAGCTCACGCCGGCGTGCGCGCCGCACGCAGCCGGAAAATCGAAACGATCTTATTGGATTTCGTTGTTGCGGCATTATATTACCGGACGTGGCGACCGGCGACGGCGACCTGTGGCGACATTTAGAATCGTCCTCGAGCAACAACCGAATCGGAAAACGGAATCCTGTAGGAAGGTTTCTCTCGAACGAAAGTTTCCATCCATGTAGATTTAGTACTAATGTGGTACTAACTATTATCGTTTTATATTTTTTTTATTCTCGACGCGTCAGATTTCATACTCTCGCACAAGCTTTATATTTGAGATCGATTTGTGCGGACCTTAAGGCTTAATGCTTGCCCGGTGTACGTTGAAGATTGCTAAAAACAAAAAAAAAATTGGTTGTCCGTAAAGTCGGTTTACAGACGATAATTTTACGTGATAATGTCATAAGAAAAAATTGATGAAAAATTGCATTCTTTAATGAATTGAACTGAATTATTATCACTGAATTATCGTTATTTTGTATAATACAAAGAAGGAGTTAATCGAAAATGGCAATGTTTTCGATAAATTAACATTTATTTGCACTCGTTAATTCAAATATTTTTCTACTTAAATTATACGGTAAAGAGATAGATGCGTCACAAGCCGAGCGCTTAGGCCGATCGTGCCTCTCTATTGTTCCGCTCGCTCGCACGCTCATGTCATTTTTCGTGCGTGCAATCGGCGTTCACCGATTTATAAGACGTTATCACGTCAAAGGAATGTTCCCGATGTCATAGCGACATTCGAGGATGACGTCTGTGTCTCTAAAGTAGTGGACGATATTTAAAAAAAACCTTATAGTGTGTTTAATTCTAAAACAATGTTAGGTCGGGACGTAGAAGCGATAATAAAATTATCTTACTATAGTTATCAAAGGTGGATAAATCTTTTTTATACAGTTATCGCGAGTTGATAAACACATAAATTCAATAGTTTACAGCTCGATGATCTCACACTGGTATAAATGAAGCAATATCTCTCTGAATTTTCCTAATATTTTCACTTGCTGCATTCTTGTGCAGGGGCGTGATAGTGACACCGAGCTATATGACTACATACAAAAATAAAATTAAAAACGTAGCTGATTTACTATCAGCTTTGACGTATCTAAATCTTCGCTCAAAGTGCAAGATAGTGGACGTTTTTGATTGTGACGTGACCTCACTGCATATTCTTCTCCGTGGTGTGATGCAAAGAGAGAAGAGTGAAAGACAACGAGAGAGTAGTGCGTATAGACCGACGGCAAAAATGACTTAAATGGAAAACGAAAAGACATGTACGTGTTCAATGACATAATTTAAAATATTTCTTTAACATAATATATTTTTCTTTAAAAACTTTTAGATACGAAACAAGCTGAGCAGTCTATTACCATTTGTTTCGACAGCGGCATGTTTCGAACCAATGAACTGACTTTGATTATTTTTCCGCCATTTTAGAGCTGTTTGATCTCTAAAAGCGATTAATTTTTTTTTAATATTTGAAAAAAAAAAACCTTTTTCTTCCATTTATGATGCTAGCTGTATTTAATACATGTACATAAATGTAATACACGTTTGTCAAACAACTAACCCTATTGTCCAACATTTACGTACACACATATCCACGCGCGCGTATGCTCACGCGCACATATCATGACGCAACTTTGAAAATGGAGTGGCTTCTTAACGGCTTGAAACGTTGACATATGATGCGATATCGGTTGCCGGAAATCGAGTGAATATAATTTCTCTTCCTTATTTCTTGAGAATTATCCTATCAGGCGACTTGATCGAGTTAATTCTCTATACTATATATTGACTAACTTCAACATTGAAATTGTTACAAAACATATTATGAGATACCTAACTACCGGTAATTTGATTGGTTTCGTTTCGATACCCGTGCCAATGCCCATGCAAACATTCGCTCCATGGCATAATCCTCGCCAATCGAAAATTAAGTAAAAAATTTAACCCAAAAGTCAGTCCAATTGAATTTCGAACGGTTGGAATTGTCAAAACGGACTTATTTCATTAAGCGGTAAGAGGCACTATTGATATACTTAACTTTACCCAAATTCTCTGAGTATACTCAGATATCATCACTGGTACTTTTGTCCACGGATCTCTTTCTGCATATCGTTTTTATGGTAAGTAAACAAGTTGTTCAGGTTGAATATATTGAATGTATGGTGATGGGTTAATTTTAAAAGTGTGTACCTCCGAAGCGTAAGGCACCAGGTTGGATCCCACCCTTGGACGAATTAACCAAAGAGTTTGAGGCAAACGAATACGCTCGCTCCGTACTTCGCGAGTAATTCAAGCCGGCGGCTCGGAACCTCATTGTCGCATCGGCGGCGATGGCGTCTGGAAGCCTTCAACTCGCAGCGGGTCAACCTTAAGCTTAACATTCGAAACTCTGAATTTTAAAAAAAACTATTGTTTCAGGGCATTTCTCAGTATTGCGCGATTAAAATCTGACGCAATGTATACAACAAAATTGCGCCTTAGCAATTGGCGCCCGACGCAATCCCTTCTCGAAATAGGGGCATCGCCCTAATTAACACACGTTAAGCAGGTGGGTCGACGATAGGCGTACAGAATTTATCGCGTCTTCATCGTTACTTCACTTCATTGTTTTGAGAATCAAATTTTGATCGCTCTACTGCGGACGTATTTTTTCATTCCCGTTTGAAGCTTAAACCTAAGGCCGCCCGCGTCGGTCCAGCGCGAGACTACTCCTGACCGCGGTCGGTCACGACATCCGCGATCGACGGCTTAACGCGCGCGCCGAGCTCGACGCGTGTGGCATACGACTCAAATTAAAAATTTTCTGTAAAGTCGGTATACGGGCGAAAGTTTTACGTGACAACGACTTTGAATGGTAAAATCATTTTAATGTGAATATTCATTCGTATAGTAGGAAGAAGGATGAAATAATAGAACAATTTAAAACATTTATTTATACAAAGAATTATATTTAAACATTAATTTATACAAAGAATCTCGCACTGAATTTCATATTAACAAAATTTTATTTTACCTTTACACATACATACGTATTTATATACAAATATACATACAATAACTGCAATACATTTGCAAGCTATGCACTAATTCTCTAGTGCGCGCGCGCAGACCGATCATAGTTGAGTGGGAGAGACGCAAGGCATTCGGCGGGCTCTCGTTCGGTGACTCATCGTTACGTTACCGAGCGTTACACTTTTCAAAGTGACTCCAGCCGCAACCTAATTTAAGACGTTGTCACGTCAAAACTTGTCGATCGATTCGCCTGTAATCAGGCCGAGTCCCGTTCTCTAGATCGAAAGCGATGCGTTAAACCGTTGAACAACTACCGTTCATGTCCTTCGTTGGATTTAGTGTTTTAATGTTCGCGTGATACTCATCCCATCAACCGGTGATCAGAAACTTTCAGACAGTCTTGAGTCGACCGCCTGATGCGTTCGAGATGAGGTGAACTTTATACAATTCTAATATGCAAAATGCGAAAACTTATGACCTTTTCAAGACACTACAGTCATACAATGATTACACCCAATGACAAAACGATTAGACGGGTAGAAAATTTGTAAGCGAATGTATAAGCTATGTACTTCGGCAGCGAAGACCTGCGAGCTGATTTAGATTAGCTGTTATATATAATTCCTTCCATTTTCAAAGGTCAAAGTTATGGCGTGACCAACAGTTTTATCCTAAAATCGAGAGCACATTGGGACTGTAAAATGGGCGTCTCATTCAATTTATTAATGATCAGCACATTCCGCGTCGAAGCCGCGAAATTTTTAATAATATCGAAATTGCGCAACCTTTTACGCCTTTCACGTCGTCTTTATTTACTATTAAGTCGAAGGTCACAAAACTAAACCCTATTGAAGCGTTGCATTTCCTTGTGTCTGTGGCAGATCTCTATTTTGCGAAAGATAAATTATTATACCAAAACGGTGGTGACTTGGTGGTCAAGACCGTCCTTTTTGAGCCAAATGGATTTGGGTCCGATTGCGAGCGAATTGACTGATGCATTTTAACTCAAACCAAATTAAACCACGCGCTATGTCTACGCTGTAGGTAGTTCCAGTAGATGGCGCCGGTAATATAAATGACAATTTTTATCATTATGTGTGATTATGACCAATAATTTCTAATATATTAAATCTAGTACATCGACGTATTAATTCATGTTTTGTATCCAACAAAGCAATAGCGACAAATGGTCCGCCTCTTATATTAAACGTTCAACGTTTCTTTCCATATTATTATCTGTAGGTATGAATATCGTACTTTTTTATATTCACAGCAGCAAATTTTCGTGTGCCTGCTGGATTGAAACTGCGTGGAATATTACAAAAAAGGCATGCTCGAGCGAAAACTGTCAACTATATTGTCGTTTCTTTTACCAATGCTATTAATCATAGTTTGACTGTCAGCATATTAGGTGCTAAGTAATTTAAGGATACGTGAATTTTTTTTAACCGTGTCTAACAATGCATGGCTGTGATATATGCCAATATAAAGCATCAGCCTAATGCCACATAACACGGCGTACATGGTTTGCACACCTGTCTATAATGCAGAAGATGTGAGTTTGAATTCCGCTTGAACGATATAATAAAAGATAGGTAGAGGTTCCGTATTCGTCACAAACGGCTTAACCGATTAGAATAGTTCAAAATGCGTTTTATTAGGGTAAAACGGATCTGAAAATTCCCATTTTGTCTGTACGAAAATCAAGGAGACGGCTGACTGACGAATGGTCCATTCTAGGCCACGCAAAATATTTTATGAAAAAATTTTTTTAACAATGAAAACCTATTCATTTTTTGTAAGTAATAAAATTTGATTATTTATGAGAAGAAACATAGTCATAGCCAATTCAAATTTCCCCCGACATTTTTGTCACCTAAATTAAAATATTCTGCTTGACTGTAAAGCCAGATCTACAACGTTCATATTCCGGAGCGATGATTTTGTACGATTTCGAACGTTGTCTTAAACCAGAAGAATTATTTGAAAGTTTTAGAATAGCGTTCGAAGACAGAAGCCCTTCTAAAGCGACTGCTTACTCCTGGTTCAAAGACTTTAAGCACTCTCGAGTATCTGTGATGATGCTAATTGCGAATCGAACAAGAAAATGCTCGCCTTTTGGCTACTGTTACAGAAGAAAACATGCTGGTAGTGAAAATTTGAATTAAAGAAAATAGTGGAATTGCATACGAGAAAATCCAGCATATACTGCAGATCAGATCGTAAATGTGCACGAAACTATACACTGACATCTTCACGTAAGGAAAATAATTTTATGTCGCGTACCACACGAACTAGCACTAGCTTAAAAGTAGGTTCCTCTCGGTGCGTTTACGCTATCGCTGCGGCCGATGAATCATGCTTTTATCAGTATGATCTAGAAAGGAAGCATTAGTCGACCGCGCGTGGCTGTCTCAAACGCCTACAAAAGTAAGCGATCGAGAAGTGCTGGCCGAATTTCGATCGCAAATTCGTCTTCTTTGACTGGTCGTCTGGTGACGACACCCTCGCCTAATCACAACAGCATCAATGCTGAATGATGTGCTGCCAAATGTTTGCCAGAAGTTTTGATTGCTGTGAATACTGTCTTTCGTGGAACACTGCTTCACCACGGCAACGCGTCTACACACTCGGCGCTAAAACAATAGCTTTCTTGACAGTACACCGGTCAAACTCATAGGTTACTCACTTTACAATCCCGATTCGGCATTATTTTTTGTTGCTTTGAATAAAAAATCCACTCAATGGAAAACAGTTTTCATCACGGGAAGATGCACTGGCTGCATTTGAAATAAGCCTCGTAAAATCGACTTTAGATAATCTGGACTGAAAAATATGCTTTGAAAACCGATTCTATAAAACTTTTTATGGAAACCGATGGAGAAATTTAAGAAAAGGTATAGTAAACAAATAATAATTTATAGTATACATTTTTTTTTTTGAAGTACTTTTTGAGTTCCCCACGTAGCTCTTTTTAAAAGAACCGCAACACTTTAGCAGTTAAGTACTGAAAATTGCAATACTGTAATACTATACATACTTCAGGCAAATACTGTTCATACTCAAGGTATAATAGAACAATGATGGAAATGGGTCGCAGTGACGTAGTCCCAGACGGCGTGAGAAAATACCAGTCTAACGCGAATTATATTATTAATAATTATACATAATTTTTTTCCCTTAAGAAGGATAATTCTAGTTTCTTTTACTAAACCTAGAAAAGATTAGAAAAAATTTCACTTATTGTCTGCCCTGTAACACCTATTAGATATTGTATTGTATGAGGTGTTAATTCGCGGAAATCCATAGTAGACGCTTGCCTGCAACATGTATTAACATGCAGCATGCAACCCACCGCTGACCCTCGAATCTGCCTCTCCACTACGAATCTCTATCCAAATGATTGAATATTGATTCCAGAGGATTGACAGATATCGAACACCTAAGCAAGTGTTATTTATTACTATAATTATCTAATTCCGCCAACTATTAAATTGTTTATTCTACGTACGTTTCATGCCAACAAGGCACATCTTCAGGAAATTGCCGACAGTCACATCCACCAGGGTGCAAGGAGCGTTAAAACAACCAACACAACCTCGTTAGACAGGCCGCTGTCATGCAATGGTCAAAGAGCGACGAAAACATTATTAAGACAGCCACAGATCACCACCGATAGACATGCTTGTCAAATGTCACAGACTAACCATCACCAACATTACCCAAGTAGTTACAGGCAAGCGTCCAATAATGGCGATTTATAAACGTCAATTTGGTCGTTGAGCATATTATTATTATCTTTATGTTTTAAAATTTCGAAGGATTCCAAAACATTCAAACGTAACCCCTTCTCACACATGCAAGACATCGAATTTGTGATCATTATTAAGCTTATGACCGGTTTCTAATAAATGTTTAGCAAAATGGGATCTGTCTGATTTATTATTTTTAAAGGCCGAAATATGTTCTTTATATCTTTTTCAAAGCAACGTCCGGTTTGTCCTATATATATTGATTTACACAGTCATCAC